>VZTY01033008.1:11770-31355 GCA_013400935.1 Turnix velox
GGGTTGGAGCAACTGCCCTATGAGGACAGGCTGAAGGAGTTGGGGTTGTTCAGCCTGGAGAAGAGAAGGCTCAGAGGGGACCTCAGAGTAACTTCTCAGTACCTGAGGGGGTCCTACAGAAAGGCAGGGGAAGGAATTTTTAACACAATATCGGATGGGAGGACTAGAAACAATGGATATAAATTGGAGGGGGATAGATTTAGACTAGACATAAAGAAGAAATTCTTTACAGTGAGGGTGGTGAAATACTGGAACAGGTTGCCCAGGGAGGTTGTGGATGCCCCATCTCTGGAGGTGTTCAAGACTAGGCTGGACAGGGCACTGGGCAGCCTGGTCTAGTGGGAGGTGTCCCTGCCTATGGCAGGGGGGTTGGAACTCGATGATCTTTAAGGTCCCTTCCAACCCAAACTATTCTATCATTCTATGATTCTATGTACCTTGAATAAAGGCGAGTTTATTCATTTGTTAATCACTTCTCATCTTCAGGAAAGTTGCAGTTGTTTGTCAAGTAATCTGTCTTGCCAAACTGTTTGTGGACCTGATTTCCTGCAGTTCCTTCTATTCCAGTCATATGTTGAAAAAAATGCCTTATTAGATATGGAAAGATGTAGTTGTGCTTGATAGCATATAAACTAGTATTTTTCCTGCCATCAGTTCTGCTTTAACTGGGCATTGAGTGAGTTTTTAGCCATCTGTGTTCTCTTAGCACTTCTGGGTTTTCTAGGCACTTTTAATATCATCAAGGCACATCTTCCCATTCCTTTACTCTTCCTTTGGCCTGAATCTCCCCTCTTCCAATTTACATCCATTATTCCTAGTCCTGCCATCACATATCCTATTAAACAATCCTACCCCTGCCTTTCTGTAGCCCCCTGTGGGTATGTNCTTTTTCCCTTTTTTTTGTAGTTGAAAAACATAAACAATACCATGATCATGAAGAAACAGCAGAGATGATGGCAGCCAGGATTGACAGAGATGTTGTAAGTGACAAACTGCAAGAAGGGTTGCTCAATGTTTGTGAAACTTCCTGGTTCTACTTTGTGGGAAGACTTTTCTCACATAGGAAATTCAGTTCTGGTGGAAAGCTTTCTAGGCATCCTATGTTTGTGTGGTAGAACCTGAAGTGTACAGACAATCGTGGTTTTTTCTTTCAAAAAAAAAAGGAGAACAAGAAAGTATCAAATCTTGATGCAAAATTTTATGCTGTGAAGAGCTAGAAATACAAATGATGATTTTATGTGGCAGGCTAAATTCAGTAAGCTGTATAAGGATAAATTACATTAGTTTAGTGGGACTTTGATTTGTGCAATATCTAGAAAATGAACACATGGAATTTCTGGTATTGCCCATAAACAACAAAATGGGGCAGGCCTTATGTTGAATAAAATATCAAGTATTCCTACTTTTCTCAGTTCTAACTTTCTGTTTTTCTACTTGGTTTCATCAAAGGGTCCTTGAGGAAAACCTGTTGGGGCCTGCTTAATTGGGGTTTTCCCCAGAGTGTCCTTATTCTCTTTCACTTGTTCTTTGAAAACAACTCTTCAAAGGGAACCTCGATAAAGCTGCATTCTGACATTCAGAGAACAGATTAATATTTTGTACTAAAGAAGATTATAAAGTTCAACTGTTTAGGAAAATGCTGTTCTACACAAATAATTAGAATTTTTTCGTGTGTTGTGAGAAAAAATGTGAGAACGCACTGTGCAGTTTCAATCTGAATTTAATAATCTATGAGGCTTATATTTGAAAAAAACTACCACTGGGCCTAAGTTTTAAAAAAAATCTCTGATTTAAAATACTTCATAGGAGTGTTCAATTACGAATGGCAGTGTTCTAGAATGGACTTGGTTTTGAGGAAGCTGTTGGTGCCTGTATGTGTAGTCATTTTGATTTCTGGAGTATTCTATAGGTTTCATAGAGAAACAATTGCTTTTTTTTTCTCCCATAGCAAATTCTGAACCATATTTTGGATGACATTGAGTATTTTGTTACTAAACTTCAAAAAGCTGCAGAAGCATTTGCTGAACTTTCGAAGAGGAAGAAAAATAAAAAAAGTAAAAAGAAAGGACCTGGAGGTAGGAATTCTTACTGCACACAATTCTGTTTCTCTGAGAATCATTAAAGCTAGCAAATGTGGGCTTTTTTTGTGAATATTGGAATTTCCTTTCACTTTAAGCACAAAAGATCCCATGCTGTATATTTGTAGAAGGAAGACAGTGGAACTAAATTGCTTGAAGTCAATGGCTAGTGACTAATTAGGAATATGTCTTTAGAATATGCTCACTCTTGTGGCTCTGTATTTTCAAAATTCTCAAAGTTTATTCTGTTATTTGTGATTTTACTGTGACTATAATGTTTATAGAAATTATATATCCTGCAAGTGGGTATATAAAAATATCCTTTTGTTCACCAGAGGGAGTTCTTACACTCCGTGCAAAGCCACCATCTCCAGATGAATTTGTTGACTGCTTCCAAAAATTCAAGCATGGCTTCAATCTTCTGGTAAGTGGCTGCTAGTGGATACAGTGGTGTGAGGCATGCCCTGGCAGTGTTGTTTTCCTGAGGTAACTGGTGTTAAGTGTAAAATTGGCTTTGTTTTCCCTGCAGCTGAAAATTAAGTTTGGTGTCAGTTTTGCTGCATTGGTTTTCCTGTGTCTTATTTCACTGTTATGAAGTGAAGAACCAAAATACTGGGGAATGATGAAGAGGTGAGGGAAGAATCAATAATGTGATAGATTTGCTTTGTCATTACTTTTATTCTTAGTCTTGGATATTCCTGTGATTTAGGGGAGCTGCAGATGGGCTATTTTCTCTTTAGGAATGTATTCATCAAGTCTTCTGCTTTCTGTCTAACTTTTCTGATTGCTTGTCCATGTAGAGAAACATTATGGGTCTTAAATACGCTCCTGTTGCCAGCTGTGATGGTCATGTCATCCAGGAAATAGTGAGCGGGAGAGTCTCCATTGTCTAGATTTAGAAGTAGCAAACCTAAAAGTATCCTCTTCTAGAATGATAAGCCAGGAACAACATGCAGGAAGATAATTTGGCTAGTACCTGACTGACATTCACCTGTTCTTTCTCCATCCAAGGCTGAACTGAGACAAAAGGAGAGCTGGTAACCTCTGGCCTAGGTTGGCCTTTGAGCCAGCTTTGGGATGCTTCTCCCCAAGGGCTATATGATGACTAGACGAGCATCATTCCTTCTGCTTTGCTTTGCTGCTTTAGTTCCTGTTTTTTTTTAAAGCCTTTTGCTTGAGAAATTTGGGTTTAAATCATAAAAGAATTTGTAGAATGTCTGTTGGAGTCATGGTTCTGTTGTGTACTTGCCAGCATTACCAGCTGTGCCTTTGGATTATTTTTATTTAGCTGTGCCCACAAGTCTCTCTGTACATGTTCCCATCATTACACAGAACCTTTCTGGGCTCAGAATAGTCCATTTAACAAACTGCTGTCTCTTTTTAGACTCTCAAGTTGAGGTGCCTTCTACTAGCAAGTGCTATTGAAGGAAGTGAGTGAGTGAGACACCTTCAAAGCACTTGCTTTTACATAGGAGCTGTCCCTTCCAGTTGCTGAGGAAGGTTTGCCAATGGAAATTGTTCCCACATTCATCCCCTTGGAGAATCAATTCTGATTGTAGGGCTGTAAGAGATATTAAGAATATATTTTTTTATTTCCAACCTCAGATCAAATGCTTTGGTTCTGACCTCAAAGGATTTCTGGTTTTGTATGGATGCATTTCTTGGAATTCGCTGTTCCTTCTCAGTAATAATGCTTATAATATTTTTTCCCCATTCTTATTTCTTAACTGCATTCTGCATTTGAATCAGTTTTCACCCAAGAACAGTGTGTGTGCCTTTTGAATATTCATCTCCTCTCTTGTCTTGGTGCTCACCATCATCTAGGACCTGATTCCTGATGTTGACCTTGAAGAACAGTGCTTTAACAGTGCTTTACTTCAGCATCACTGCAAAAGTCATGGAAGCCTAAAATTTCACTTTCTGATGCTTTATGTCAGATGTGGAGAACTGTATAAAGAAGAAATTTTAAAAATAGAAGAAGTAGCTAGAAGAATAAAATCTTTGCTAGCAGAATGGAAACTGTTTTACAATACAATGCTGGAAGCTCCTGGAAAATAACTACCATCTGTTGCAAAAAACTTTAAAATGAATGAAAGAAAGTTATTATGTCTAGAACAATGTGTAGGAAGTGATTAGAAGTAGAAACATATCCTTCTCCTTTCTTCATTTGGAGCCACAATCTAGAAATGAAGATGTAAAAGTAGAATGAGACTGGCCAAAAGCAGTCTGAGGAACAGATGGCACGATATCATAAAAACTACTATAACTTTTGAAAGCACATTCTGGCATGCTTCTTATTTCTGGAGCCTGCAGGGTCAAAAGGGTGATCAGTAAATCAAGAAACCCTCCAAGAAGCTATATCAGGGAAACCCGAGTGCTTTTTTGTGCATGCATTTACTTGGCAAAGCTTGACAGTGGACAATATGCTAATGAAAACCACTTCTTTCATGGAGGGATGCAAGAGATTATTATTTCAAATTGAAGAACAGGTGATGAGTTAAAAAAAGGAGCAAATCAAAATTACAACTGACAGGCAGATGAATAGAAGCCCTGTTTGAATGGACACCATTGATCCATGTATTCTAAAACAAAGTCAGCAGAGCACACAATATGGCATTTAACCAGGCTCAAACTATTTTCTTTCAGAGGAAGAGATATGGTTAAAAATAGTGCTAGTAATTTTTGAAGTAATTCCAAGAATTCGAGTGACTAAGACAACTAGGTACCCCTGTAGAACCAGCACAATGGATGCAGTTTTTAGGCAAGTATATTAAATTGAGGAAGAAGCAAACATGCATAGAATCATAGAGTAGTTTGGATTGGAAGGTACCTCAAAGATCATTTAATTCCAACCACTCGCCATAGGTAGAGACACCTCCCACTAGCCCAGATTACTCAGTGCTTTGTCCAGCCTGGCCTTAAACACCTCCAGAGAGGGGGCATCCACAAATAGAATAGTTTGGCTGTTCCTGTGTCTCACCACACTCACTGTAAAGAATTTCATTCTTATCTCCAGCCTGAATCTCCCCTTTTCCAATTTACATCTGTTCTTTCTAGTCCTTCCATCACGTATCCTATTAAACAGTCCTACCCCTGCCTTTCTGTAGCTCCCTTCAGGTATTGAGAAGCTACTCTGAGGTCCCCTCTGAGCCTTCTCTTCTCCAGGCTGAACAACCCCAACTCCTTCAGTCCATCTTCATAAGGCAGTTGCTCCAGCCCTTTCATCATCTTTGCGGCCCTCCCTCTGGACCTGCTCCAAAAGCTCAATGTCCTTCTTATGTTGAAGGCTCCAGAGCATCTTATCATCCAAGTGACCTCTACAAATCCATCAGTCCTTTGATTTTGTTTCTTTGGATTTCCAAAACACATCTAGCAAGGTTGCAAGATTTGCCTGAAGTTCTTAAAGAAAATCAGCTATTGTGAATCTGAATGTAGCTTCTTAGATTCTGGTTTGGTGAAATAGTGAACAAATTCATAGAATCATAGAATCATAGAATAGTCTGAGTTGGAAGGGACCTTAAAGATCATCGAGTTCCAACCCCCCTGCCATAGGCAGGGACACCTCCCACTAGACCAGGCTGCCCAGTGCCCTGTCCAGCCTAGTCTTGAACACCTCCAGAGAGGGGGCATCCACAACCTCCCTGGGCAACCTGTTCCAGTATTTCACCACCCTCACTGTAAAGAATTTCTTTCTTATGTCTAGTCTAAATCTATCCCCCTCTAATTTATATCCATTGTTTCTAGTCCTCCCATCCGATATTATGTTAAAAATTCCTTCCCCTGCCTTTCTGTAGGACCCCCTCAGGTACTGATAAGTTACTATGAGGTCCCCTCTGAGCCTTCTCTTCTCCAGGCTGAACAACCCCAACTCCTTCAGCCTGTCCTCATAGGGCAGTTGCTCCAACCCTTTGATCATCTTCGTGGCCCTTCTCTGGACCCTCTCCAATAGCTCAATGTCCTTCCTGTGTTGAGGGCTCCAGAACTGGACGCAATACTCCAGGTGGGGTCTCACCAGTGCTGAGTAGAGGGGTAAAATCACCTCTCTTGACCTGCTGGTCACACTCCTCTTGATGCAACCCAGGATTTGGTTGACCTTGGCTGCGAGTGCACACTGTTGGCTCATGTTGAGTTTGTCATCAACTGACACACCCAAGTCTTTCTCTACGGAGCTGCACTCAAGCCACTCTCCACCCAGCCTGTATCTGTGCTTGGGATTGCTTCCACCCAGGTGCAGGACCTTGCACTTGGCCTTGTTGAACTTCATGAGGTTGGCTTGGGCCCACCTCTCAAGCCTGTCAAGGTCCCTCTGGATGGCTTCCCTTCCTTCAGGTGTATCAACTGCACCACACAGCTTGGTGTCATCTGCAAATTTGCTGAGGGTGCACTCGATCCCACTGTCCATATCTCCTACAAAGATTAAATGAAATTATATGAGTAGAAGGACAGTTCTTGATGTGCAGTAAATTGAGCAGCAAAGTCCCACACTTGCTTCTGCAGATGCCTTTGCTGTGCAATATATTTACAGAGGTTCTGGCAAATGAGAATTGTAGAGTCTACAAATGTGGGAATATCTCATGATAGCAGTAATACCAGATATAGTGGAATATGAAATTCTACACTGGTCAATATGGTACATCATGGACTGGTGGGGATGAAAAACTCATGAGTAAAACAAATCAGAACCAAAGGTTGATCTAATACAGGCTCTTATGAGAATGGCTGGGTTTGATGAATGAGCACTTAGCAGATGCTGCAAATTAAACATTGTGCTTAGATGGACCTGCCTAGGGATGACCTTTCTTATATTAAGTATTTATTATTGCAATGGTTAAACATTTATTAAAATGTATCATTTTCTGCTTCCTTCAGGCCAAATTGAAGTTCCATATCCAGAACCCCAGTGCAGGCGAATTGGTTCATTTTCTGTTTACCCCACTGAATATGGTAAGGATTTCTAATTTTCTAAAATAGTTTTCCTTTGGAACTCTTTTATTTATATCCTCTGTGACCTTTTCAAGGATAACAAGATGGAAATGTTGTGTCCCTGGACAATAACTAAGAAGAAATATGTGTATCTTGGGATGAGTTTAGATCCAGATTAACTTCCTTATTGACAATGTGTTTGTTCTTTGTATTATTACAATACTTGGATTTAGGTGGTGCAGACAACAGGAGGTCCAGAGCTTGCTAGCACGGTACTCAGCCCCCTTTTAGCAAAGGATACTATAGACTTCCTACGTTATACTGTCACTAGTGAAGAAGGACAGTTATGGATGTCACTGGGTGACACATGGACCAAAGCCAGGTAAGAAAAAGCCATTGCATATTATGGAGATGATCTCTAAACTAAAGTTGACTAACCTGATCTTAACCAGATTATCCATTCCCCATCAAAGTTAATATTAATTTTTCAGGCTTTAGAGACTCTTCAGGACTGTTATTCAAAGTTTTTTTGGAAAGCAGCTCTTCAGAGTCAGTGGGATTTGGCAGTGGTTTGATTGCACGAGTCTCAAGGATGGGGAAAATGCAGGCAGGATTTCTTTTTTATGTCCATGGTATTGAGAACCTCTTCAGATGACATCTTGCAGTCATTTTTTTGCTGAGCTGTCCCTTGCACCTTTACAATTGTTTTTTACTGTTATTTTTCCAACCCAACTATCTGGACTTCATTAACAGATGATCTGAACAATATCATTAATATTAATGAACAAGATAAACATTTCAATTTTCAGTCATTTGCTAAAGCTTTAAATTTACAATGTCTTTACTTCTTCAAAAGCATCATAGTGCTATAAAAAAAGTACTTATAATTGTTAAACAGTGTTTATTGGCTGAACCAGGGTACCCTACATGTTGCACTTGATAGATTTACTTATTATGGTTAGGCTCTGCTAAAAATTAACCATTTAATGCATTTGTTGTTTTTGAAGGAAGTATATGGTTTGAAAGTAAATAGTGGTGAGACTGACCTACTGACCTATCTGGTGCCTGCTAGTGGGCTAGTAATTGCTGGTTTCTCTTGTAACTTATGTGGCTGGCAGCATTTGTTCCTTAATTTTGAACAGTGGCAAAAATGAGACTGTTAAAAGACTAATTTATGTTTCCACTGTGAAGTTAGTAATTTATTGTTGCAGGTCAGTGCAAGTATTGTTGCAGTGTAGTGCAAAGGCAGAGTATGAAAGTGTTTATTCATGCATTTGGTGTTACAATAGGAAATGCTAATAGAGCTCTAAAAAGTTATACTGTGTTTTCAATAAATCAATCTGTACAGCAAGTGTCATGATAATTCTTGTGTCTTGGAACATGTAGAGTTGAGGCTTTATCAGTAAATGCTATTGTTTATTTTTTTGTTTTAGGTGTAATCATCCATGGTTCATATCCACTTTCAGGCTGATCTGTAAAAGAGGCTTTTGTCTGGTGCTTTAACACAATTATGATATTTTTCCCCATCTGACAGTTAAAACAAATTCTAGATTTGTTTGTGATTGATTCTTCTGCTACTCATCATTTGCTGTAGAAATGAATTTGTTGTGTTTTACTACCAGCAATTCCTTACAGCAGGAGCAGTTTCTTTCTGCAGAGCACAGCAGGGAACATAGTTTCTGCTGAATTTCTGTCTCTAGCACAGTCTCATCTGTAGTGTAATACCAGACTCTATACTAATAAAAATTCTAAAGCATTTCAATTTTAAAATAAACCTATTAAACCAATATTTTTATGGCCATTGGTAAACATCTCTGATTTACTTTCTGGACAGAGCGGATTGGCCCAAAGACCATTTTATTCCACCTTATGTTCCCCGTTTCCGAAATGGTTGGGAACCTCCTTTGCTCAACTTCATGGGAGCTCCAAAGGAGCAAGAACTCAATCATTTGGCTGAGTCTGTGGCAAATGTTGCAGAGCAACAACGAAAGCAAGAAATGAAAAGACTGTCCACTGAGGTAGGTTGCCTGAAGGCCACACCAACTCCTTTATTTGTAATTAAATACTCTGTGGTATTGTTGGAATAACCATATTGTGACTAATGCTATGTCAGTGCAAACTTGTATTTCCTTTATATGAAACCAGGAATCTGTTTAGCCACTTAAAATGTGACTAGAAAAATCCCAAAGCTTTTGCCTAATGCTCTCATTGAGTTAGGGGAACTTTCCTGACTAGTTGTGAGGAAAATCCATGTCCCTGCAGTTCAGTTTCATTCTTGACCTGTGCTATCAGATTCCATTGATTTTCATCAAATGTACTTCAGGTAGAATTTGAAACAAAGTGTTCTCAAATGTTCATCTGTGCACAAGCACACCAGACAAATAGTGAAAATCATAACTTCTTAGGGAATTTTGGATTTAAGCTTCTTCCTCACACATGTGGAATTCAGTATTCCTTACATCAATTTCATGATCCTTTCAATAAAATATTGATTAAATCTTGACACTGTTTGGACGTGCTACAACAGTCAGGCCATGTCAGGTAATTTAGGCCTGCTGCCAACTTGAAGAATTACTGCACAGGAGCATTTTGCCTTCCTTTCCTCCCAAGAAATGAGATTGATTTAGCAGAAAATTAATTGCTCTGTTTAAGGAATGGAAACATGAGTCATCAGCTAAAGCCTTCAGAGAAACCAGAGTGCATTTTCTGAGTAATTTTATTGAGAAACAAAGGGACTGACAGTAAAGATTCTACACCCTACCCTTTTTCAGTAGAGTTGGCCAGCATGTGATGTTTGGTTTATGTGAAAATTTTTGCATTTATAAGGACAGGCTGAAGGAGTTGGGGTTGTTCAACCTGGAGAAGAGAAGGCTCAGAGGGGACCTCAGAGTAACTTATCAGTACCTGAGGGGGTCCTACAGAAAGGCAGGGGAAGGAATTTTTNCTCTGGTGTTTAAGGCCAGGACAAGGCACTGAGCAACCTGGTCTAGTGGGAGGTGTCCCTGCCTATGTCAGAGGGGTTGGAACTCGATGATCTTTAAGGTCCCTTCCAACCCAAACTATTCTATGATTCTATGATTCTATGCAGCTTCCTCACAAGGGGACTTTGAGATGGAATTGGTTCAGCAGTGAGGACTTCATATGGCAGTGAAAAAATGGGGAACTGGTGACAGAAAGTCCAATGAAGCTGAGGTGATGAATATAATTACGTAATACGAGTTCCTGCTTCCTGAGTGTCTTTTGATATAGGATGTAAACAGGGTGACACTTGAGATGTTTTTTTCCAGAGAGGTCTGAGAATATTCTTTAAAGCTATATTGTTATGCATTGGGCAAAGTTGGATGGTTTTCTTTTCATAAATCCTCAGCTCCATAGCCAAGTGCCTCTGTGGGCCAGGTTGGATACTTGGAGGTGGAAGTTAGGTGAGTGGCTTTTTTGTAGTCATCCAGATGGGAAAAAAAGCCCCCAACAAAGCATCAAACCAGGGTTAGAGATTTGGAAATTTAAAAATTAATTTCAGCTGTTCTAACTTGCTGCAACTGAGTGGTGGTATAAGGAAAAGATATAGAATGATTAGACAACAATTTGAATATTGTTGTCTCCAGAAGTGAACTGCTTAGCTTGGCTTTGTTTTGGGAAATGGTGATTAAAATAATTCTCACTTAGGAGTAAAATATCATTGCTGCATTTAAGGTGTTCTGGGTTTTTTTAAAGGTCTGCTCTTTACAAAGGTTTTTCTAAAGCCATGAGTATTCTTGTCATAAATGGTTATTATTTTCCTCAATTAAAATCCTTAATTATACCAGTTATCACATTCCTTTTTTGCATTTCTTATTTGGCTATAGTGATGTTCAGTGAGAGGGTGATGTAAATGAGCCACTTGATGATATGATCCTACAGCTGAGTGTTAATTTTACTTGAGAGGTTTTATTTCTTATACAGACTTACTGAGGTAGAGGTTTCTGGCTCTAAGTGTGCATCCTAGAACTAAAGCTCAAAGTAGTTTTCAGTGGTTTATTTAAAGCCATGCCATCATTGTTATTTTGAAGATGTGAATAGTTTGGGTTGGAAGGGACCTTAAAGATCATCGAGTTCCAACCCCTCTGACATAGGCAGGGACACCTCCCACTAGACCAGGTTGCTCAGTGCCTTGTCCTGGCCTTAAACACCAGAGAGGAGCGTGAGAGATATCTGGGAGATGACACTGACTTTGCCCCAGGGAATTACTTTTTTTTAAAAGTATCCACTGCAATTAATGCAGTGGGATGACTTAGGAAAGAAAATCTTTTATTCTTATCCTTTTGATCTCCCTGTTTATGTATCTAAAATGCAGAAGTTATTAACTTTTCATGGGAGAACCCTGAGCACCTGAGGATGCCTGAATGCTGACAGGGACCCTAGGGTTGCTGGATTAAGCTGAGCATGGTGGTGGGGCTGATGACACTAATCCACTTTGTGGCTTTTGTTTCTGTTTTGTCTTCCAGCCTCCCGGTGTCCCCGACTACCCACCATCCGACGGGTATGCTTTCAGTAACACGGTGNATGGTGGTGGGGCTGATGACACTAATCCACTTTGTGGCTTTTGTTTCTGTTTTGTCTTCCAGCCTCCCGGTGTCCCCGACTACCCACCATCCGACGGGTATGCTTTCAGTAACACGGTGTACAAAAGAGGGCCTCTGCTGGACCAGGGGGCAGCTGTGGCTGCCTTTAAGCAAACAGTTAGCCGACATGTAGATAGGTAACGATCCATCAGTGCTGTGGATAACTGTCCCGACTTTGCCCTTGGAGGGGTGGCGGCGTTACCTGCAATCACCTCGGGTTGCCTCTGGGGCAGATCGTTGTTCCTCTGAGGAAGTGATTCTTGTTTGCAGTGGGAATTCTGCTTCTGCCTTCTCTGAGGCACATAATTAAGTCTCTTCCTGTACAGTTCCTGGGAAACGACACTGTTAAATCTGGTGCTTTTGTCAAAAATGACACGGTGGAATTTCAACCAGATTGCAAACACAGAATCCTCCTGTTTGGGTATAAATTTGGGGTTTCTCCTTTGTTTCATGTTTTATAAAAAAAAGTTCTTAGCTCTTTTCAGAACTACAAAGAATGACAAGTATGCTCTGAGATTCATCTGTCCTGGTTTTGAATGATCATTTGATTTGTTTAGCTGCTCACTTAGTGCTCTGTGCTCTCCTGCTTTTTTTTTCCTGGTTGACAAATATTCCCTTCCAGATCTGTAGCTCCATATTCCATCCGTTCTCTTTCAAATGTTATGAAAAAGGCTCTGAAGTGTTTGCATAGCAACCAGTGTCTTTTAGCACATCCTCTTTCATCCCCTTCATTTTAGTCTAAATCATAGAATAGTTTGGACTGGAATGGACCTTAAAGATCATCTAGTTCCAACCCCCCTGCCATGGGCAGGGACACCTCCCACTAAGTCCTACATTTGGGGTCTTCTTCTCTGTAAACTTGGCACCGCTGGTGATTCCTTGAGTTCTTTCTTTCCAAAAAGCCTGCATTTGATTTATTCTTGGTGTTCTGCCCCACACCAGGTGGCATTTGGGATCTCCTGGCTTCCCTTTTGCAAATAGCTTGACAAGGTCAAATGCAGTCATCTATGGAGTCTCAGCATTGTCTGTGGGGAGAATTTATACTGATACAAACAGTGGAATCAAACTGCTGAAGTGGTGTTGGAATTGTTCCTTTGTGCCAAAACATAGTCCCTCTGCTAGCCATCCTTTGCTGGTCTGCTTATGTGCAATGGAAGGGATTTTAGTGAAGTTTTTGGGGATCTGATTGCTGGTTAAAGCAGCACTGAGAGGGCTCTTTTGATTAAAACCTTTGCATAACCCCTCATTTAAGAGCAATGTGCTGAGGGATCCTGTTTATCTGCATGCAAACATATTCTCAAGTGGTGTGCAGCTTGAAGGCTGGATGCTTTTCCTAAGCTTTGGGTTTATTCTTCATAACACCAACAGCAGTAGTCAATTCTAATCTTTTTCTCAAACTTGGCTATTTTTGTGGGCTCTTATCTCGGCTTGAAACATAGATGATGTGTACTCTAAATTCCTTTTTCTCTTATCTGTAATGTGATAAGACGTGTTTTGTCCTCTTAGGGTAAGAGTATTCCATTGCCTCAGTTTCAGGTTTAGACAATGGGGCTTATTGCATTGAGCTATAGATGATATCAGCATATCTGGCTGCAGCTGAAAGAGTCATCCAGCCTCTATTGTGGTGGGTAAAGAGAAATGGGTGTTTCTAAGTGGCAGTTCAAAGGTGAAATTAGTCTTTTGAAAGATGTGAAATGAGTCATGAAGTAATGGTGCCTGTTTCTCATTGCTGATTGCAGAAGAGAGTCTAGATGTCTGGTGCTGATGCACACATCCACAGTGTGCCCCTGTCTTTCACTCTGTTCAACACAACACAAGCTTCCATTTGTTAATTGGCTTGTGAGGCATGTATAATGTGTGCCTGGCAGGAGCTCTTTATAAGGAGAAAGCTGTTAATATGTGCTACCCCAAGAAGCCTCCATTGAAAGATAAATTTTAAATCATCTGTGATGAAGCAGGTGGAGGAGCTGGGTTTGAGGGAGAGAGTGAGAAATTCAAGCTGATCCTTTTAGCCATCCTTTGCTGGTCTGCCACCTAAACTGGCATTTCTAATGAGCAGTTTGAAGGCAATGACTGGGCCACCTACTACTTTCTTGAGGTACAGTCAGGTTGCACAGGCAACTTCAGTAAGCCTTATTCCAGCATGCAAGGACCTTCATTAAGGTGTGCTTTTCTTGGGTGACTTAGTCAGTAGTAAGATCTTAAAACTTTCAGCATGTAATTGGGGGCTTTCTGTGATGCTGAAGATCTAAACAGTTTTTCAGCAAGTCCTGTGGTATTTCACAGTGGTGTGCTGTATACTTTGCTTGAAAGAAAAGCTCCCTGGAAATATCTGCAATTCTCTAGTGTCTCATTAAGGGTGATAAACCCAGGGCTGCAGTTATGGTGTATCCAACAGACAGTAGGAAAACACCGTGGAGGTTGGAGGAAAGGAAGTGCTGAGAATATTGTGCCCCAAATAAATTGTTTGGCTCATTAAGCTGGGCTTGAAGAATTAGGCTCTTCAGAAGTGCATGGCTACTGACTACCCTGTGCTCTGAGGATGTTGCTGTTAATTGCAAGAGTGAAAAATGAGCATTTAAAAAAATTCTTCCTGAGTTAGTATTTTTTGAAGCAATCAGGATAGTTAGGTGTGGAAAAGGTAGGAAGACACTGTAGTGAATGTCATATACAGCATCTGCCTAAAGGCAAAACTGCCTTCAGAGATACATTATTCATATCCCCAGAATAGTAAGAAGGGAGTTCAAAATTGTATGAACATCGAGTGGGTGCTGAAAAAATATTGGGATTGCTCATGCATCTTTCAGCCTCATAACAGCTATTCTGCAGGCTGGGGTTCATCTCTTGTTTTTCACTCTCTCCTTATACACTTTTAGCGTTTTCCTTTCAAAATAATCTTTCAGTCTAAATGTGATTCTTCTTTTATTCTGTTCTTCAAGTCAAGTGAGACAGTTCTCCACAGCCATACATTAGCTAGGTAACTAATGGACTGCTCAGGCATACCTTGGGTCCACAGTTACACAACATCAACAACCATCTGCATTAGTATCCCTGTGCTACAATGTCATATACAGCATTTCATGGTTTTGTTGTCTGTTTAATTTTTTTTTTAACCTTGCTACCTGTTATGGATTTTGGTTGTTGGATGTTATTTGCAATAGGTGAATGATGTTACTGTTTATTTCAGACTGTTCTGGGGGGGAGGAGCAGAGGGGCTTCTCACCTTGGGAGAGGTAAAGCATCAAAGAAACAAGTAGCTTCTTACTCAAAGGCAATTTGAGCTGGTCTTTCCTCATGGAGACTGAAAGACACAGAGTTAAATTGTGGTATGCTTTAGTCTGTAGTGAACCCTGTTTGTAACTGCCAAGAAGTTATTTTTAATTTTAACTGAAACAGTAACTTGATTTTGTTAGAGTTGATGGTATCTTATAGTCAATTAAAAAAAACTGATGTACAGCAGGTGAGCATTTTTTAGTTTGATTTCATTGGAATTTATGGCAAAAATATGTTAATCTGTTATATATTTGAATATTCATTATCAGCACTGGAAAAACAGCTGATTGCAAAGCACAAGAAAGCAATTATATCCTAAGTATAGTTATTTGTTTATATGGCAAATGACTGTTCAAACTACTGTAGGAAAAGGGAGTAAACACAGTGCATAAGTTCATTTTAAAACAATGGCAACTGCTAATAGAAGATGTTATCATACATTTTGCAAGCAGTGAGCCAATAAAGATTACTAGTTCTTAAGGTCCATGTAACTCAACCACCTCTTTCTTTTTTGTTTCTTTTATGTTTTATGAATAGGTAGTTCTACAGCAGCATCATGTTATGGTTGGGTGGGTTTTTTTCTAATTGTTTTGCAGGTTGTTGGGAAAAAGGGTGTTTTGCCTGTGTTTTTACTTGTTCAAATGTCTCACTGAACAATAGTCTGATCTCTGCTCTGCAGAAATTATGAAGCACACAGTAAAGCACAGACCAAGAAATATGCCAAATGCAAGTATGAATTTATGGCAAGAAACAACAGTGAGCTTTCTGTCATGAAAGAAGAGATCGTAGAGGTAACGTTTTTCAAAGAGAAAACATTCAAAGCTGAGAGAGTACCTTTCCTGTAGACCATTCATCCCTCCTTAATGCTTACTTTGATGTGCTTAATTTATCTGTCTTAATATGGAAAGTTCAGTTAATTATGTATTGTAGTGAAGATGAATGAAGATTTGATTTTGCACTCCACTATCTTGGCCAGCATGTCTGAGATTAGAGGTTCATTACACACTTTTCTTCCATATCCTTTTTTTGGAGACACATTTTGAAACATGCTGTACAACCACATAAAATTAATGATGATGATAAATCAAGGAAGCCTACAAAGGTTTCTTAGGGACATCTGTATGAGATGTGTTGGCAATTGCAGAACCTGGCAAAGTGATGGTTCTGTTTTGAAATGATGCACAGTATAAGTACTGGCAGGAGGAAAGTTAGAAGAATTTAGCAATTAATTTATCAAATTGTTTCAGATTCTGGATGACAGAAAGCAGTGGTGGAAGGTTCAGAATAAAAGTGGCAGCACAGGCTTTGTGCCAAACAACATTTTGGATCCTCTGAGGAATCAAGAAGGTGGTCAAGGATGGTCAGAACCTGCATATACCCGCACCATCCAGGTACTGTCTGCTCCTTGGAAGCAAAACTTTGGCTTGAAGTCTGAGTGTGTGCCTGTAAAGTAAAAAGAGATGCAAGGCTAAAATATCTCCATATTCCACTAATACATTGGGAGGATTTGTACTTTATTATATAGGCTGAGGCTGATTTCTGTTTCACAGTCTAACATGATAATATAATTGATAGAGATGCAGCACAATGTTTTCCTTTAAGGCTTGTTTTTCTGCTTATTTGCTTAGAGATGGTAATTTCAGTCCTAATGGATGTGTATGCATTTATTTTAATTGCAAATATCCTTTGCGGATTGATAGCTGTTGATGCCAAAGAAGGAGTTTGAATTATTTAAGGTAGGGTCACCTTTGTTTCTTCTAGGAGAGTGAGTGCTAGCTTTTTATCTTCTATCTTTGTGTGTCTCTCTCTCAGTTCTGAATTTGTTCAATTATTGTAATTTTGAAATCTTAAAAAAATAGATGTCTTTGCTTTTGAATTCACAGAGTAGGTATTTTTCAATTACTATGCCTGTGCATCAACTGCACTCTATTCATCTATCTTAATTTTGATTTTCTTTCTTTCATGATGCAGTGTATATTTTGCTGTTATTATTGTTTTTTTTAATACATTGAAGAAAATGAAATGTACATTATTTTGTAAAAACAGATCTTGCATCAATGCAGTTGTCTATTTGAGTTAGGATATACAGAATAAAGTATTCATGTGTGTTTTAGACAACATTTAAGTAGTCCTGGGGCTCATGAAATGGAATATTGTACCTATGGAATCACAGAATTGGAAGGAGCCTTCAAAGGTCATCTAGTCCAACCCTTTTGTACCTTCTAAAACCTGTTTCTTCCCCTTTATACCTAATGATTTGAAAAGGTTAGGCAAACAAGTTTGGATTAGGCAGAAATTTCAGTCCTGCCTCTGAGGCATACTTTTTCAGTCCAAATACAAACCAAACTTGAAGTTAAAATTAATTTAATATAATATCAAATCCTTGTGCTCCAGCTTATGTCTCAAAAATGAGAAATTCCATAGTGTTACTGTTGATTACAGAAAATATCTTGAGAAACAAATCCTGTGCTATTTCTAGCACAGTAATGTGGTAGAACATTCAGTGTGGTGGCGTCATATGAGACCATTTCTGAGTTTTTCCTATCCTTAATTGCAAGAATTATATTCCTAAGCTAATTCTAAGTTAGTTATTTTGCCTGTCTGTGAAACAAAGCATGCGTCTAGAGTGCTTTTCAAATCCTGATTTAAAGATTTGACTTTTTTGCTTTGGATGCATGTCATTTTGTGTGTTTGGAATTTGGCAAGAAATTCTGAGCAGACTGAGTGCAGTTTTGAGTAGAGGTTGTTCGACTGTTTGTGACCCAGTGAAGGCTTTGAAGTTTTCTCTTTAAAATATTGACATGGGAAAGAATAAAATAATAATTTTCACAAAGCATTCTCCATGGACCTATGGAAATCAGGGTCAAGAGAACAACATTTCAAAATCCATGCATTTCAAAATCCATGTCCCTGCCTATGGCAGGGGGGATGGAACTCGATGATTTTTAAGGTCCCTTCCAACCCAAACTATTCTATGATTCTATGATTCTATGAGGCTTTGAGCAACCTGGTTGAGTGGGAGGTGTCCCTGCTCATGGCCCATGGTTGGATCAAGATGGTCTTTAAGGTCCCTTCCAACCCAAACCATTCCATGATTAATTTGTTTATCTTCTGGCAGGTTGTTCCCTCCAGTCCATAGTTTGTTTTGTTTGTAGCTTTACCATGTTCAAATGTGAGCTAGAAATACTATGAAATTAGAATCATAGAATAGAATCATAGAATAGTTTGGGTTGGAAGGGACCTTAAAGATCATCGAGTTCCAACCCCCCTGCCATAGGAAGATAAGGAATTGCATGGAATAAAGGGAGTCTTTAGCAAGATGCGTCAGTGATGTTGTTCTTCTGTGATGATTAGTACAATTTTTGCACTCCTGAATGAGCTCACTTGTCTCTTTCTCTGCGAGATGCATGATTTGTTTGTAATCTGTTTGCATAACTCTATTTATTTTCATAACAGCCCTATGAGACATTGCTGCTATTTCAGGGAGAAATGAGGCATTGAAGGGATGACTGCCTTGCCCAAGGTCAAGTAGGAGAACTTGTGGGTAGAGCAGGAAATTGAAAGGATTCCTATCATTGCCTTTGCCAGAGCCTGAACATGAGCAGGGTCAGTGCCTGGTGCTTTGAGGATTTTGCTGGTCTCCTAAATCACCTTTGGTTTGTGAAAGGCTCCTTTCAAAGCAGCCTGGCTGCCCACCTCCCAGCCACAGCAAAGTGCATGGCTGGTGTGCTTCATCATAGGCTAAAGGCTTTCAAAGTGCAGCTGAGCAACAGGTGTTTCCAGATTGTTAGGAAAGATTAAGGTCTCCATTTAAAGAGAGAATTTTTTTGTTCAATTGTTCTAGGGAGGGATACCCTTTCTCTGAGAGATGGATGCCTCACTATCACAGTTATTTTCAGAACCACAAAGTTTATTTCACTCTTGTTCTGTTCCCTCCTCCAGTGACATCCATGTCCACACTGTAGGTTAGATCCTGAATTGTCTCTTAGTCCCTTTCTTGTTCAAGCTCCCATAGAGTTAGTTACTTTAAAGCATGAAATTGTCTAAGGTGATACTTGCAGGAAGTTTGCCAGCAATATCCTAGGTTTGTTTGTCATCTTTGTGTGTTAGAGGCTGGAACATCGTGTTACTTCTGGTCAACTGAATTAGTTCCAGGAAAACCTTATTCTTACTTGCTAGGCATCTCAGCAGATTTAGGGGAGCATTTTGCTGATTGTTTATGTTTTCCAGTAGTATTAATTATTGATTATCAGAGTTTCTTGTGGTGTTGGCTGTTTAATCTGACTTTTTATTGTGAAACAAGCCAGTGTAATTCACTGGGTTATTATATATGAGCAGCTCCCCAAATAGCCTGATTTCTCCTTTTGTGCAGGTATTGCTGGTGAACCTAGGAAATAACTCTATTATTTGCTCTTAATTTTTTTAAACCTCTTTTAATTGCTCTTGAAAAAGAAATTTGAGGAGCATAACAGGGATAGAAGTATCTTGGTGAGGATGTTAATTAGTCTCATGCCACCCTTTGTGAGGTGAGAATGTTACCTCATCAGTGACACGGATGAAATTGTGAGGTGTGGACTGCCAGGTGTTCATTTTGTGGTGGTCAAGGAGATACAGTTTTTCACTGAGAACCAGTGTCTGTTTTCCTTCATTTCATATGAAATGCTCTTTAAAGTTGCCATCAGATCATGATTTTTTGAAGGCTTTAAAAAA
>VZTY01033010.1:0-37262 GCA_013400935.1 Turnix velox
GAAAGAATGAAAAAAAGAAATCTGCACCTATGGTATTACTATAAAGTAAAACTTCATCAAAATAGTTTCTGAAAGAAAACATTAAAAATATAATTATTTGTAAATTCTTTGACTTAAAATTAAAATAAACAGTCATTAGACAAAACTCAATATTGCAAAGTCTCTAATACTTAAATTTATCAGCAGTTTAAAATTCTTAACTCTTAAAACATTTTTTATTTTTCTTTCATTTGGAAAAATAATCCAAAGGTTATGCATAGTTCGTGCAACTAATCGCCAAGTCATAACACTAAAGTTTGTGTTAAAGGAATTAAAATTAAACATGAGATCTACATAAGACAATTAGTGATCTCAGCTCTGGGTCTGAGTGAAAAATGCATATTATCCTTGCTCCTGTGACCACAACATAAATACAGCCCTAGAGTTTACCTGTAGGTGTCTAACTTATGCACATGCACATTTACCTGATTCACTCACTGCCAGGAAGCCTCTGTATGCCTGCTCCCTGTAAGAGAAGAGTGGGACTGAAAGGGCTGACAATAGCAGAACTAGGGGAAATGGATCCAAGTTGAAGGAGGGAAGATTTAGGTTGGATGTTAGGGGGAAGTTCTTTACTAGGAGAGTGGTTATGTCCTGGAACAGGCTGCCGAGGGAGGTTGTGGATGCCCTGTCCTTGGAGGTGTTCAAGGCCAGGTTGGACGGGGCCCTGGGCAACCTAATCTAGTAAATGTGTTTGTTTGGTGGCCCTGCTAGGCAGGGGGGTTGGAACTACATGATCCTTGAGGTCCCTTCCAACCCGGGTCATTCTGTGATTCTGTGTGATTCTGTGGGACAATGAGTATATCCTGATGCCAAGCTTATCCTCCAGAGGAGTGATCAAACTAGTTGAACTTAAATATCTTAGACCTCTTTTGTCTGTTGTGTTGTACCTAGGGTAGTGAATATTTCCTGCATAATGACTTGCTTTTAAGATCAAAAGCACTCCACAGAAGACTTTTAAGTGTGGTCCAAGGTTGTTTCAAAAACATAAGAAACAAAAGAAGACAGAGCAGAAAAGAAGGGGTAATATAATTCTGCAAGACATGTTGATAACAGAGACAATAGCTTTGAGTTTCATAAGTATTAGATCAAAGTTAATTTTCATTAAGTAAAATATAGTTTGTTTCACATTTTTCAAGAAAGAGGTGATTCTTGGACTGAAATTACATTTCAAGGTCTTAAAAACACAAAGATACCAATTTGAGAAAGTTAACTCTCTGGACAGCAAACTTTGCATCTCGAGGTATCTACAGTGTGTCTCAACCTGGCAATACTGCAGGTAATTAGTACCTATGTTGATAGACTAACACTGTGATTTAATGTACTCTAAAATGCCATGACAGTGGGATAGTAGAAGGGTTTAGTTCCCAACGTGGACAGAGTTAAGAAACAAATATTTTTTTTAGTAATCCTGTTGCCCTGGGATTTCAGCACTCTTTCCATGTTCAAGAGATTTTGGTAATAATCAGTTAAGGATGCAAACTTATCTGAATCCAGCAAGAGCTTTGATGTTCACCCTGAAATAATCTTAAGGTGAGTGCATTACAGTGCTCAGGCAATTAGATACATGAGGCACTTAGAAGCAGTGCTAGCTTGAAGGACTTCAGCTCCTTACCATTAAAAGCATGAGCAAGGGTTCTTACCACACTGCATATAGCTGTGAATATTGAAAATAGTTTAAAAATGTACATAACAAAATAAAAATTGAAAGTGTACATAATAAAATAAATTTTCCAATCTCTGGTCTAAACCTCATGTTGTCAATATGGTAATGTAACTCCAAAGAAAGTGAAGTATCTGTTATTTCACAGATACTTCATAAGTACAGAAAAAAACCCCAAACAACTCTTTAATGTTATGGATTAAATGATAAATACTCTCAGGGCTATTTTAAATTATGAAAATACTTAAACTATTTTTGACCAAGTTCTGATTTTTTTATGAAATAATTTTTATTTATACTGAAACACGCACAAGGATATGTGTGGATATGTGCATGCATGTAGGATAAATCTAAAAGCTGTGGTCAAACAAAATAAAACATGGACTAGCAGTATGTGCAAAAGCATATAGATTAAAAAACCCTGAACTTAATTTGTTTAGAAATTTTGGACAGGTTTGCTACAATTTCTCATGACAAAAATGAAGTAGACTTTACCACACTTAATTCCTACAAATCACGGAAAAAGAACAGGATCTCACAGTCTTCCCCAAGACTGACTGGACAAAATACAATTGGGTTTTTAACCTTTAAAATATGAAAATTAAATACTTTGACATGATTTTCATAGCTTAGGTAATTCTAATCTTTCCAGAGCTTCTCAGATTTTTGACTTCCTGCTGTTCTGGATACTGTTAGTCATGATTACAGCGTTTTTTCCACAAAACTATGTGAACAGACAACTTGGAATGAACCTTCTGATCACTACTGGAACATTATTTGTAACTTTGTTCAAAATGCCATAAAACTCTTATATTTATTACTGTGATGGCAGTAAATCCGCAGTGTGTTTTCTGTCTTTCACCTAGACTGCTGTCTGAACCATGAACATTAGTTTTGTTTTGATGAAAAGGAACAAAGCTCATTTTAACATGACAATTGCCTTCTTCTGTCAAGTTTTTACTCATCAAAGAAAAAATGGGATCATTTCAGGTATAAAAAGAAAAATACCTAGTGTAATTTGAGAAGGCTCTGTAGGATGAACACATGTACATGTTTCTATGTTTGTTGCTAATGAGCAACCAATGGCAACCTGCAAAGGTAGGCAAGGCCAAATATCTTTTTCCTAACGCATTTTTAATATATTCACTGAATTGAAATATTGGAAACATGATTCATTTGGGGTAATAATGCTTTCTCAAACTCTGGTCATATATGGAGTACATAGATATGTCAATGGATCACTGTATGATGCCACCATTCTAGTTTTCACAGAATTTTTAGTATGAAATTTCTCATTAGTTTGTCTAGATAAAGGAGACTGAAAGCTTTTCAAGTGCCTGTATAAGCACTACTCCAATTGTGAAAGATAATTCATACAAACTGAACACAGGGCTTGGCTAGAGGTTTATTAAGATTTTGTTAATATCTCTAAATATTTATCCTTGTATCTCTGGCACTCTAAAGTTTACTTCTGAAAACATACAGATTGCAGAAGTATTTCAGAGATTGCTCAACCTCACACCACCTTTCTGTTTATTCATTTTTTTCAGATATCATTTTTTCTATCCCCATACTGATATATGTATGATATTCTGTTAATAATAGGTGCAGATTTCAAAATGAAAACTGCTATGTTGTGGATACACAGAAAAAAATACATGATTCTTAAAAAATATTGGATTGGTGGTAGCTACACTTATGGAAGCTTTTATTAGATCTACAGCACAACCCAGATTAAGAGACTTCAAATTCTTGAAGTTTAAACCAGAAGTATTACTTAAAGATGATATTTTAAAGGATTAAAATTTAAGCATTATGGGTATACTTGAGTGTATTTCAAAACAATAGATGATCCAAATTCTAAAAGGCAGTTTCTCTCCTCAGATGTACTGTAAGAGACAGTAATATTTTCTAAATACTGCTAAAAGTACCAACATCAATGAACCAACACAGGATCTCTGGATTCATAGAATCATAGTAGGCGTTGAGTTGGTAAGAACCTAGAAAGGTCATCCAGACCAATGCCCCTGCAGTAAGCAGGCACATCTTGCTCAGAGCCTCATCAGGCCTGGCTTTGAATACCTCCAGGGATGGACCCACAACCTCCTTGGGCAGCCTGTGCTGGTGCTTCACCATCCTCATGGTGAAGAACTTTCTAATCCAGTCTAAGCCTGCCCTGCTCTAGTTTAAATCTATTGCCCCTTGTCCTATTGCTCTGTCAAACAGTCTCTCCACAGCTTCCCTGTAGGCCCCCTTCAAGTACTGGTAGGTGACAATGAGGTCTCCCTGCAGCCTTCTCTTCTCCAGGCTGAACANAGAATCAAGAGATGGATGCATTATTACAAGTGGGGTCTCTAGAGAGCTGGGTAGAAGAGCAGAATTGCCTCCTTCAGTCTTCTGGTCATGTCTCTTCTGATGCAGCCCAGATACAGTTGGCCTTCTGGGCCGCAGGTGCATACTGTTGGCTCATGTCCAGCTTTTTATCCAGCAGTACCTACAAGTTCTTTTCCACAAATCTCCTCTCGGTCATGTCATCCCTCAGTCTATCCTGATAATGAGGACTGTCATGATGCAAGTGCAGCACCCTGAACTTGTCTCTGTTGAACTTCACGAGGTTTCCACGAGCTCATCTCTCTAGTCTGTCTAGGTCTCTCTGGATAACAACCCTTTCCTCCAGCATGTAACCACACAACTCAGCTTGTTGGAATCTGCAGACTTGATGAGGATGCTCGTTGTCTGTATCATTGATGAGAACAAGTGGTGAGGAGCCTGCACAACCTATGTATCCATGCAAATAGGACTTGTTGTCTTTTTTTTTATTTAAGCACACCCAACAAACCTGTAAGAATTTCATTTTATGAGGTAGTATGATAGAAATATTTGTTTGGAGGATATCCAAGCTTACATTGGCGCAGCTAAAAGATCTTTAGGTCTGACCTCAAAGTCATATTTGGAATGGTTTTTGAATTGTTTGTGATTTAACATGTTTAAAATTATGTATATATTTCTTTTGTTTATTCCTTTTGTTCACAGAAAAAGAAAACTATCATATATTTGCCTCAGATATAAATTCCACTGGAGGAATCCAGATGTTTTTCTTCCAGTAATCATTCAGCATGCATAAGAATGTAAAAAGAGAAGCCTTTCATAAAAAATAAATTTAAAGAGAATTAGTGCTGAAAAGAGCTGAAGCACTTTGGGGTGGCAAACTGCCTGTTCACTCTGAATTGATAACATTAAATATACAAAAGTCAGATACACAATCCATTGTGTGGAAGTATTTCTAAAGTTTCATAAATAGTTGAAAAGTGAAATGTTTAAAGATAGACTACATAAATACCAAAAAAAAAGAAAACCCTCTAAGAAAAGTTACTGTGTTTATAAATTCAGCAAATGGCATCAAAACTGTAATATACACCAAATAAAAAGAGTTCTGCTTACATTATACTATAGTTGATGTTTTCATTGAGTTGAGACATAAATTAAACTTTCACTTTAAAAACAAAAGTTCTTGTCTCACACTTACAACTCTTTAAACTCAAGTTTCTTTGATCAGTATATCTGTATGTTATGTGTGCAGAAAAAGCAGCACTGAAACTATCAAGAGATTTTTAATGTGAGCATCAACAAAAATCTAGATTAATCTTTCTGACACACAACACTTTGAGTTCACTGATCAACTCCAGTTAAAAAATCTTTCATAGTTTTGGTTATTACGGAGGCTGTCTTCTTCTAGTCATCTCAAGTAAAATTGATGTATTTCTGTATATGCATGGTGGGGAAACAAAAATTGCGCTAACTTAATACAACACAGAAAACAAGCTCCAAGCAGCCAGGAACCAGAGGGACTCTGGAGGGAAGGGATGCCATCCAGCAGGACCTGGACAGGCTTGACAGGCTTGAGGCTGGCCCATGGAAACTTCATGGCATTCACCCAGGCCAAGTGCAAGATCCTGCACCTGGATCATGCAAATACAGTTTTAGTGGAGGGTGGCTTGAGAGTAGTCTTGAGGACTTAGGAATTATTGGTGGCTCAGATGCTCAACATGAACCAACATGAACCAACAATGTGCACCTGGGCTGCAACAAAAGAAGCAGAACAAGAGAGGTAATTCTACTCCTCTCCTCTCATGAGACTCCTTCTGAAGTACTGTGTCCTTCTTCCTCAGCACAGAAAGGATATGGGCCTGATGGAACACATCCAGAAGAGTACCATAAAGATGCTAAGAGCGCTGGAGCACCTCTCCTATGAAGACTGGCTAAGCCATAAGAAGAGACGACTCTGAGGAGACCTTATAGCAGTCTTCGAGTTCCTAAAGAAGGGTTACAGGAAGGAAGAAGGACTCGTTACAAGAGAGTGTAGCATTTTGGAGAAGTGGTAATGTAAATACTACTTTTCGTTTATTCAGAAAGAGCTTTGCAACATGTTTCACTCACACATAAGCAGTGAGGAAAATGGTGAATCCTGAAGTGGATGGCAAAATAGGGAAGTTACATAAGCATATCACAGAATTCACTATTTCTTTGCACTCAGATCCAAAAAACACAACAGGCATTTAAGTGCTTATGTTCCTTATATATCCATAAAGAGAGGTAAAAGCCTTAAGGCTTTCAAGGGGAGATCCTATCTTCCTAATTGCATGAATCTCCTTGGGAGACTTCAGAATCACTTACTGATCTCAGCTGACCATATAATGAATAAGCACTTTACCTGAGGCAACTGATAAAAGAGTCTAGGCACAGCAATGTGCCTGAACATCGATTTTAGTAAGTACTTCCATCAGTGCATGATACCAAAATAAGAGGTTCCCAAGTCACTTGAGTTGCCAACAGTACATGCATTTTAAAGAATGACCTGCTGTTCAGAGGGCCTGCACCAAAAGTGGGACATCTAGGATTTAGGCTTTTTTCAGCTGTGAGACAGAGTTCCCATACTAAAACAAAATTACTCCTAGCTTCATTTTATTATTTGGGATTAGGTATAATGTCTTGAGTTGCTGTTCAGGTCATAGGAAAATGATGGCATAATACAGTGACTTAATTAAGTGTAATTAAGTCTTTGTGCCCCAATTTATTACATGTAATTCTTACTTGCTTTTCTTTAGTCCACTACATGCTCAGTTGAGTAACTCTTCTGATTCAGATACATGTACATTCCAAGGGATCAAGCTCATCCCAACCTTAACAAAACAAAAATGTGTATTATTGACTAGCTAGAGACCAGGCAAGTACAGCTAGAAAAGGCCAGTTTCTTTCCATTTTCATAGAATCAAGGGATCATAGGGTTAGAAGGGACCTTCAAAGGCCATCTAGTCTAACCTCCTACAGTAAGCAGGGACATCCTGAGCTAGATCAAGTGGTTTCTTATGATATTTCCCTAAGTGAATGTAAATTGTCACTCTCAGACATAAGAATTAGTTAGGAAGAGATCTGGTCTCAACCACTGTAAATGTTCCGGTGTTTTCAAGAAGCTGATAGTTCTAACCAGCAGTATTTATTCATACTACATAAGAAACTAGTTAATTCAATAAATCTTGCCCTATTTCTCACTCTCCTTCATTACTGCTGAAGTAGTTTGTTTCATTAATCTATTAGTGCAAAAACTTTTCCAAATGGCAAATGGACAATCAGTCATTAAATTTAAAGCATATCAAGCTTTGCAAAAGAAAAAATGGAAATCTGGTGGAGTTTTTCATGATGTTCAAAATTTCAATGAACTAATTTTCCCTATAATCTTAAACTGAGATTTTCTTTTCCTAGGCAAAACAGTAGAAACAGTTTTAAGTAGTTGCTAAGCAAAAACTAAACCAGGGATTTACAATTTTTTGAAAATATTTATGATATTATAATGAAAACAGATTGTAAGTTTTGTATATCTAATTTAGTTGCATACATTTCNAGTTGCTGTTCAGGTCATAGGAAAATGATGGCATAATACAGTGACTTAATTAAGTGTAATTAAGTCTTTGTGCCCCAATTTATTACATGTAATTCTTACTTGCTTTTCTTTAGTCCACTACATGCTCAGTTGAGTAACTCTTCTGATTCAGATACATGTACATTCCAAGGGATCAAGCTCATCCCAACCTTAACAAAACAAAAATGTGTATTATTGACTAGCTAGAGACCAGGCAAGTACAGCTAGAAAAGGCCAGTTTCTTTCCATTTTCATAGAATCAAGGGATCATAGGGTTGGAAGGGACCTTCAAAGGCCATCTAGTCTAACCTCCTACAGTAAGCAGGGACATCCTGAGCTAGATCAAGTGGTTTCTTATGATATTTCCCTAAGTGAATGTAAATTGTCACTCTCAGACATAAGAATTAGTTAGGAAGAGATCTGGTCTCAACCACTGTAAATGTTCCGGTGTTTTCAAGAAGCTGATAGTTCTAACCAGCAGTATTTATTCATACTACATAAGAAACTAGTTAATTCAATAAATCTTGCCCTATTTCTCACTCTCCTTCATTACTGCTGAAGTAGTTTGTTTCATTAATCTATTAGTGCAAAAACTTTTCCAAATAGCAAATGGACAATCAGTCATTAAATTTAAAGCATATCAAGCTTTGCAAAAGAAAAAAATGGAAATCTGGTGGAGTTTTTCATGATGTTCAAAATTTCAATGAACTAATTTTCCCTATAATCTTAAACTGAGATTTTCTTTTCCTAGGCAAAACAGTAGAAACAGTTTTAAGTAGTTGCTAAGCAAAAACTAAACCAGGGANGTAGTTTTTAGGAGTCATATTTAAATCCTAAGAGGAGTGAACATTTATCAAATGTGAGATGGCAAATATCTGAAAGAATCAAAGCATTTATACTTTGATTTATTTTGAGTAAGTAACACAAAAAATCAGGATATTGTTCTTTTTTATTTATTTCTGTGAGGAGTTTTGGCCCCTGTTTAATCTTTATTCATACATAAATAATTCTTGTTCAATTAGAATCTGTAGTTAATGTTCTCACATTCTTTATTCTGCCAAAACCAGTTTTCTTAAACTCATCAGCAAAAGTTTAATTCTCTTGAGAGTTTTCTTCTCCTTTTTCATAAAAGAACAGAATACAAAACATCTGGATATCACTGATCTCTAAGGTTCATATATATATGTAGAGTACCAGGAGAAATCTGACACAAATCTGTTTTTTGTCTTATATTTCTGATGTCCACGTATACATTGGTAACCATTTAAAAAGCAAGTATTCTAAAAATATACAGGATATGTTTCTTTCATAGTTCTGTAAGAAATAACTGGAAAATACTGTTATTCCACAATAGCCAATTTGATGGAAACAAGATTAATGCATGCATATAAATTCTAACTACTATACAAGGATTGTTCCATAGTTTTTTTCCTTATTATCCTCATTTGGTTAAAAAATATTTATTAAATAACTCTCTTCTTTGGTAGGAATCATTCTTTGAGTTGGTCAAGGGCATCCTCCAGTTGTAATAACAGTCATTTTTTTCCTATCCTTTTTGCATTGCTAGTATTAGGAAGTAAGGGCAACATGTTTAAGCCCTCATGTCTGAGCTAAAGAGATCTGAATCCAGATTTTGTCACTATTCTGCAAGAATAAAACAGCCCTGAATTACAGAATAGAAGCAAGTTTATGAGTCATTTATTAAAATAAAATTTCGTCTTTCATGGTTAACATAACTATGTGTTTGCATTTTACTATTGCATAAGGAGTAGTAGTGAAGAATCCTCACCAAATTTTCAGCAGAACCTGAGAAAGGAGAGCTAAAAAGGCCATCCAGATAAGTAGGCTGAAATTTCACTTCTGCTCTCACTGGAATGGGACATTTTGCAATTACATGACCAACTAGTTTTAAGAAGAAAAAAGAAATTTTTTTGAAATAACTTATCATATCAGACTGCTTAGTTTTGTCATGTAAATTTTAATAACCATTAGTTCTTTTCATGTTATTTCTCTTTAAAATATACTGAAAACTGAAAGGATGGGACTATTGACATTACTAATCTAGATATAATTTCCTAACCAGCAGTATTTATTCATACTACATAAGAAACTAGTTAATTCAATAAATCTTGCCCTATTTCTCACTCTCCTTCATTACTGCTGAAGTAGTTTGTTTCATTAATCTATTAGTGCAAAAACTTTTCCAAATGGCAAATGGACAATCAGTCATTAAATTTAAAGCATATCAAGCTTTGCAAAAGAAAAAATGGAAATCTGGTGGAGTTTTTCATGATGTTCAAAATTTCAATGAACTAATTTTCCCTATAATCTTAAACTGAGATTTTCTTTTCCTAGGCAAAACAGTAGAAACAGTTTTAAGTAGTTGCTAAGCAAAAACTAAACCAGGGTTTTACAATTTTTTGAAAATATATTATTTATGATATTATAATGAAAACAGATTGTAAGTTTTGTATATCTAATTTAGTTGCATACATTGCAATGTCGAAGACATTTGCCCCAGAAAACTCATTCTGCCACAAGTTTTAATAAAAAAAATTGTTATGTTCTTAGATTTAAAGCAAAAGATATTCTCTTCTCCAGAGTCACCTGCTATACACACAGATCTGGCTATTCTGGATTGCATGTGCACAGGTACATGTGTTCACTTACTGTGAATTGACAGTAAAAACATTGAAGTACGCAGGGAAGGGAAGGGTAGTGATGAGAAGGGAGAGAAAAATGGAGTAGGGTAGGGGCAAAAGAAGTGGATCTTTTTGAAGTTTCTACTCAAATTGAACAGCATATTTAATATTCATGAAGAGTAAGAAGCTAATAAAAAAATTTAAGGGATTTTGCTTAAGAACATGTGTACCAAAAACTTTAGTGTGGAATACTTGTAAAGCATTTATAAATAATGTAAATTATTTAATATCAACTTTATTAATAGAAGAATGAAAACCTGCAATTTTGATTAAAAAACTTTGCCTTTTTTGCCTTTTTTTATTTTTTCCCTCCTTCCTTGTGGTACTGAACATATTTGACAAAGGGAGGGAGTTAAAACCTTATAATGGTGACAGAAGCAAGAAATACCATTAATTGTTGCTTCAGTAGTTGATTTTATTTCATATATTTGACATGTTTACTAAATACAACACTCTAATTTTGGGGTAATTAAGAACAAANCTGTTATTCCACAATAGCCAATTTGATGGAAACAAGATTAATGCATGCATATAAATTCTAACTACTATACAAGGATTGTTCCATAGTTTTTTTCCTTATTATCCTCATTTGGTTAAAAAATATTTATTAAATAACTCTCTTCTTTGGTAGGAATCATTCTTTGAGTTGGTCAAGGGCATCCTCCAGTTGTAATAACAGTCATTTTTTTCCTATCCTTTTTGCATTGCTAGTATTAGGAAGTAAGGGCAACATGTTTAAGCCCTCATGTCTGAGCTAAAGAGATCTGAATCCAGATTTTGTCACTATTCTGCAAGAATAAAACAGCCCTGAATTACAGAATAGAAGCAAGTTTATGAGTCATTTATTAAAATAAAATTTCGTCTTTCATGGTTAACATAACTATGTGTTTGCATTTTACTATTGCATAAGGAGTAGTAGTGAAGAATCCTCACCAAATTTTCAGCAGAACCTGAGAAAGGAGAGCTAAAAAGGCCATCCAGATAAGTAGGCTGAAATTTCACTTCTGCTCTCACTGGAATGGGACATTTTGCAATTACATGACCAACTAGTTTTAAGAAGAAAAAAGAAATTTTTTTGAAATAACTTATCATATCAGACTGCTTAGTTTTGTCATGTAAATTTTAATAACCATTAGTTCTTTTCATGTTATTTCTCTTTAAAATATACTGAAAACTGAAAGGATGGGACTATTGACATTACTAATCTAGATATAATTTCCTAACCAGCAGTATTTATTCATACTACATAAGAAACTAGTTAATTCAATAAATCTTGCCCTATTTCTCACTCTCCTTCATTACTGCTGAAATAGTTTGTTTCATTAATCTATTAGTGCAAAAACTTTTCCAAATAGCAAATGGACAATCAGTCATTAAATTTAAAGCATATCAAGCTTTGCAAAAGAAAAAATGGAAATCTGGTGGAGTTTTTCATGATGTTCAAAATTTCAATGAACTAATTTTCCCTATAATCTTAAACTGAGATTTTCTTTTCCTAGGCAAAACAGTAGAAACAGTTTTAAGTAGTTGCTAAGCAAAAACTAAACCAGGGATTTACAATTTTTTGAAAATATTTATGATATTATAATGAAAACAGATTGTAAGTTTTGTATATCTAATTTAGTTGCATACATTTCAATGTAGAAGACATTTGCCCCAGAAAACTCATTCTGCCACAAGTTTTAATAAAAAAAATTGTTATGTTCTTAGATTTAAAGCAAAAGATATTCTCTTCTCCAGAGTCACCTGCTATACACACAGATCTGGCTATTCTGGATTGCATGTGCACAGGTACATGTGTTCACTTACTGTGAATTGACAGTAAAAACATTGAAGTACGCAGGGAAGGGAAGGGTAGTGATGAGAAGGGAGAGAAAAATGGAGTAGGGTAGGGGCAAAAGAAGGGGATCTTTCTGAAGTTTCTACTCAAATTGAACAGCATATTTAATATTCATGAAGAGTATGAAGCTAATAAAAAAATTTAAGGGATTTTGCTTAAGAACATGTGTACCACAAACTTTAGTGTGGAATACTTGTAAAGCATTTATAAATAATGTAAATTATTTAATATCAACTTTATTAATAGAAGAATGAAAACCTGCAATTTTGATTAAAAAACTTTGCCTTTTTTGCCTTTTTTTATTTTTTCCCTCCTTCCTTGTGGTACTGAACATATTTGACAAAGGGAGGGAGTTAAAACCTTATAATGGTGACAGAAGCAAGAAATACCATTAATTGTTGCTTCAGTAGTTGATTTTATTTCATATATTTGACATGTTTACTAAATACAACACTCTAATTTTGGGGTAATTAAGAACAACCTGTCAACAACTTGCTGACAGGATTCCTTTTGGCTTTTCTGTATTTTATCTTTTCTCAGTGAAAAACAGCCTCGACATGAGAGTAGTCTTAGGCAAGCAGTCTATGGTGGCTTTCTTTCAGAGTCATATGACTTAAACTCTATTTTCAAAAATATTTCACTGCTAGTTTCATTCTTACAGTCGCAAGGATTTTGAAAATTAACAATAAATCCTTTTTGTGTAGCTCACAGTGCAAATGGAACACAAAGGTTGTTATACAAGCACCTAGAGATTCAATGTAAAACTTGATATAAAAGAATCTTACCTGAGAACACAATGGTATTTTCATTCTTGGAAGGTCACGTGGAAAGTAGGTGGTAACCAGTGAAAGACTTCAGAAAAGGCAAATAGTATTTGACAAGTTGGTGGCCTTCTATAAAGGAGTTACTGGTGGACAAAGGCAAAGCAATTGACGTGATTTACCTAGATTGTGGAAAGCACTTCACACTGTCCTGCATGGCAACCTTGTTGCAAAATTGTAGAGGCAATGATTTGATATGATAGATGCATGACTTATTGGATAAGGCTAGATAGCTGCACTCAAACAGTTGTAGAAATTAATCAGCTTTGTAATGGGAACTTTTGTTGGCTTTTCTGGAGTTTTTGATGTTTTTTCTTTTTGTATTTTTCTGTAACAGACTTTCAGCCTTCTAGTTCTTTTTTTCTTAGATAGTCTATTAAATTCAGGAATTCCAAACTCTTACTCATTCTCAACTACTTGAGCATTCTAGCATATAATTTATGAAAATTTTGAGATTAAAAAAATTATTGTAACTTATTGTAAATTGTAAATATTGTACATTATTAATAACTGGTTCTAGCACTGATTAATTGATATTAAAACNTAAGTCTTTAGTTGCCATCTTAGTCGATGCAATATTTCTATTGAAAGTTCTATTTCAACAGAAAGAGAAATAATATGGTTCATGCACTTATGCAGAGTTTGCACAAGCTATGGGGAAGACTTAAGTGAATAAAAGTATTTATGAATGATCAGAATAAGAATATCTCATTGAGCAATCAAAGGGCAAATATTAAAGTAGTTTAAAGGTGCATTTTTCTGCTAGCTTTCACAAATATATGGCTTTTTAAGGATGATCTGATCAAGATTATTTAACTACATATGCTCACCAACTAACAAACTATATACAGAAATATATAGAAAATAAGTAAAGCCTTCCAATGATCTCTTTGTATATATATTTTCAAAGTTAATAACTGTTTCTAGCACTGATTAATTGATATTAAAACAATAGCATCACAAACCCAAGAGAACATGTCATCCATAATTTGTACCATAATTTGTATAAACTTTCTACCAAAGACTTTTTTATTTTTCATTTATTTTTCCCATAGAACCTCAAAGAAAACATTGAGAGTTGGATCCATAGTTAATGTTAAGCAATAGCAGAGAATATCAGAGGAGAAAAAAAAAATGAAGATACTGAAACGAACATCAGAGGGAACCATTCTTTCTATCTTCCAGCAATTTCACATTTAAGCAAACAGATAAGCAAGCAATGTTCAAGAGAGTTTTTTGCTGTACTGAGTCTTGGAGGGAAGGATGTGTGACAAACAACATTATACTTTGAAAACCAATGCCTTTAACTATTTGGAAATTTTTTCCTGAAAATGATTGAGTCTTGCCCTAACTCACCTGCAGATTAGTTGTACCTCAAGGATGTTATACAAGACAAATGAATTGTCTGCTTCTTCTACAGTCTGCAGTTGCAGTGACCTCTTTTCTTCCTGTACTTGAAACTTCTTTATTTTCTTCCAGTTTCTGTGAAGGTTCCTATCTTTTTTCGCATATTCTTTTTTTTTTAATCTTATCTTTTTTATTCTTCTTATGATATTCTATTCTATGACTCTTTTCTATTCCTATTTTCACTTTACTCTGCAGTCATTCTAACATTCCCCTTCTCTTGACTTATAATACATTGCAGATGACTCTTTCTTGTTATTACTTCTGGCATTTCTTCCATATTCATACAGTATGCTGTTTGCTATTATGCTCATTTAGTTCTTGCTCACAATGTATTTATAGAAAGAGGACACATATAACCCTCAGCATAATATTAATTTTGTTTTGAACATTTTACATTTCCCCTGTGTCTTCACTCATTCTGTCTCCGTTCTCTCTTTAATTCTATTCAGTTTCAATCAATAATGTTCTTCTTTTTAATTCAAAATATGTTCTTCTGTCTTCACAGACTTTTCTTACTGATCTTTACTGACAGTGTTTTCATAATCACGCTGCAAAGTATGCCTGGAAAGAAATGTGAACTTTTACAGATAACTGTGCTATGAAAAAAATGTTTAATTCACAGTAGATAATTTTAAATAAAATAATCATCAGTCTATGCATGCAAGTGTCTAACAAGTGTTGAAAGCTGTACTTTATGCAATGTTATTTTTTTCCTTTTTCTACACACACGTTATGCAGCCTGTTTAAATTCCATAATTCTGAAAACTAAGTATCTGAAAACTCCACATTCCTAATATTTGCTACAAGAATGTGGCTAATATTTCATGTAAATCAGTAACAACTAAAGTTATTTGTTGCCAGCGTGATCTAGTGCAGGTTGTCACTGCTTACTGTAGAGCAGTGGGACAAGAGGCCCCTTGAAGGTCCCTTCTAACCCAATGATTCTGTGATTCTAAATCTTCCAGTATTTTTGTATTCCATATTAATGTTAAATAAACCAGGAAATTACAGTTTATGCTACAAATAAAAAGAATCATGTTGAGCATTAGAAATACAACAGCATAATTGCATGGAAATCTCACAGCTTTTAGTAATATAGGGTATTTCAAAGCCAGAATAGATTGCCTGGAGAACCTGTGGAGTTTCTGTCAAAGTCCTCAAGAATCAGTTTGACATATATCTGTCAGGCATGACATAAGCATAAAAAATCCTGCCTTAGGGCAGAAGGATGGACTAGATGACCTTTTGAGAACCTTTATAGCTTCCTCATTCTGTAATGAAATTCCCAGAGGTGTGCTCACTCTGTCCTAACACACATGGATTTTACTAAGTCCAGTTAAAAACAGCAATGCAGGAGGAATTTTCTGCATAATCATAGGGCAAGAATGCTAATTAAAAAAAATTAATGGAGCTTAGTTTTGAAGCTAGTCTATCTAAATGTACTTTGCTTGTCTTTTGCTAAAACTGAGTTATTTTACAATTAAACACTTATATTCATTTGACCACAAGGAGAGCAGACATGAGAGCATTTCTTTCGTCTAATAAATATGGCACTTTCCTGGAAGAGAAAAATACTAAGGCTTTGCTCCCTAACTTTTTCTGAAACCCCTCCCTTGTTCCCTGGTGTCTCCCAAATGCAAATTTATGGAAGTTATATCCACAGCAATTAATTAGAAGTATTCCAAGTTTCTACTTCTCTATGCAATCAAATTGTTTAGAATGTCCCTAGGGCAGTCTTTGGGTGAGTAACAGTTCCTAAAGAAGGCAGTAGTTTGGGACAAGTCTCAAAACTTGAGTCTGAATACTAGCCAGCTTGTAAGATGCAATCATTTATCCATTGTTTCAATACTGAATACTTGTTTCCTGCATCAATTATATTGTGTTCATTTAAAATTAGATTAAAGCTCCATCTAAAGTAGAACTTTGGATAGAAATTACAGCACAAAATAGATCACACAGTGAAGGTTACCTTCAGAAGTGCTTAATGATTGAAGATTGTTATATTATTAAAATATGAAGTATTTTGGTATCTATGTTTCTGCTTTGCTTTTGCTAAAACTGATATATATAAAATCAAAGGGGTGGCCAAACACTATTTAAACCACAACGGGATCTAGAAAATAAAAATTACAAAAAAAAAAAACAACCTCTGTCTATGAGGAACTGGTGTGGATATTTTATGAAGTTGCACTCCATCTCTTGCTACATGCAAAATGGAACCGATCAACATAATAAAAAAAGAACTCCATGTTAATCCAATTAATATTTTTACAGTACAATAGTCAATATTACTTAATTAATATGAAAAGATTTCACTGATATTATGGTTAGAGTTGCTATGCAAGACATCCTAACAATCTAGATGTTCCTACTCTGGCACACGGATTGGACTAGTCAATCTTTCGAGGTCCCTTCAAATCCCTGACATTCTGTGATTTTGTGATCTCCTCCTTTGCTATAGTTTTGTGCTGACCCAGCTAACTTTCCTCTGAATCTCGAAGTTAACACATCTGTTTTTTCTTGAGCATGATTGGAGGTGCAAGGTTACCACAAGTCAGCAGCATCCTGAGGTTTCTGCAAGAAGTGTAATACTAGCAGTGGAGGCTTCTGATTATGCCAACTTCACGCTGTTCTGTTTCCAAGCACACATCTCTACCTTCTCTTTTACCAATCTGCTTCTTTCTTTTTGATTCCCTGCTAAACTCTGAGAGCTGCACAAACAGCCCCCTCAGTCTTAGCTGACAGAACGGGCTACTGTTTGTTACGAAGTTACTGCCTAGGGGCATCAGACATTTGCCATGTGTAGTTTTCCCAGAGCTTCATTTACAACAGTCAAGCAATAGACAATTGGTCACAAGGGACTTCTTACAAGCTCAAATCAGCTCAGTCTGAGGAAAGACTGAGAAAGTAAAGTGAGATCCAGCACTATCAGGTCTGTGAAATCAGAGCCTTTTTGTGCCATTACAGACTCCTAATAGTGTTTCAGCTACTATTGTGTAAGGATTCACTGTTATTAATTACTGAATAAATCCCTTTTGTTAGAAAACTGAGAGATCAATGATATTTTGAAAAGTGAAGCAAAATAGTTTTCAAGTGTCATCATCAGGCTTCACAGATTAAAAAATGTACATTCAAGTTGCTTTGATCCCTCCTGTTAAATCTGTTTGACAGAAAAGTATGCTAGAACAATTTGGCTTTAACTTGAAAAAGGGGGAAAAAAAAGAAAGAACAAGGTTCTTAAAATTTATTGAACTTGTGTAGGAACGGGAAGTTCTGACTCTATCCAGCAGCCTCAGCATTCTGATGTTTTATTAATCATCTAATTATTTAATGGAAAATGCAAAAGTAGTCTGGAAAGAAACCCTACTGTATAAAAGATGAAAGCTCTTCCACAGTTAACATTAGAAAATAAATAAGAAAATTTTCCCATTCTGAATCACTTCATCCTGATTTCCTGTCAGATGTGGTCTCTACACTTGCTACAGGCAAGGGGAGTAAAGACTGTGTTGCTGAATAAAAGAAAGCCAAAGACTTGTGCTTGTTCCTGAGAAGAGTGGGTGTAAAATTACTTCCACTGACAGTGCTTACAATAGAGTCAAGGTTGTGACTCATTCTACCTCACCTAGATGACAGCTGTACATCAGAAATGTTATACAAAGCAGATTTGGTTTTGAGGAATTTGTTGGAAGCAATTCTGATCAGAGTTAAGGGGAAAGATAATATCTAAACAATAGGGATACTGAAGTCAAAAGTGCTTGAATTTTTTTTTTCGAACACATGTGTCTTGCAGTGACTCAGCACAGTTCACCAGAGTGGTAATCTAATATCTTACTCTGTGTCAAAAGCAAATTTGCAGACACATAGAAAATATTTAGAAGCTATTTGATTTACTTTAGAATCTATATTGTATGCCTAAACAGGTCTACTTCACTTTTAATTTATTTTCTTTTAATTTAATGACTATCTTTAAAAAATTGTATAGTATTAAATTCTTTATATTGTAATAGAAGCTCACCACTGTGACTACTGTAATTTTTCATGTTTCATGTACATATGTTGTACATATGCTGCCTAATTATCATAAAAATGTCATCTATCCTGTCATCTTGCATTCTTTGATCCAAGATTTAAAATTTAAGAGGCCCTGTTCCCTAAAAATTTCATATTCATATTTCTGACATGAGAAATGAGTTAAATAAAAATGAATAAACATTTTAATAGAAGCTGAATCAAACTTTTAGTACACCAGCTAAAGAAAAATCCTTACAGCATTTCTTCGTGTGGCCTTTTATATGTACCCAAGTTAGGACTGTCTAGGGAGTTCTAGTCCATTTGGTACATATTCTTTAGACCCCTATGTCTAAATATCTGCTCCTAGAGTGTGATTTCACACAAAGTCGAAGTCATTACATTTTATCTAATCAAAGGATGATTATAAGAAAAAGTACCACAGAGCTAAACTACTAAACAACAGGACAAGGGGCAGTAGATGGGAAGTGAAAGACACAGATTTAAGTTAGGTATCAGGAAGGAATTCTGTACTTTGAAGGTGGTAGGACACCAGAACAGGTTGCTCAGGGAAGTTGCAGCTGCCTCATCCCTGAAAATGTTCAGGGACAGGTTGGATGGGGGTTTGAACAACTTGATTTAGTGCCATGTATCCCTGGCCATGTCACAGGGACTGAAACTAGATGTTTAAGGTCCCTTCCCACTCTTACTGTTCTAACATTCTAATAAAACTGATCATTCCGGTACTATTCACTTAAAGAAAACACTTATGCTAACATTTTTCCTCAACCTATTTCTAGTCCTATTTCTAGTTTATAAAAACCTGTGCTAATGTAGCCAAGAGAAATAATCCTACGGAATTTTGTACATTTGTTCTGGGCATCCCACTTAAATACCAACAGGAAGAGATAGAAATATACATTTTTCCCTTTCCTTCAATACCTGAGAGCTGTTCTACAACTGCTTCAAAAGAGTAAACACAAAAACTGAGGAAGCACTGCTATAAGAAGAGATTTTCACATTTTTTCTTAGGAAATTTTCTGCTAGTATAAAACACATACCTGGAAATGAAATATGTAGCACAGCGTATATTCAGGAGCTGGAAGAGCTGAACTCAGTCTTTGCTTCAGTGAATGCCTATTCAAGCAGAGTGGATCTTCATCAGAAAAAGAGCTGGGAAGTTTGTCCTGATGGCAAATCCCCATGAAATGAAAGGTATGGTTACAAATATATTCAGATAATGAAAGATGCTGACTCCAGGAATTTCATCTCCTGGTGAACTACAAAGGTAGTTCAAAAAATCTAATAACTTTATCTCAGATGACATATTCCTCTCTACCCTATTTTGTGCCTCTTCCATTTCCCTTCCTCGTCGCCCCTTCCTTGTCACCCCAAAATCAAATTGTGATTAAAAAAACCCTTCAAAACATTCACCAGAATTAGATAACTAATTTCACTGAGATTAACAAAACATATTTCTTCTGCTTCAATTTGAGTATTTATTGAATACATTTTAACCATACCATTTTCAACATTTATATCATAACATATTTTAGCTAACTCTGCCTTATATGCTTACACTCTTGATGTTGTTATACTTGGAAATGGCTGATCCACAACAGGTGGATGGTATGATTTCCGAGATCATTCTGATGTAGACTATTCAAAAGAAAAAAATAAAAAAGGTCAACTGATAGTTTCTCTTTCAGAGGTTAAGGAGGAAAGTGAAGAATTAAAGAGATTCATTAGGTAAAAAATAAATGCCATGTTAATGATTAAGGTTGCCATATAACCTTAAGGCAAGCCTAAATATTTTTACAAAGAAAGCAAAGTAAGGTCTGTTTTTTCCCACTGTTTTCTCAATATTGTTATAAAGGATGATGCAGAAGACAATGTTTATAAATAATCATTAAGCATTTTTAAGGAGAATTTAATAAAAAAAAGAATTAAATATGAACTCTTAAGTCAAATATAAGTATGATCAAATGTAAATGTCAGTATAGTACAGATTGATTCAGCCAGTATTTAATTGATCTGAAAGAGTACTGTAAAACCAGGCTACATAATGAGAAAACAGAAAGTAGTTGGGTTGTTTTCATATCTGAACCAGAGTTCTGTATAAAGAAAATGGTTTAGCTACATTGTCAAATTTAAGCCAAGGGACTTTTTCCTCAAGGTCTTCTGTTAGAAGTAATTTGTTTTAAGAGATGTCAAAAAAGAGCAAGTAATAAAATCCCCAAAACCCAATGAATAGTGGGGTACAATTCTCTTATAGTTAGATTCAGACCATAATTATCTTTAGTGAGCATTATGGCTATTACTAATGCCTACCATCATAAACTCAGCAGTCAGATATAATCACATCATCTCTAAATCGGTGTAGAAGAAGAAATTTGAGATTAGTATATTTATCAACAAAACTATTGAAACATGGTAAATCACCAGATTCAAGTTGAAGAGCTCTGGTAAACATGAATTCTGATGAGGAAAAAAGAAGAGATCTTTACCATAAGCATTAGAAAATGACATTGAAATAGCCAAAAGTCATCATCAGCAAACACTTAGAAACAGCTTCAAACATGTTAGTGATAAAACCATTAAGCAGAAATAAAATCTTTCTCCCAGTCTTGCTTTACAGTGCAGGAGATTTAATTCCTTCCTGGGCCAAACTGAACTCTCTGTGGATCCTTTCACTGCCATTTCAGTAGCTCAGCTTTCTTTCAGCTCTCTGTTTCAGGCAAATGGCCTTTTCCTCTCAGGAGCCTTCCATTGTTCATTTCTACTGCTGGGTCTCTACTTGGAGCTGTGCTCACTCCCTTCTTGGCCTGAGTTGTCAATCCACACTTTTTCCCCAGATGGCCATATTCATCTGCCTTTGTGAAAGGAAACAGTTTTCCCTTCTCCAGAAGATCCCAGCAGACTGCAGCAGCCAGCAAAAGGCAGACAGGTGTTCTCTGTTCTCTCCCACAACCTTGTCACTATCCCTTTCAAGAAAATCTTTAGTGAGCAAATCAAATATTTGCTAATTTTTGTAATATACCAAAAATATTTCTGATTTATATCTGTAGGTAAATTCCCTATAGGAAGGAAATATGAGTAGCAGAAGAGCTCCTATAGTGTAACTGAGTGGTCTGGTCATTGAGTTATTTGAGAAAGGGAAGAAATTATGTTTTCATTAAAAATGACTGCTTTTGGTCCCTCCTGTTGTAAAGTACAAACCTTTGAAGGAAGGCACTCCCTGTAACTAAAATGCTTAGTTTTCATAGTAAATGTGTTTCAAACCTCTCTGTAGTCTACTATTTGACAAGCTGGTGTAGGAAGCTGAAAAAAAATGTTAGAAATTGGAAATTCATCCCACCACTTTTAACTCCTAAACTAAACAAATATCTTGTTTAGGACTTTTAGCTTTTAAGCTGGACAGGAGTGTTCCTGTCTTTAGTGGTCTGATGTTTGTCTTCAGTGGTCTGTTGTTTGTCTTCAGTGGCCTAGTGTTGGTGAGGTAAAATAATGCTATGTCATGTATTGAAGAAAACTTCTTATTGCTCTTCTATATTCAAATTTCAACTCTTGACCAGTTTAAGAGGTTGAATTTGACTACTGGGTTAAAGAGATAGCTGAGTATGTGGAACTTTGTGGATAAGAGTGTGGTCTCAGAAAGAAAAGATTAGCCAGAAATGTAATTAGTATAAAGCCATTCTTTTTCAGCAAGGAAGAGTATGTAAACAGAAAGAAAAAAAAATATTCTAAATCAACAAAGGCCAGGGAAGTAATGAAGTGTTGTAGCTAATTGCTTCTTCTGAGCTGAGGCAAACTGGTTCAAACATGACAGATGACTCTAGCTCTATTTGGGAATATAATTTTTTTTTAAATGGAGAAATAAGTCAATGGAATTTAAAAATGTTGCTAGAAAGCTACAAAATTGATTATTTACAAATGTTCTGCAAAACATTAAAACTACTTTACAGCCTAAAAGCCCTTGGTTTTTTTGCAGTCTCCTTTTTGACCTGGGTTTTTTGTTGTTTTTTTTTTTTTTTTCCTAAGGTTTATTTTGGAATATATGTAAACAATAATGTTTATTCTCCTTTTCAGGAGGAGACCAGCAAGAAAGGGCCACCTCTGTTAATAAAAAAAATCACATCGACAAACTATTTTCATACTTTATTTTCCTAGACATGTCTTTGCTTCTTAGCTGTTTTCCCAAAGTACTTGGAACAGATGCTCCAATTTGAAGACCTTGCTATATGTATATATTAAGGGGGAGTTTGAAACTTCAGTTGTTTGATGGCTGTCCTATACTAGTAGGGACCATTTACTGTCCCTACTTAAGTAATCTGACATGACCTGATCTGTAATGCCCTTACAAATAATCTTATTATAACATTTGTATTGTACTATTTTTGAGACATGATTTTACTAATCTGACATAAATAGAGCAGTTCCTATTCAGTGGATGATATTTTGAGTCTTAAAATACATTTTTATTTATTAAATTAAAATCAGGATGTATTTTCCTTATGTAATCTTTTTTTTTTTTTTAAATTCACAATTTCAATGCTAAAATTTTAATATCTGTACTAACAATTCTAATGTTTCTTGTTTTAGGAAGATCTGATAATTACATATTATGACTTACTGGGAAATTAGACTAATGTTTATAATTATAGCCCTGATGATTGGTTGTGGGACCTCCCTCTTGGTTTCTTCAGAATAGCTCAATTCCATGGTTTCCATTTTGAAATATGTATATCAATAGTTTTTTCTCTGAACTCTCAAACTTCAAATTTCATTAGCTTGGAGTGTGTCAAAAATGCCTTCTATTCAGTTAATTAGACAGTAATATATATTGGGGTTTTATCCACTTATCTATAGAACAAACCAGTCTTTTTGTGGTTGTCTTTTGTGTTGTTTTTTCTTTTTGTTTGTTTGTTTGAGCATTTTCTCTAATTGTTTCAACATTTTATGTAGGTTTGTCTTAGCTCATCTGTTACCATTTCCCAGATGAAATGCTAATTAACCTTCTCTTAATAATGCCTTTAGAAAATTCCCTTTGTGGATGCTCATGGATGGTAGAGTCTGGTTTATCATTCAACTCAATATAACTTTTTAATTTCATCCTTAATTTCATCTACTATCAAGGGAGACTTCAAATTAAAATTACTAAACTGTCTGTCAGTTAACAGCAATGTTTGAATAATTTGTCATGTACCCAAAGTGATAGGTACATGCTCTGATTAGATGATTGTTCTTCATGCTAGGGCAATATACTATGTTGAAACTGCTCATTTATATGTCACCACACTTTGAAATTTTGTCCATGATGGGTACATGCCAGTAAGCACAATAGTATCCAGATTCCTAACTTAGCTTCAGGGGCACAGACTTCATAGCTACTTGCATTGAATGATCATATCCATATGGAAAACTGGAATGTCCAACTGATAAAAGTGTAACTGCTAAGAGAGTACTTGTATCTACTGATAAAGACAACTTGTTTCAAGCCACTCCACAATCAATGGTTCTTGAAAGTGTTTGGGTGACAAACTCATGTTATATTTTTACTGATAATACAATTTCCTTTGTGTCCCATTCTGTTCCTGATACTCTCACACCAGGTAAGTTCTGACTGGCTCCTTCAATGCAAGCAGGATACTACCTCCAAACCCCTTCTGTGTCAGGGTTCTAGTTGATGCCTTGTACCCACATACAGCAATTCTACTGTAAACTTGACTTTCCCAGTGTTAGACCTCTGCCTACAGGTCTGCCTCCTAAAAAGAGGTTGCTAGCTTCACCATTTACTGTTTTCTTATTTAAATGCTTTCCCTAAAACAACTGCCTTTTTGCTCACAATGTAAAGGCTGGTTGCTTTGATTTGCATGCACAGAGAAACAGGTCTTGTTCCTTGGGATACTCATATCCCACAAACTCTTCCGCATCTGGCTGTTACCTTTCTGGTCACTGTGAATTATTTTAATAAGATGGCCTGCTCTGATCAGGTGCAGGGAATAGGACAAGTGCACTATCCACCTGGTTACATCTGTCTCTTTTTATATCCTTCTCTACACATTTCTCCATACTATTTCCTACCCAAATCACCTAGATTCATCACTTTCCCTTCATTTGATTCTTCCTTTACACAAGGTAATCCTTGAGCAATCCCACAGTGCATCCCATACTCCTGAGTAGCAATAGCCTATGAGGCAGAAAGGTGCTCTAGTGTTAGCTCATCTTGAAGGGTGTCACACCTGGATCATGGATGTGAGGATCTCCTGGAACAGACCTTGGAAGGTCCTGGACTGGTATCCCTTTCTCTGAGTCCTTAATTTTTGTTCTTGCTGTTTTTGTGTCTCTGTGCTTCTTAGGGCTTGTGGTGATGAGCCTTTGATAAGCTGATAATGCCTGTGACAGGACTGGGAGTAAAGCAAGATGTCAGAAACCTGTTAGCAATATATAATCTGACTGACCATTCCTGTTGGATTTGGTTTGCAAGGCATTAGGTTAAAAAAAAATCACTGCTATACAATATTTCCACCCTTACTTACAACTCAGAAAACTCAGATTTGCCCAGGACCTGGAGGAACACAAAGAGGTAATTTAGAATGACAACATAAGCACTTAATATGCATCTGAATTGTAGACATTGAGAGAGGCAAGCCTCACAATACAGATAGCAGTATTCTTCATTGAGAGCAGAAATAAGCAAGTTGTTTTGAAGGAGGTTAATCAAAGGCAGAAGACACCTATTAAAAATTAAATCCTCCAGAGCTAAACATATTTACATGAGATTACACTCCCTGATATTTACACCAGGAAATGTTGTGATGGCAAGAGTGGGAATAATTTTAAACTGAAAGAGGGAGGATTTTAGGTAGATATTAGGAAATAATTCTGTACTCTGAGGCTGGTGAGACAATGGAACATATTGTCCAGTGAATGCCCAGTGAAGGACTCATCCCTGCAAGTGTTCAAGACCAGATCAGATGGGGAGCTAAGCAACCTGATCTAGTGGAAGGTGTTCCTACCCTTGATAGGACTTCAAAGCCCCTTACAGCTTTACCTACTTTATGATTCTATGAAAACCTACACTGGAATCCTTTTGTTTCACTCTAACCATGGAATAATGTTTTGAAGTGGCTAAGTATCTTTCACTTTCTTATCATGTTGTGAGATGGAAAGAGGCTATTTTCCCAGGATGCTTCTCCCTCAGATGCTCAGAGACAAACCTTTCACTCTTCCCTTGAGATCTTTGAATTTCCCTGTGGAAGAATAATGCAGTGGGAAGCAATATTAAAGGAGAATATTACAATTTCTCCTTAAGGAGGAACTGAATAAAGATAGTGAATTTTCTATAGCTAATATTCTTGAATGATAGAAGCTCTAGCTTAGGCATCCTTCACAAGAAATGGAGGATACATGTCTGATATGCTCTGTCAGTTCAGATCTAATGGACAATAAAAAAAAAAGAATTAAAGGAGCAGTATCTGATATATCTATTCACTCACTTTACACAACATCAGCTACAAATATTTATTTTTCACCATCTTTTGGAAAATGACCTTTTTCTTCTCTTGGTTTGCGTTAGAGTTGGCAGTTTCTTCAGAAAGAACTAGAGGAGGCTGTGAATAGTTATGATAAACTTGCGGTATCCTAAGATTTTCACTAAGATTCATACAATTTTCATGGTAGGATTTTTTTCTCAGTAAATTCAACTAAAGGACTTCTAATATATTTTGTATCAGAGTGTTTCCTTCTTCTAGGCTCACAGTCAAAGTTTTAAAATTACTAGCCTTCTTGAAAAAAAAAAAAGGACTATATCTTGCTAGGATTACTGTTTGAGAGCAGCCAAATGGTGACAAACCTTTACTCCATGTGATATTCCCAGGGCTTCAGCTGGAACAGACTGGCAATAGCCACTTGATCACTAAGGGACTGTTACAAGCTGAAAACAGCTTAGGCCAAAGCAAGAGCAAACAAGTACGAGAGACCCTGCCCTAACAGGTCAACAAATACTTTCTCCCTTTACTGGTAATGCCAAAAATCAGACACACTCTGCTATACCTTTATTTTAAACTTAAATCGGTTAACTGTTCTGTAATAATCTGAAATTATTCCAGAAGATGTTCAACATTGCTGTGCATTGCTTTTTTCACTCCCCAGAGCTGAGCAATGAGTTTTCCTGATACCAGAGTGCCCCCTCTGGCTATTAGCTATCAGTCTGGCATCAGGCATTTTGATAGAAGGATGCAAAACATCCTTTCATTAATAAACTTGGTAGAATGCTGAATTGGAGTTCATGGGGAGACTTTTACTCAGAAATCCTTGGAGAAACACAGCTGAGTGAACTTTTGGCAAGCTTGACTCAGTTGCTCCATACTGCTCACTACCAAATAAATTTTCCCAGTTGGAGAGGCAGTCCATGTGTGCCAATATCATTCAGAGAGCAAACCAATACAATATAGCAATATGGATAATTGAGGGCAAAACCCAAATATGGGCTTTAACTGGAATAAAGAGAAAAATTTAGTCTTTGTCTGATGGGGTCTGAGTCTCAATAGTTCTTTTTGTGTATGATTACCTTCTCAACTGAGCTATCAGATCCTTTGGGATATAAAAGGTTTATAGAGTCCAAATTTTTTTGGATGAAGATTTGAAATATTTTATGTTTCTGTTTGCTTATAAGCATTCTGTAGTGTGCAGTGTGACTGCACTATTAGGGACACCATAAACATTTCAGCCTTGGTTCATTGTTGATTTTCTCTACACTGGTCTTTGAGGCTAGATTTCAGCAACAGGGTGAACTTTAGGCATTATGCCCACTATGCAGTACATTAATTACATGAACTAAAAAAACACAATTTATTTGCAAACCAAAAAAACATTCAGAAATAGTTATAGAAGTGTGTGAAGATAGCAATAAATTAAGAGCTAAAGTATTAGAAATGTAGCAATAGTTTGCAAAGTAGTACTTCTAAAAACTAGGGAATTTAGAGTAAAAGCGACAGAGAAAGCAATAGTCATCAGGAAGTGGAACACAAATGGAGAATTAATACTGTGTAACACAAAACACACATTTCAGTAGTAACAGCTGGTGACCAAATGAAGATGGCTGGGACTGGGAATTACCTAACTCTGCCAAAAATAATTATTCCTGATTTTCTCTTTCCTTCTACTCAGTACACACAGAAAATCACATCTCCCACATGAAATCAGTCAACCAGCTAAACAAGCCTGGTCTCTTTCTCGGTACAAATCCTGCAAATGAGCAGGTAGCTTCTAACCTTCTGCTCTCCAATTACTGACCTCTTCTCTGTTCTCCCTTTCCACCCCTTTTAACAACATCCCAAGCCTCATATATAAGTCCATTCTTGCTGTTACTTTTGAAAACTGCTAGAAAACTTCTTTGTCTTTTTCCTCTGGGGTTTCTGGAGTTAGCCCTGAAGTGCAAATAGAACAATGTTACATTGCGTTCAGTGAAACAAGAGGTAAATCTGCTTTTAGCTGCAAAAAGCACTAAAGAGGCTACTTGTTAACCAGCTCAGAATTTTCCTTGTGTGAGTGGAAGAGTCAGAGGTTAGAGTCTACCAGCCTTTATGTTCCTTCTCTGCCTGCATTCTGATACCGAAGGAATGGATGTTTTTATTTCTTTTTTCCTAGGTGTTTCTTATTCTGGAGTTTTCTAATAATAAAATTATGCCAATAACATAGCCTTGGGGGCAACCTTACTTGCCAGTTCTACAGATTTTATTGGCAGAGGAATCCAGAAAGCCTTTTAAAGTTCTGCTTTAACAACAGAGAGGTTAACTGTAACGCAGATAGAACATGCTACAGCTTAACCCCCTTTTAACAGAGTGAAAGCTCCTGTTGTGTGGCAAAAGTACAACCATACACTTCCCCTTGACATTTTTATGAAAGTGGCTGGATTAGGCCCATGTCCATTGCTATTTTCTTTCTTTTGTGAGACTGGCAGGAAGAAAGAGCAGTATCCCTATAAATCTTTACCCATTCCTCTGCTCTACAAAAATTTAGAGGTGATTTCTGAGGAACTCAGAGAATGAGACTTCTGCATCTGATGGAAAGAATGGTAATTACATTAAATGAATCAATAAGAACATTTATTCTGTATGGGTGTATTTCATGTGCTTAGAAAGATTACAATGAAGTATAAAAAAACTGAACTAATAAACAGTGCCTACATGTAACCTGGGTGTGTAATTCAGTAGGGAAAGTATAACCTGGACGCGTAACTCAGTAGGGAAAGCATGAAACTCTTAATCTTAGTGTCAAGGTGATGGTTGGTCTCAATGTTCTAAAAAGTCCCTTCCAACTTAGATGATTATTATAATGAGCAGGTAGCTTCTAATCTGCTCTCCAATTATTGACCTCCATTTTCCTTTTTCACCCATTTTGACAATATTACAGCCTCACATATAACTCCATTCTTGCTGTTACTTTTGAAAATTTCTAACCTTATTTCAGGCAGTAGTCTCCTGTCCTGGAAAAAAAGAGCAAGGATGAAGATGAAGAGTCTGTGAGATGAAAGAAAAGGTCTGTAAGTCTGATGTGAGCTGAGAGGCTGTTCCAGGTCTCCTCTTCTCTGGATTTCTGCTCTTGTTAATATCCTGGCAAAGACCTAGGTCCACAGAGAATTGGATAAGTAATAGTTATTGGTAAGAATAGTTATCCAAGTGAGGAATACTCACTGAGCAGTATGAAATGTGGACTGAGGAATGTAGGAAAGCACTAGATACCTGCATCACATGCCACAAGATTAGGCGTATTTCCAAATAGACTTGGTTACCCAGAAAAGTTTAATACTAAACTATGAGCAAAATGCTTGTATGCAAGAAGGAAAACCATCTGCTGACCTCTTATTTGCCTTTATTAGAGAGAACGTTAAGCACTTGCTGTTATTCTTCAGAAATAGAGTATGTTATGTGGCTTGTTTACCTTAACTGCCTCATTTTAGTGGAAGCAGTTTGCTTCTATCTTTGGAAATGTCTGATGTATTTTTTTTCCTATTTAAAAAAAATACAGTAAGAAACTAAAAGTAAAAAGAAAGTAAAAGTAGTGTTTCCCTCTGACTAGTCGCCCTCATCAGAGCTTCTTTCTCCCACTGTCTGCCAATGAAATTTTAATTTTGTTCAATATTTAAGTAATATTATCATGCCTTATGGAATGATAAAGAATGATAATGTGACATAAAATGGTTCTGATTTTTAAAATTTGATTGAATAATATGTTCATGTGAATGGGTGTTTGCTCAAATTGAGTGCTCTGTAAATTAAATGTTACACTGTACATTAAAACAATGCATCCTTAAAGCAGATGCCTCCTCCTGCAAGGCAGCTATACATTAAGCAAGCACGTTGCATACTTTATCTTCTTTATATGAATTTAACAATCCAAATTTTACTTGAATTTTCCATTGCAGGAAAGAGATGTGCATTAGATAAGTTAGTTAATTTTGCACTGTAGTCCACTTCTCTTTGATCTGCAGAGCTAAAAAAGCCCTTGTATTTAGATTTCTTGCACAGCCTAACTCTGCTCTAAGTAAAAGCATAATATAAATATTAAGCAGAAGTTCCAAAAATCTCTTACGATAACTCTGTAAATGCCACAACCAACATTCAGTGCAGTGTACAGTAATACTAAGCTGTAAATTCCATTGAGTTCTAAAGGTAAGAACTTACTAATCATCACAGCACTCCATGAACTAAAGAAAAAAAAATTTAGACTTCACTTTTAAATATTGAAAAAAGGTGATAGGCAGATGAAATGCATTAATAAAATAATGCAGAATTAGAACTCATTTCTGTTGTCTGCCTTCACATTCTCAGATTTATATAAGCTTTATTTCACTTTCAGACTCCCTTATCTTGTATTTTCAAAGACATATTTACTGATGTTTGATACTCTCCAATTGTTTTAAATTTATCCTCATGAAAACTTTTGTTTCTCTATTTTGCAAGTTCTTTGTCTCATGGGTGTGACCAAAACATGCAAATACACATTTTAAAATGAATCTATTAATCTTACATTTTCTCATGTATGATTTTTCTCAAGGGTTACATTTCTTCTCAATTAAAATGCATGCTTCATTGCTTTCCTCAGTTTTTAGTAATTATAAATTCTGCTGAGTATAAAACTGTTGCTAAGATATGCTCATATAGCAAAAGCAGCCAAGCCTAAACATAGAAATATGCTGGGCATTGTTTAGACCTTCACCACTGGTTCATCTGAAGATAATAATGTTTTTTTCTCTGTCACTAAATAGCATTATTGTGAGTTATGACTCGGTGAATTTTCCAGTCTGAGTGAACACATTCCAGAGAAAAGCACAAGACATTATTATGTATGAAATACATATGTTTCTCCATTGTTTAATAAATGTTCATCTTAAGTTACCATCATTTCAGTACAGAGTTATGCATAACCATAAATGCCTAGGTAGGCACTCCCTGAATCACTATCTGAATAGAAATTACGATTAGATAAAATAAGACACAAACTAAGATGGTCAAACTGGTTTCTTCTAGGTGGGCCTAGGGAGAATCTCTCAAGGTTAAAATTTCTTCAGTGTCACATTCATACATTTTTATTGCTATTAATGGGTGGAGCTGTATCTGTTTACACAAGTAGAATCTGAACAATTAGAATTCTCCTCAGATCTGAAAATGAATCCATTTTTCTATTACTGCATGAAATTTCTACTATGACAGAACAATATCATGCTCAATTTACATGAGTAAAGTCAATAATACGCTAGGCTAAACTGATCTTTTCAATATTTGTCTGTTTTAATGGCAAAAGCACACATGCTATGCAAAGAAATGTGAGACTGTAAAAACAAGTTGGGGATTAAGAGACCTAAAATAACAACATGCATTTTGCTGAATACTGTGTTGTTAAGTCTTAAGCATTTCCCAAAGGCAACATGTTGTTTTGAAAGAGTTTTTAAAGGGATTTATAAAATTACTAGTGATAGAAATTAACTATGAAACTGTGTTTGTATGCACTCACTTGGACAGAAAGATGTGAGTTCATAATTTTTTGTCACTACTGAAATATTCATATGTATTAAAGATAGATGAATTATCACATATACATGTATTAAGTTTATTATATATATATATGCATATATATATATGCATTAAGTTTATTACCTATATTTGAATAATAAACTTAGCATAGGTATTTAATAATATTCAACTTTCCAGTTATATACAACAAATTTCACACTTACTGCAAACATGTGATGGAATGATGCTTGGCTTGTGTTCCAGTTATAATTTTCAGTTTCCAATTCAAACTGAGGGAATTGAGTAATCTTGGCTTCATAACACAATTTATAAATTCTGAAGTGACTTGAGGCAAAGCTATTGAGTTTCAAATTGTATTATCTGTGCCCACCTGGCAGCCATATTTTTCTGTCAATGTAACTTAGGCTGTAGGTGGATACAATATTTGATACCCACAGGCCACTAACAAACACAACTTTATGCACTTTTTGATCTTCATAACAACTGAGCTCTCCTGAGACAACTGAATGTGTTTGAAGTACCTCAGACTAACATATAGCCCAGTATTTTTTTCCTGATCTGAGTGTGTTTAATATATGTGTGCAAAATTTTTGAATTATTCACATGCAAAGAGTTCCTACAAATTGTTTATGAGCCCAAGATTCTGGAAAACTATATAGATATTTGTTAATTTGTCCCTGACATCCTTAAAATATTATGACTGCAGCACTGACACTACCTTCTGTTTTGGCAGTTAGCTTCCACTAACCATTGAAATAACTTTCTTCATCTGGACTCCTATTTCTACTCATGTTTACTAACCTAAAAAAAAACAAAAAAAACCCCTGCCAACATTGGAGTTTAGTAGAAAGTGATCAAAGCAGATGAATTAACAGGGTAAGTGCTGTGTCAGACATGTCGAAAGAGATGCTTACATCTCTTGGGAAGGAAAACTTCTTTTAATTGTAGCACAATTGTCTGGAAAGAGGAAGTCTCAAACAAATGTTACATATAACCAATTTGCAAAAAGTTAAACTGTCAGACTTAAGTAATGACTCACTTCACAAATCAGTGCAACAATATTAGCAAATGTGTACTTATTGCAGTTGGAACCAGGATTTAAAGAATGTAGGAATGCAATTCGAATATCTCAATTTTGTCCTCAAGAACTTCCATAATTTAGAACAAAGAGATAGAATTGCACAGTTACAGAATGGTAGAAAATGGAAGGAACCTTTGGAGATCATCTAGTTCAACTCATTGATGGTGCAAACACTTCCTCCTCACTCCTTCATGTCACTCACAATCAAACAAAAAACTAACTCACTCCCAAATGCCAGAACTGGAAATGCTGCTGAGTAGAAATCTTAAAATGTAAAACCAATACTATTAGCTGTGACAATATTATAGCTACGTTAAATTTCATTAATCATTCTGTTCTTCTCCTTTGATAAACTAAAGATACAAAATATTAGAAAGGTATACTTGTTCTGATATACTGTTGCACATCTCAGTAATGAATCTCATGTTTACAGCTAAAAGTACAGAAATCTTGATATTTTTATCAGTAAAGACATGTCTTTTTTGACAGAACATTCAATATACTACTGAAAAAGAATAGAAGAAGAAAGCATAACACCCTGGATGAGTAAAACTCTATATTACAATGATCTGATTTTATCATTGACTACTAAAGTTACAGTGTATTTTTAGTGTCAATCTGTGACTGGATTTTGTCATTCCAGAGAGCATCTTCAAATGCATGATAAAAATTTACAGCATTCCATCCATTGTTAGTATGCTTTAAAAGCAGTTTCCTACAAAACTATGAATAACAATAGCAACAATTACTATTTATGGCATCCACACTCTAAGCAGAAGAGTGGGATTAGAAGGAAAGAAAAAGTTTTATTCATTGTTATTTTAGGTTCTTCTTTATGATTTAAAAAAAAAACAATACGTATTTACATTTCCTGTACACCTTTGATCCCAGATATACCAGAATTTACTCCAAATTACTCTGGGGGAAACAACAAAACAAACAAAACACAAAAAAATGCAAATGTTGTCATCCTTTTTTTGGCACTGTGGTCAGATCCTGATCACATAGGCTCTGGAGTTGGATGCAGTTACTGAAATATAGGTGCTCATTGCCATTGAGATTACCTCATCAAGAATCTGAGTTGTCTATGTGGTACTAGCATGCGGGGCCTAGGATCTACTGGTGACTAGCCTCTGGAGAGACAGACAGAGGCCAGATGATATGCTCTAGATCATGTGAGATAACACTAGATATTCATCTCAGAGCCAAAATTGATTCCTCTAAGGGATTCCAATCAGAATCCACCCATTGTTTTATAAAAAAGGGTGTTTTTCAACCAACTTGCTAGTTGGTTTCCTCCTTAGAAACCTAGAAACCTGTGTGAAACACAGGCAGAGAACTTTCCTCATACACAAAGCTGGAAAGCACTTCAACTGTCAACAAGTAAGCCTTTAAAATCACACTCAGAGATGACATGTGTGATTAAGGATCTATGGAAAATACACATGGTATCAGCTGAAGGTCAGCTAGAGTACCCTATGGAATCCAAAAATACACATCTGTATGTGGACATGTGAACTGAGACTTATGATAAGTAAGCATCTTAGTCCCAGCTTTATAGTCAGTGGAGGAAATACTCAGGTTCTCAGCAAAGTTCATGTGATGCATTTTCTATGTCTTCTTTAAATTAAGTACCGCCCCTGACTAAGAGCTGCTTAGTGGAACTGAAATCTTGTTGATCCTTTGAAGTGCAAAGTATTAGACTAGGAGAACATGTAGACAACTATGTAATTTTTAAGCTCATAATGTTTTAAATTAAGTTAAAAGATTGCTTGAGGACATTTACTGCATAATGGCTTAGAGGATTAAGCCTGGAACAGAAACTAAAACTAGGATTCCATCAAGGAAAAAAAAAATTGAAAGAAAAATAAAATGAGAAAGGACAGAAGGGAAATACTTAATTTGTCAAACCCAAAAAACAGATGTGATCCGTTTAGTGCTTTCCTAGGACTGACCTAACCTGAAATTGTCTTCACCTGCCCTGAAATTCAGGCCAACACTTCTGAGATACTAACGCTTTCAGAATATGATGTAAGCCTTGAGTAAAGTCACTGTATAGCTGCTAGCCATGACAATGTTGTTTTGGGGTAGAAAAACATTCATTCTGAGAATTTCTCAAAGATGGAAGGTCAAGGGAATGCAATATGTTCTCATTTTGTGTGTCTGAAAATTATATAGCTATATGAAATCCTTGGAAATTTATGGAAATGAATTAATGAAAAAGTATGTTCAAATAGAAAAATGTAAAAATAGCAGCTTCAGTTCTTCAGTTACACAGCTGAATTTACTGGGACAATATTCAATAGGTTAGCTGGTAAAAGTGAGAGACATGTTCCTTAATACATAGCACAGAAGATACTAAAGAGTAATTTATACAGTAATTATCTCACTAGCTGTGACTGGTATAATTGTCCAACCAAAATAGCATCATATACATTCTTTTACAGTTTCCTAATTTGGAAATTCCATGTTGGCAGCAGCCCATGAGAAGCAGAAACAGAAACAACAACAGAAGCAGTCTGCAGCCATGCAAATTCCCTCTCATATCTGGTCTGGCAGTATTTTGAAACTACGCCAAAATTAAAATATTAAGTAGTACTATGTATCTCTCTCTCTTGAAATACATACTCTAACACAGTTCAGTTTGTTAAAAGGTAATTCTGCCATTCTTTATCATCACTACGAGAAAAATAATGTTGCTATGCATTCAGATTTTATAAGCCCATTTAGGGATGTTATTAGAAGGAAGTTGCTAATCTTTACATGTAGTTGCCTTTTCCTGGAATACTTCAAAAGAAGTTTAAACTCCCTTGTTTGTTTTATTTATTTTGGCATGATACGTGATCCTTAAGCTCTTAAAGACTCCTGGAAATTAAATAATTTTCTGTAATAATTTCAATTAAAAATATTCATTAGTGGAAGGAAATAACTTTTCTCATGCTATGCAGTCATAGAATGTAGATAAAATTGTTTCTTTTATAGTATAGAAAACACAAACAAAAGCTGAACACTCTTAAAAAGAATGTTCAGAGATTGTCTTCCAATAAATCTGTAACATTTCAAAGGGGAGTGTTTTTTCATTGAAAAGTACTCCTATATATTCTTAGACTGTGTATTCAATAAAATATAACTTTAGAAAATACTACCTTTATCCTTGTACTTCCTCCTATCCTCTCTTCTTACAACAATCTAAATGGATCCCTAGTGGCCAAAAGAAATTAAAATCTTTTTATAAAATTTAAAAAAACAGAACATGGAAATTCCTTCAGCAAAATACACAGGAAAGTAGTTACTCATAAGGTGACATTCAGAAATTAGTGGGTGCTTCAAAGGTGTCACTCTGTGGCATTTAAGTATCTGTAGTATATCAATCCTGTATCTCCAGGATTTAACACTGCAAATGTATACAAGTTACAAGGCTCAGAGTGATCAATGAATCAAAACACCAACACTAAGTAATTGTTCTTATCATCAGCAATAGCCTTTTAACCAAAACCACCTTCTTATTGCTGGTTCTCTTTCTGCTTATATGTAAATAATAGGTTTGCTTATGTTCCTTGCAAAGAAATTATTGTTAATTCGTGTTCCTTTTGCGCAGTGTTTCTCCTTTTTTTCTTCAAGCAAATTTCAGAATAAAGGAGAAATACAGCTGCACATTTCAAATGGAGAGTGAACTTAATTCTGTCTGATTAATTTCTTCTAGAAAAGAAATCCACAGTTCAAATTTGTCTGGTAAGTGCTAACACTGAGATTTTGAGCCATCAACAGATCTGCTTACTTAGATAACACAGAATATCCAATATGTTTTGAGTCAAGTTACACTTGATCTTTTTATGGATATTTGAAGAGACAGCAATTACTTCTAAAATATTCAATTTGGACTTTATCATTATATGTATTTCACTTATAATTGGACTATATCATTAATGAATGATCATTATTTACTACTCTGATACAAGAGTTTACTACTCTGATAACAGCCTTGTCCCAATTAGGCAGTAGTTTACAGTGTTCATTTCAGAACTATTGTATAAAAAGCAATAAAAAATCTTTTTATTTTTCTTTTACTTCATGTCTTTATTAATGTAGTGAAAATCAGTTGGAGATAATGGCTTTCCTTTCTCTGTAATTTGAGTGTTCAATGCATTTGCTGGTTCCCTTGCTTACTGTACTCAATATTTCATTAGCTTAATTGTGATAGTTTATGTGAAGTAGTTGAGGTTACTGCTATGATTTATGAGTCCTACTAAGGCATGGGAAGGAACATGAACTTACATGGCATTTGGAAAGACACTCAGCAACATTGATGGACTTATTGGTCTGAATTTAAAAGACTTTTTCCCTTGTGTGAAATTTTATTATTCTTTTTAGGTGGTGAATTAGGTGCACACACACACACAAAAAAAGCAGAACCGAAACGGAAATTCGTTTCTAAGGCTTTCCAACAGGGTGAATTGTGTGTCCTTTTTTTGTGGTAGAACAAGGCCTTTTGAAGTCAAAACACACTGCGCCAGGACGACTCGTTTGCCAGCATGGTCTGACAACGACCCCTGCTGGCTGCACCAGTGTTCCCTGTAGAAGTGGCCACCAAAAGTGTAACTTCACCTGTGTTAAATCCGTGTTCTTTCTGCAATGCATGAAGAATGACATTGTCCTGGTTTGAGGTAAAATAGGGTAAATTTTCTAGTTTGTAACTTCACTTTTCAGCTAGGCCTCTTCTGTCTGACTAAACTCTGAAATTAACTGC
>VZTY01033011.1:0-59591 GCA_013400935.1 Turnix velox
CCAGCCTGAATTATTAGAAGTGGACAGCTTAAAAATAATTGACAAATTCATCCCCTCACAGAGCTGAAATTGTAAAGGTGTTAGGTTTAGCTGGACTTGTCTGATTGGCTTGTCTAATCAAGAATAAAGATGTCACTTTTGATGTCTAAGATATAGGAGGTACATCCCAGATCAGACAAGCTTGTATGTTTTAATTATTGATTCCACCACTTCTGCTCACAAAACCCTTTGTGCATTGTTAGCCTCGCACCAAAAGACCAAAATAAAGACTTGTACCATTGATATATGTGAAGACATGCTGGGATTTTAGTCTTTAGAAAAGTTGACATGTACTAGTAAATTGATACATTGATCTACCTGCAATATAAAATAGTTTGCATTGTTTTCCCATGTCTAGTCATGTTATCCTTTATTTTGCATTGTAACTACATTGATAGTAACCATACAGAGTAAGTTCATTTTAAGAAGTTTAATTTTGGAGTCATGTATAAAAGTATCATAACTGTGCTGTAAATTAGTTAATATATGTAACAAATTTTCATTTACCAAATTAAGAAATTTTACACTTCAAACCTATGTCTGCTTCAATGAATTGAATAAATGTACTTCTTTGTGAAAATAGAAATCAGCTGCTCTGCACAGTACTTCATTAAAGAGGATGCCTTCTAAGTACTAATTAGTTCTGGGACTCTGAGTTGCTAGCATAGTCAAGCATGGAAGGAAAATAGTTTGATAGGTTAAATGTTTTTGCAATTTTCTAAACAAAGCTGGTTTGTGATGGAGGCTATTTGCCTTTCCTGCTGCTCTCAATCTAAATAACCAGGCAGTATTTAGTAGAGACTTACACAGAACTTCTCCCTTTACAATAAAATTGAGGTGTGGGGATTTTTTTCACTCTCTAATGCAACATTACATTCTTTGTCTTTGTTTTGTGATGACCTATAATACCAGTGAAGCTCCCAATCCTGGAAGTCCTCTCAGGAGTCCAAGGTCTGATTATTTAGCTTGCATAATGTTGCCCTTTTTCTTTGCTTTTGGCACATCACAGATCCTGTTGTTCAATTCCAGGTGAACGAAGCCACAGTGGAGCAACTTGTGCAGCAGTATCCACATATAACCTTCAGTACTGTACTACAGGATTGCAAGAGGACATTGGAACGGGCTTACCAAATGGGCTGGACACCCAGTATGTCTACTGCCTCTTAACCACCTACACCAATGTGACAATTCCTCTCTGTTGCATTCAGTGGATATAATGGGGATTGCGGAGGGTTCATGACCTGTCATACGATGCAATATAATTGTGAGTTTACAGTAAAATGAAAAAGCTGTACACTTACTTTAATGTACTGTACAATTAAGTACTAATACTGAAACAAAACTTCAGAAATGCATTGTATTTTTGTTTGCATATAAATCATAGAAGCAGATTTCTTGAAGTGGATTGCTAGTAGTTCTCATTATAGTTTGAGTTATAGAAACTGTTAAGCTTGTTTTACCCTGTTTACTTGACTTTGCCTTTGTCATGTGTGTTTCCTTTGACTTGTAAGTGGTAACTCAGTGCTAGCACTAGTGCAGTGGGTCAGCAGAAGCTTGTGTTGAAACTGGGAGTTAACTTGATGCTTATATTTTACTATAAGCTATTTCAGGAATCTTTACATACACGGTTGTAAGAAAATCTACAAAAAATTGCGACCCTTAAGAGACATTATAATAATTATACAAGAATGACAATGACATCAGTGGACAATCTTAATTTGGTTAGTTTTCTGTCATACAGAATAATTGATCTTTTGTTTCTTAGATGTAAAACTGGAGATGCAGACCAAACCTTTCCACTCTGCCATTTTTGTATGTTAATAGAGCTTAACCTAATGCTGAAAGACAGCTCCCACTTCCTACAGTCCAGCAGTAATTGAATACACCAACTATGAGAAATAAGTTAATGGACTATGTTTACACAGCTGATTGAAAAACTTTTCTCCTTTGATTATGCTGTTATATTGATGTATTGAGAAATTCAGATGAGTGGATATAAGCCAATAAGATTCCTCTCATTTCTTCTGTGGTTGTTACTTTATAACAAATCTTACAATGCAAACAATGCTTACCTGGTGAAGGCCATCTAAAGATGACTCTCATTGTGGAAATCATTTTGTCCTAATCAGATGCTTCATTATGCAAGGAAGCAGAGTAAATACATTAAATGACTAATTTTCTGTATGTGACATTGCATTCTAAGGAGTTAAAATTGACATGGGGATAGTTAATTTGCAGATATTGCAGCCTCCATTAGCCTTTATATTTCCAGTTGGTTAAGAACGTTTTTATGTGTAAGACTAGATAATTGTTTTTCAAAGGTTGCAGCATTTTAATCCAAAATATGAAATGCTTAAGCTGAAGAGTTGCCATAATTGTCAAAATGTTTTGCTAATCCAGAAGGTCTAATGCAGTACAACTTAAAAGCTTGTTAAGTATGCTTGTACAACTCTGTAAACCAATTGCTTTCCATGGCATAATTTTTTACAATAGAAACATTAGCTCACAGTAATTCTGGTGTGAGTGTTGAATGTTTTCTTATTAGACTTTTCAAAATGGGGATGAGCTAATTTCTCTGGAAAAAATATATGGTAAAGTTTTTACTTTAAATACATGGTAAATACTTGTGAATGCTAGGCTCTTTAGTTACTCAAAAATGGCAACAATATTTTCAGAATAAAGCAAATGGAATATATTGCGGATATAGGGTGGAATTTAGTAATTTTCAATTTTATGTGTTTTTATGAGTGCATTAAAACTATTCATGCAATTTTTAAGTTTCTATTTTTTGTGAAACCTTTTGTCTTGCAATGGGTTTCAATAAAATAAATTAGCAATTTGCTATGTCTTTGATTTATCTGTGTTGCTAATTAGACTATACTAAGAGAATGAGGAAGCTCTAACCCTGAATATGCAAAACTTACCTTGTCATGGTCCTGAGCAAAATGATCCAAGCAGACCCCATTGAGAACAACTTTGATTAGATGCACTCCAGAGATCTTTCTCAGTCCAAAATCATCTATAACTCTAAGGGTTTTTATATGTTAGTTATCTAGTTAATCTTTTCCTTGTGCCAGTAACTTGCAGTAGTTATGCCTTTTAGTGACTATTCATCATTCTCTTATTTTTCTGAACATATTAATCTTTATAGATCTCAGTGTGGCTAATTAATTTCCATGGATATGAGCATTTACATAATTTTCAAAATCATGTGATGCAGGAATTCTAAAGGGGGCTATATCTCTCTATCTGCATTGTTGCCACAAAGAGCTCTTTGATTTCCTTATAGTCATGAGTTTCCTTACAATAAATCAATGCTTCCTGAGCAGTGTTAGAGGAATAAATAACAGTGTTGCACACTTTATTTTTTGAAATGTCATTTTGGGGAAAAGGTTTTGTCTCCTGTAAAAATAAAACCCATGCATTCTTTTACTCAGTGTCCTGGTTGAGGTAAAATAGGGTAAATTTTCTAGTTTGTAATTTCACTTTTCAGCTAGGCCTCTTCTGTCTGGCCAAACTCTGAAATTAACTGAACATTGTTCAGACACTGTTCGCTCCCAGACTGATAAGACCAGGGAATGGTATGCAAGAAGCTCTTCTTTTCATTATTCACTATGGTGATCAAGGTCAGAAAGTTCGTCATCCACCCTACCGGGAGGCTGGATGCCAAAAGACATAGAGAAGTCCCATCTGCAAGGAGGAGCGGACAGGGCAGGTGACCCAAAATTGGCCAACAGGAGTATTCCATCCCATGTGCCCCATGCTCAGTATAAAAGCTGAGGGATCGAAGGGTCAGTCTCTTTCTTGCCCTTCCCTTCTTTCTTTGATGGCTGACATCCAGGAAAGACTCTGCTTTTGACCCTGATCCGAGCACTCCTGAATCCAGATCCGGCATCCAGCTCCTGACTGAACTGGCCCCAGCCTGGGACTCTCCCTGCGTCTGCATCCCAGGAGCTTGATACGGTTTCATAAACATTGTATACCTTTTTATTTTTCCTTTTAATGTTATCTATTATTTCATTATCTGTTAAAGTAGTTTGGAATTCTTCTAAACTCACAAATCTCCTCATTCCTTCCTCTCCTCACTTCTGAGAGAGGAGGGGGTCCATCTGTCATTTGGGGGGTCCTTCTGGGCCTAAATCAGGACACTCAGTATTTACAGTGGATTCAGAAACTCACATGCATCTTGCCTGCTGGATACCCCAGGTTCCAACAGGTCTACTTTACTGAGAAAATTTTTTTCCATTTCTTTAAGATACTTGTGGGAACTTGCTATTAAGACAGCTGATCTTATCAGAGATGCCTTATCAGAGATGTTTCTAGGCCAGGAGTGCTGGGCACATTCAATCTGCAGTGCTTTCTTAACAAAGCAATAGGTGTTTGTAGAAGAAAGACAGGTAACCTTTATTTTCGGTCATTCACTCTTCTAAATGCAGTTTTAATGACACTCAGATAATTAACTTGCTGGTCTCCGTGTTAACAGTAATGTGGAAGGCAGCGTCTGATTGACTGATCCCAGGGTTGCTACAGTTGTCTAGTGGAAGTGACTTAAAACATTCTCAAAACAGCGCTAATAGATCTGTGTTACTCCTACAGCAACTGACTCTGCTTGATCTTCAAAACTAAGCCATGGACCCAGACCTCCCACTAGGTTCACTCACAGAAAACATCTCTTCTCCGGTAGGCTCTGCAAAAGAGCTTGACCCTTCCTTGATAGTTTTCTATAACTATTAATCTTCCTGATCCTGATTTTCAAAACCAGTACAAGTTGTAACCCCTTTTAAATTATAAAACAGCCCTAGTAGTAACAGTTAACCAATAGTTAATTTTTTGAGGCTATCAGCTGTCTTTCGTGCAAGCTCAATGATGTCCACCCAGATTCTCAAGAAATAAATATGACTTTGCTGAGGGTTAATAAACTGCAGCATTGACAGGCACAAATCAAGAAAAGCAGCAGGCCACATAAACAGTAGTTACATGAAAATGTAACAGAGGCACAAAGCAAGCTTTTTCAGAGACTCACAGGGTGATGCAGTCTTGAACAAAAATAGGAAAAGGACTCCTACTTGTTATGAATAACTAGGACAGAATTTAGGAAGAAAGAGGAAGAGGAAGATGAAGAGGAAGAGGAAGGGGGAAAACTGCAATCAGAAAGGACCACTTCAGGGCTGTCCAAAAGCTAAAGCATGTTAAGGGTATTGTCCAAATGCCTCTTAAGCACCAACAGGCTTGGGACGCCAACTGGTTCTCTGTGAAGCCTGTTCTAGTGTTTGACCACATTTCTTCTTGTTAAAGAAGTGTTTCCTACTAGAAGAAAATTTCAATTATAAAAACATATGTAAAAAGAGCGTGATGAGTCTGATAGTGTAAATATTCAGATATATATACTCTAAATTAGGTGAGGATTTACGCTGACCATTTATGAAACTCCATATTAAAGAACAGTAACTTAAAAGAGTCTGTTGCTGTTATTTGAAGTGATTTTACTTTTTCATTTTCTTCTTGCCTCAGCCTTCTCCTGATTGACCTGTTATATTGGCAGTATAGCACATGGGATTTTATTTGAAGTTCTGGTAAATTTAGAAGCAAAGTTATCAGGTTTGTTTCAAACCACACACCCTGGGAGATGCTCCACGCTCAAGCATGCGATCATAGATCGGCATCAGTTACAATCAAAATAATGCTTTGTGAGAGTAGTTGTATTTTGCTGGTCTAAGCTGGATAGGTCCTTACTGATTTTTTTCTGAGTTTTGTGGGTTTTGCTATTTCATGGGGCTTTATTTATTTTTTTTCCTGAAAATTTGTAGATACTAACTGACTGATGACTTCTCTCTTGCCCCTTATCATTCTTTTATACTTCTGATTTCTTCGTCTCTTCTCCTGTGGATATTATTTAAGGAAATACAGAATAAGCATTTCTTATAAGAAGGTCTTAGAAGAATGACTGTCTTAGATAAAATAGCTCATCAACTCAGATGAATTCATGTGCCATTTCCCCTGTATAATAGTGTTATAAAAGATTATAATAAATGTAGACATTTACAAACATACTTCTTTTTTTCTTCATTTTCACCAATTACAGTAGTCTTCTGACTGGTAAAAATACAACTGAGTCATCTTTAAGGAAAAATATTGTTAGCTGTTGGATTACCTTATATCTGTCATAACAATTTCTTTATATAAAAGTATATCTGAAATTACCTTGCATTGTACTTAATCTTGAAAATAAATAATATTAATTGTGTAAATAGGATTAAAAAATATAAGTCTGTTGATAACTGATGGAAGGTTCAAGTACTCCTTTTCTCAGTTTGTGCAGACACAGTGATCATAAAACTTTTTCCTTTTCATTGAGAAATATGTGAAAATTCTCTATTTGGGCACTTTTCAGATTGTGGGAGAGGAACTGGAAACAATTCACGTTTTCCCTAAGAAAAATAAGTAATTAATTCACCACTTCACATTAGCAGGCAGGTGTTCAGCCATCTCCAGGAAAGCAGGGCCTGTCATTGATAACTTGGGAAGACAAACTTCATTAAGCTGCATGTCTCACTTAGCCCTTTTCTTCTCACAGTTTTATATACTGAGCGTGATGTCACATGACATGGAATGTCCCCACTATGTCCCCTCCCAATTTTTTGTGCATGCCCAGACTTTTAACTGGTGGGACATAGCAAGAAGCAGAAAAGGCCTTGTCTGCTTGTCAACAGCCGTGAACAGGAATGCAACATCAGCATTATTCTCACCCCAAATCCAAGACAGCACTACACCAGTTGCTCACAAGAAATTCAACTCCAGCCCAACAGGAACTATTACTTTCTCCCCACCCCTTATTCCAATCTGATTTTTATCATGTTCAAGTCCCATACACCCTCATTATCCACCCCTCTTTCTGTTTCCTGAGCTGCAGTCATTAAATTGTCTGTAGTTCTTCAGAGGAAAAGAAATAGATACTTAACTGCAAAAGTCTATCAAAATTAAGCTAAGGGCTTACTGGTAAATATTTGTTTAAGCTCCCAGATCCCTGTAATCGCTTCTGCTTCAACTGTTCTTGAACTACTATGCTTCTCTGCTTCTAGTGAGTCTCTAGGAAGTAGCATTGAGCTGACAAGTGGGTGTATGCAGATCAAAACATTGAGCTTTACAGACAAGTGCACACAATTTCTTAACCTTTTTATTTTGTTTTCACAGAGAGAGAGAGAGTCCAAAGCAAATGAAAATAGTTGAATCCCATTTGAAATAAAGATTTAAAAATTAAGAATGTAAATTTTTACTGTGCACATAGGTATGTATTTATTTAATGTATCTATGATGTATACATTTCTTGCTTTCAGAGCTAAATTCAAGCAAGAATAAATACTATTTAATAACTGCAGATTAGTATGATTAAGTAATGAGAAGACCTTCTGAAATTTCACTTCCAAGTTCTTTATTCAGCAGCCAAGAAATTTTTACCAAACCGCCTGCCCCCATTGAATATCTTCAACAAAGCTACAGGTATCCGTAACCTCAGAGAAGGAGATTAACATATACGTCAAATAACCACATATCAAACAAACTGAACTTTCGGTATTGTGTTTCTGTGACATCTTTTCCCATGTTCTTTCAGGAATTTAAACACATCATAAAAAAATACCCTGTTCTTGAGCCTTTTGCTTGATATGCTTGATCTGCTGCTGCAATGACTGGGGAAGCAGCACTGTCGCATGGAAGAAGTGTTACACTGATACAAATTCTGATACAATTCTGATACAAATAAAATGGGCTATTCCTCCTTTTGGTATAGAAAGAAGAATAGAAGATGGGGATGGTGTTAAAGTTAACACTGTTGATTCAACACTGTTTATATCAGAAGGGTTTGTCTTGCTTTAAGCAGACAACTCATTATTTTATGAGTTTTTATATTACTGAGTTTTGTTTTATGCAAAACTCAGAACGCTAAATGATTTACGATTCTTCATCTCCCTTGGCGAAGCCAAGTGCACTGTCCATAGGTGCAATCACTATAGAGCGTCTGAGATGCTGAACAAAAGTCAAATAGCTCAACTGCTCCTATGGATCTTCATCTGCATTAGGCTCAGAGTAAGATGGATGAAATCTACTAAGCCCCACCACTGCAGCTGTGGTTGCTTACCTGGAGACACTTCCACAAGCTGGAATAAGTTAGCACTGAAGTAAAGGTCTGTGTAGCAGCTGCATCTCCACAGCTATCTAGAAGAAACTCAGGCCAAAATTTTTATAATAAAGTTTTGGTTTGGAGGTTTTTTGGTAATGCTGTCTGGATTATGCAAGGTAAATGGAAATGTTCTGGCTTTATAAAGTTTAATTAATGGGATTATGTTTTAAATTTATTTCTGGAACAACACCAACTATAATAGCAAGCTGAACTATTCCCACTTCCATGTTCAGGCAAGTCTTTCTGTGTGATGCTTATTAGAGGTGTTTGTAGGCAAATAAGCTTTAGAAGTCTTAAAAGCTTTGCAACCAGGTTTATTGAGCATTTCCAGCTGCTATGAAGTTATAAGGACTTCTGGACTGAAGATTTTATAATCTCACACTTTTGTCATGTGCCCTATGCAAATGCTACGGCCTTTGGAGTTTTCAAAATACCAGCTGTGAGAGATATCTGATAGTCATTTCTTAGCTCAGTAAGAGCGGTTTACTTGTCCCAGGTGCCTTGCTCTTTGAATCAAAATCAACATCTCAGTCTTTATCTTTAATAGATAAATAAGTTCATCCTTTAGTTTGTCTATGATCACCTTTCTAAACCACAGAAAAGCATATTGTGTGAGGCAAGGGGTCTGAACCAATATGAACTAAAGCATTCTCTGCTCTGAAGGATGGATTTGTGTCTTTTCTCTAAAATAGGTGGCAAAGTAATATTTACAGACCAAACAATATGCTTCATATCCTTCATTCTTCAGATACAGATGAAAAATCTAGTCAGTGTTAATCAGATTGCTTGATGCCTTGAAAGATGCTCAAATACTGAGGTGAAAGAGCAAGCTGGAAAACAGGTAAAACAATTTTTCTTGAAGACAAACTTGCTGCAAAGGAATATTTCTGATTAAAGAGCAAATGCACTAGGAAATCTTTAATAGCAACCAACACTGTTGAAGCTGAAGAAAAATTACTTTTTAATCATTCTGAGGAAGTGTGAAGAGAATTACAAAAAGTCCAAAAGCCTACATCATCTTCCCAAAAGAACAAAGGAAGAGTTCCTTTATTGCAACTTCACAAGTTCTACTAATTTATATTAAAGAAAAATAGGGGCCCAGAAATGAATAAAAATTACTGCAATATATTTAAGAGAAGACAGGACAGCCTAGGGAACCTTGTGGAGCTTTTATAGCAGTAGTTTAAAACAGTGGTAGGGCTGAACGGAGTATAAAAAGGACCAAAAGACCAGAGGATACAGCTTCAGTAATAAAGTGGCCTTAGACTTGGTGCTGTGTGGTTGTGTTTTTTAGCAGCGTTGGTAACATAAGCAGTGCTGAGATTACAGGTCACTCCATCAGCTGTAGGCATCCTCTGGACCCATAATGACAGACTCTCTCTAAGCAAGTTCAGTGTTAGCTGTGTACAGTAGCCATCTCCTGAGGACAAGAAGGTTTAATGACATAGACATGTGTTGTCCTGTACCCATCAGTCTGTTTCTTCACCAGTTGAATATTCCTTGTCTAGAGTAGATGTTACCACCAATTCCTTCTATAGGCTGAATTAATCACTGCTTTTTAGTAAAATTTTCTGAAAGTGTAACATAAATTAAGGAATATTCCTGTACTTAGTACCTCCTGCAACCATACAAGGATTGAGGTCTTTTGCTCTTTATGGCCTTTTTGCTTGAATGAATGCCATTTCCTTTATGTTTACTTGTGTGTAGCTTCAGAAATAGTTAACAGTAAAGAAACTATTGGCATTGCATTAGCCAGAGATGGGAGAAAAATGCATTTATGAATCAGAGTAATGCCATTGTTTGTTTTTGCTTGCAAAATCCTTCAGGGACTGTCACAAATTCCCAGCTATTAGAGAGTGCTAGATTCTGCAATTCATGTCTGAGCTGTCTGCAAGGCATTTAAAATCATATAAAGCTGGGCAGATCTCTGTGAATTTGCATCTGCAAAGGCTTGTGAACTATTCCAGCAAGGATGTGCAGTAAATTAAGCTGAAATCTGCCTGTAAAAAATTTTCCTCTTGAAAATAAAGATAATGGATAAATCTTCCATGATGGTGGAACTCCCTAGCAGAGGCAGACCTGAGGAAATGCAAGTACATGACAGAATATGTTTGGGAAGCTGCAAGGGCAACATTAAAGGAAAATAAATTCTCCATAGATCAGCCCATCTGTTTCTGATCTGGGAAGTTGTCCAGTTGTACTGGGGAAGGAGAAAGATTTCTGTAGTTTGAATTTGTGGCATTAACAGAAATACATGAATTGGAAAAAAAGATGGAAAAAAACTCAAAATGATAACTCTTCACAAAAAAAGTCACAGATTGCTACTGGCATTAGGAAAAAGCCGAGTACTTCAAAAGGTTCTGTGTGACTTAGGTTATACAGAAGATGCCTATATAGTACTATGACAAGGGGCCGAGAAATTTCTCTCTCACTCTTTCTCTTTGTGAGTAGAGGCCAAATTAATACAAGCAAAAAGAAGATCTTTCTTGCACATCTGGTCTTCCTTTCCCTTGTCTAATTCTGTGTAAGACAGAGATTCTTCTATTTCCTTGCCAGAAAGCACTTGTAATTTTTACTGAAATAAACAAGAAACAAGTAATAGGTGGATTTTTTTTCTTTTTGGATGCCTGCAAAACAATCAGTCTAACTTGCTGGCAATTACATTGCAAACATCACTTAATTAACTCAATTACTTGTCTGGCCTCACTCTAATGAATTTTTACCTTTATTGTTTAACGCAGGCCCACTTTTAAAGCTGTTGTTTGCATGCTAACATTTTTATATTGGTTAGTTAAAATAGAACATGAAGATTACTATTTATTAATCTGTGTACTTATAGCTGTGTTAATGAGATCTATCATCTTAGAAATACCTTCTTTTTGATCCTTTGCTTATAAAATACTTTGTGTTAAGTAATAAGTACATAGAATTATCATCTGCACTAGCATTAGTGTAAATGCTAATAGTCAGTAATAATCAGTCTTTCTTGACACAAAGCATTAAGATCCACCATAAGCTTCCAAAAAAGAATAGAGCTGCTACCCTACCAACTGTGGGTAAACTTTGACTCTAGTTTTTTTAAATAATAATGCCACTAGACACATAGGATATGTATGTAAAATATGTGGTGTCTGCTGTAGTTTCTAGTCTACTATCCACTATAATTTGATTTCTGTCAACTTCTGCAGATCCTGAGAAGGCTGCATTTTCTGAAGCCTGTGAAAAAGCTACTGGAAGAAGAACTAGCATTTTTGAATTGAGAAGCATAGCTTTCATCAAATTCTTGATGCTGAAAAGAGCAACCAGGTAACTCAAGAAGCAAGAAAAAAGTTAATACTTCCACCAAGTTTCTAGTGAGACTTAACATTGTCTTAAACAAGGGGAAACACTCAGAAATTATTTTCACTCCTAAGGTAAATCTGTCTTGAATAACAGTGCAAGTGAATAACAGTAATAGAACAGATGTGTAATATAAACTATAGTCTACCTTTACCTGAAATCTTCAGACCAAGGACATACTGTTAAACAGAAGAGAGCTTTTTAAAGTGCTATGTAGGAGTTTGATAGTATTTTGTTCTAGTAAGAACTGTTGACACTGCAATCTATATTAATACTTCTGAATTTGATACTTTCTTGTATTTTAAGTGGTTGCAGAAGTAATTGTTCTTCCTGCAGGTTACTCTAACAAGCGCAGTAAAAAAAATAACTTAATCCCTTCAGAATTAGAACAAAAAACGAAAAAAACAACAAACAAAAATAAAACAAGTCCATAGTCATAGTCATCTAGGTTGGAAGGGACCTTTCAGATCATCAAGTCCAACCATCAGCCCAACTCTTGCAAGCTTCATACCTGGACAGGGACTTGAACCCTTGACCCTCAGATTAGGAGTCTGGTGCTCTCCCAACTGAGCTGCACACCCAGGTCATGTTTGCTTCTGTCCTCTTCCTAGATGCAATCTCTTGCATAGCATTTATCCTTCACAGCCTTTTCTTTTACAAGGAAGTTGCAATGAGTCATCTTGAGATTCCAGTCTTAATTTTTTAATACTTTAAAATTAATTTTTGTTTCTCAGCTTTCATCTGTTCAACAGAAGAAAACTCCAAACTGTAAAATAGAGAAGAATCTGCCACTAAGCTTAATCCCACCAAAATCAACAAGATCAAAAATGGTCCACACACACGGTCCACATCCCACACCTAGTAAATACCGGAAAGACTACTGTGGCTACTGGAACATTCTCTGCAAGATTTCTGATTAACAGAAAGCTGTATTAATGCTGCCACTCATGCATTTACTGAAAATGTACCTATCAAATAGTATTGCTGGGCACTTGCACTGTTACACCTATTAATCTGAAGAAGATGTGGTACTTCAGCAGCTTAGCTAATATGCTGCATGCCTGCTGCTCTTTCTACTCAGTTTCAGAGTCCTTCATTTGAGACTTCCAATATTAGAAATTTTTAGAAAAACAAATCTTTTTTTCCAAAGTTACACTTAAGAAAGCAATGATGAAGTAAAAGCCCATGTTCTCTTCTCCAGCCTTCTGGAACTCATTCGCTCCCTATTAAATCTTGATTACCTGCCTTCAAAGTTAAATTAGTTTGATCCATTGCATTCTTTAGCATCTTCTCTTCCTATCTTGTTCCTACTTCTCTTGCATAAGGGAAAAAAAATAAGTAGGCAGAGTGAAAAAATGTTTAGGCTTGGCTCAGTACAGTAGTGTTTCTTCCACTTCAAATCCATTTTTATTCTTGCTTTCGTAGTCTGTGGCAGTGAATTGGGGCACAGTTTCATGATCATAATGGATTGAAAAAGTTGGTGTGCTGATTTTTGCTATCATTTCTTCTTCCCCCAAAACAGAGAAACAGTAGTTCTTTGCCGCAGAAAATTATAGTGGAGATTAATTTGGAGACATGCATTTATTTCTTTTTAATTGCAGACATGTCTTCTCTCTATTGAATCAAAATTTTGAACTGATTTTTCTATAGAATTAAAATTGACAAGCAGGTAGACTTTTTAGTAATTTAACCATGTTGCTGTAAAAAGATGTGTGTGGGGTGAAGGACCGGAAGTTTAAAACACAAAGGGGAAAAGTTAATTTAAAGTGGTGTTTGGTAAAAAGTCCCCTTTGAGATCCTGTTGTGTAATTGAACAGATTAAGAGAACTGACAGTAACTTCATGGTATGCCTAGGTGGAGGTCTCTGCGGGTCAGCTCTCGGATCTTGTGCCAACACGTTAAACAGGTTTGTCAATTTTCCATCAGATTGATTTTTCTCACAGGTCTAGAAGCTCATTTCATCTTGTTTCCACAGGGGTTCTTAACATTGCAAACTGCCATTTACTTTTGTCTCAAACTGTGAGGAATGATTTTTATCTCCAAGTGGCAACACGGCAGGCAGCTCTGCTTTTAATGTTGCACGTTGTCCTGCCTCACCAACTGGGGTTTCTTTTGTGTTTTTCCCCTCTTTAGGAGTGATGTGGATTTTAAGAATACATTCAAAATAATTATTAACAAAATGTACTTAAGGCAGATGTCTCCAAAGCGAACAAAAAAAGCAACAGAAACTGTGGGTTTTTTTCTTTGCAGTTTTCAGCATAATGAGGGGTCAGGTTGAGAAAATATGGTGTCTCTAGGAAGGTCACAAGGAAAAGTATTAACTTCTCTTTACATTTCCATGTCAATTATCCCCCCTTGCTAATGTCAAGAGAAGTTAGGTGCACAAAATAGAGACCAGGCTTTTGAATAAATGAAAGCTGCTCAAGATTATAATGGTCTATATCTGGATTAATTGTACAAATGACATAAATCTACTGTTATTCTACACCAAGTTAAGTGAGAGAAAAAATTGTCTGCAAGCATGTGGAAAGTGATCATATTCTCATCTGGTTGTGCAAATGTACAGTTACCTTTACTAAAATGAACATACTCTGAATTTAACCTGGGCAACCTAATGATCTCTCTCTGGAAGACAACCATCATTTATATTAGTGATGTGGCGTTAAAATCATAGAAGCTCACAAATACCATGTTTTCTCTTCCCTGTAGCTCTAGTAGATATTTCAAGTTGTGAAAATTGGCTGTGATCAATCATTAGAGCTACAGTCACTTTCACAGAGCTTGTAAGAATTTTTCACAACTATCACATCTCTGCCAGAAGTATGGAAATACTCATCATCCATTCTTTTGGAGCTTTGTACAATATCAAACTTTTAATACAACAAGAGTAACATTCATTATTTTTTTCTCTAGAATGTGATATGCTTGACCTTATTAATTAAGTGATCAAGGACAATGTGAAAAGTTACCAAACCATCTATTATTTTGAAATATTTGCCATCATTTTAGAAAGGTGTTTAAAAAATATGAAAACCAAAACCAACTCAAAGCTCTAAACTTCTAGTGATAACTTTTGCCATCAGTATGACTAAAAAGCAAAGCAAATTTTAAGACTGTGACTGTTAAACAGGTGGTCCATACACTTCCAGCTCAGAAGGTATCACTGGACACCAACTCAGCACTGAGCACCTAGCTTCAGAGATACTGTCTCCTGACACAGTTCTTTCCAAGAATTTTGGTGGTGGCGGCTGCTGAAGGTGTAAGGAAAGAGGAGAGTAACTCAGGAAAGGCACAGGGAGCACTGCACTAGACTTCTTCCTCCCCTCACACTGCAGAGGAAGTGGTGGAGACCTGCCCACAATCTGGCTGAAGAGATGCTACATGGGGAGAGGATGGGGACACACCCTGGAAGACAGTTCCTGAGGCATGGAGGAGGAGAGGCTAGGGCAGAGAGGTGGGAGCCAGGATCACATGGTATTGAGGACATGAGGGACTGGGGAAAGGTGGAGGGCTGGGTGGTTCTGCCCCCTTTCTTTTCTTCCTTGTTTAACCTTTAGTGGACGATTATAGATCGAAGGTTGCTTTTCCTAAGAGAGCACAGAACCCTCACAGTCCCAGATGGTCTCATGGAATTGAATTGTCAGAGACAGAAATGTGTTTAATGAGTTAACCTTAAAAATCTATGCTGAAAAAAACCTTTGCTATTTCTGCAAATAGCAGAAAGAAGGAAGTATTTCATAGATCGTATTTTTTTTCCCAAATAAACCCCCTGATATTGCTCTAGTTCTACTTCATATTCTTTCTGTACAGCTAGTAGGTGTCCCAGAAAAAGAGCAAAAATCCTTCATTTCCATGTTGTATGTAAGTGAGTTGTACAGTGAGAGATGACTTTGTGGTTCCAGTGGTTATGTCTGTGACAGGTCAGTTTGGTTTGCATAGGCAGGCTTAGCACATGTTATTTTTTAGCAAATCCTTTGGAGAGTCTCCTGGATGAACACTTCCCTTTTGCCTGGATTTACAAAAGGAACAGGCAAAAGTCTGTGTACCCTTGTTATAGGTTAATATGAAAATACTTGATAGAATTCCCTTAGTAGAAATGGATGTAATCAAGTAGTTACAGGTTTTTGATCATGACACAGATGCCCCAGACAACACTGCCTGAATTAGCAGTGTGTCACAGAGATAGTTCAATCAGATAAAGCAAGATAGTTTAATGAAATTTAAATCTAAAATTAGGTTTTTTCATTGATTATTGGTTTCTATGTAAACACTCTCCTAAGCTGAACCTTCACCACGTGAAGGGAAGTGTTTCCACTGCAGGCAGGCTGTCTGGATGGGAAAAGGTCAGTTCCACTGTGCCTATGCAATGGCAGTAAGAGGACACTGTGCCCAGGCACTGAGTGTTGTTAAGAATTAGAAAAGGTCTTATTTGGGGACTTCATGTGTATCCCAGAAGGACGAAATCAGAGTCTACTGATTATCTAAGCATTTAAAACCTTGCATAAGTGTTTAAAAATCTTATGAGAAGTTTACTGCAAAGTTAGCTTAATAGACAGTTCTCGCAATTAAATACTTTAGACACTGTGGCTTTTTCCCATAATTCCAACAATAATTAGATCACGATATGGATTAATTTCTTGTCACATCCAATTTTTAGTGGCAAGATGTTTTGATGGAGCAGAACTCAAAAACAAGTTACTGACATTTGTAAACTCTCCCTTTTATGTTGCATGTAAACACAAAATAGCTGACATTCGGGTCTTTCATCCTTCCTTTCTTGCTTGTTCAGTGTAAATGTTATCCAGGCAGACTTGTTAAACAAATATCATATTATTGACAAACAGAAATATATAAATCTCATTGCCCTGGTCAGAAGCCCAGGACCAAACTATCCTCCTGAGAAGTCTGATATGTAAGAGACCTCCTGCTAGTTACATTCCCACTCTGTTAAATGAGGGTCACTGCACTTTCCAATCTCCTCAAGTTTATTTACTTTTAAGTAGCAGTGCTATGTCAATATCAAAAAATAACCTCTAAATTATATGAGTATATTTTTATGTTGTGAAACTGCAGAATGATTTATAAGCAAATTTGTGGCACTGTATTCTGGTCACTGTAATTGCACAAATGTAATCAAACTATAATGAATTTTGGGATGGAATGGGATGCTGAAGTTGATAATTTTTTGTTGAGAGTCAGAATTATGACCTCTGAAAACTAACAGGGCTGTTGCTCTACAAACTGCATACTTTCCAGTGTATAGGCACTCAGCAGTGAATTTCTTAAGAATTTCTGTCTTGATGCTGTCATCCTTAAAAAAATACTCCAAGAGAGTTGGCTAGTATCCAAAGTGCTCTGGTATCTCAAGACCCTTTTAAATAGGAATACTGCTATTCCTAGGCTTCGAGATTTTTGTTGGCATGTAAAAACATGAATAACCAGAAGAGATTAATGACAAGCTGTATGAAGTAGTATGATGGCCTCTGTGCTGACTTCTGTAAGCACTGTCAATGGTCAGCATAACCCAGGATAAAATGTCTCATGAGAAAGGACTGAATCAGTTTGCTGTTTCCTACTTAATTATTGAATGCTTTTATTCTCTTCCATAAGCAAGTAAAACTCCAGTCATATAAAATGAAGAGGTTATGGAGAAATGGCAGAACTAGCTAATTAGAAGAACCATTCTCCTCTGAGAGCTGATTCTGGAAGAAGTCCACAGTTTAAGGCCCTGATTCAGGGAAAACAGGTCAATTCTACCGATAGTGCTTAATCATGAAATCAATAGTTGAAATTAAGCACGTCTGATTACATCTTGGCCAGGAGTTGGTACACAGCAGCATTTCCATACTATTTAAGAACACGGTGCTAATTTCCTTTGAAACATATTCCTGTTGCTTTATTATTCAGCTTTACATAGCTGCTCTCCCCTCCTGAGACTCAGTCAAAATTGAAGAGATCATTACCAACTGTGATTTTGGAGAGGGGAAAGCTTGGGAGGAACACCTATCTATGAGCAGGTTTCTATCCTTGACTTCAAGACTCATCCTCAGCAACTAAACATCAGTGGCAAGCTAGCAACCAATATGTCTGTGCCAAAGTCAATGTGTTTTCTCTGTCATGGAGACACTGCTCTGACTGAAGGCTGGTTAGGAGTCCAATGCACAGTATTTTCATTGTGTAAAAAGTAGGCAGATAGAATAAGAAAAAATTTTAAAATGGTGCTCACTATCTCTAATTCTGGGCTTTGGAATTGATGTCACAAAAATTCAACATGTGACAAAATTTAACTGTGATAAATCTCTGTGTGTGCAAAGATACAGGAGGATAAAGGTACACATCAAAGACAGAAAGGGGGTCTCATATCTGAAAAATGAACTCTCATAGGCAAGGATAGCAGCAATGGTAAGAGAAATATTTAGGCTACAGGTAATGTTAGGAGAAAAACATTGTTCTTATTTCTTATGGGCAAAGCCGGCTTCTCTTGATAAATTAGTCTTTTGTTAGATCCAGTTGTGCATGGAAACTCTGATACCATGCAGTTTAAATGATATATTTTATTGATGTCTGTAGAGAGTTGCTCTTTCTCAAGAAGGACAGTTAATTTTTGAAGTGATTATTGCAAGAGCAGATACTCATGCCTGTAGTATGTATGCTTGCTTTCAGCAGCCTGACACTGGACCTTCACCTTCAGAAGCCCATGCCGGTTCTTTACGTTTGCTTCAAAGTCATCAAGAGATTAATTCCAGCACTAAGGAAATTATTCATTCCAGCATGCTAGCAATGGCAGATCACAAGTCTCAGGACACCTGGAGGTGTATCTTCAAGAGCTGAATGCATATTAATTAAATCCCAGTCACAATCACACACCTCAGATAGTATTAATGAGTTAAAAAAAATAGTAGGTTGAGCTGACAGGTAAAGACCACACCTTCTGTGAAAACCAGACTCTTGCCTGTTTTCCAGGGGCATGGAGCTCAGACAAAACCTCCAGGACTTGTGGTCTCACTACCTGGAAAAAGGCTGTGGAGTTCTCATGCAGATAAGCTATTTTCTTGGTTATTATTAGTTATTTCTACTATTTCTACTATAGTAGTCCTAATGTCTTTCCTCATATTGCATTCCATGCTTACATACTGGAAGTCAAGAAGTAGAGCATTGGTACAGTGAACTGTGTTTTTATAGTGGAATGGGGCTTCAGCTGGGGGCAGGAGGCTGTGGAGCTGCGGTGGGTTAACCTGGGATGACTGGCATGTGCCCACCCAACCACTCTTTCCATTCCCCCCATTCTCAGCAGGATGGAGGGAGACAATGAGATGGAAAAGATTATATTAGAGGAGACAAAGGTAAAGGGAGATCACTCACCAGTTCCTGTCAGGGATAAAACAGGTTCAGCTTGGTGAAAAGGATTTTAATTTATTGACAAATAAAGTACATTTGGAAAGTGAAAAAGACAAAAACCTCCTCTCCCTAACCCGGTCATCTGGGCTCAAGGTCTCTCCTTCATTCCCCACTCCTTTATCTCCTCCCTGCAATCAGTGCTGAAAGATGGTGAGCTGGGGCTGTGTTTGGACTATGATTAACCACTCTCTGCTGTTCCTTCCTCCTTGGGCAGCATTCTCACTTTCTCTCTGACACCATATTATAGGCTTAGGCTGCATTTTTATCCATCTTACCCAAGAACACAGGGAGTCTGCAACATGGCCCAGCCTGTCTTTCAGACAAAGACTTAGTAGACTCCCAAGACCCGAACACAAGCCTAAAAATGGATGTGCACATCTCCTACCCATCTGGGTTCTGCAACGGCTGTTTGCAAGCAGTTTGGAGAAGTGGGTTTTCCCAGCAAGGAGCACACCTCTGGTTAGGAGTCAATAATGTAATCCTTTAATATTCCTCTGACTGAGAAAAAAAATAAGAGATCTGTACAATAAATATGTATTGAAAGGATGCTGTCCCCCTTCTCTGAGGAAGTGCCTGGCTAGGAAAAGATGGATAAACAAATAATCCTCTGGTTTTAATGAACACATCCATTATATCTGCAATAGTTATGGCAACCGAAATTATGTACTTCAAGGCAGAATCTCTTGTGACTTGTAAGCACCTCAGCCTTCTGTCAGGGCTTCCTCTGGGGCTATTTACATCTTCAATAGTACAAGGTAACTACTGTCTGATTATACACAAATGGATTGGTTTCTACCACTCAGGTCCTTGGTTAACCCTTAATAATAATAATTTTTTTTACTGTTAGGCTGTATATCAACTTAAAACTTTCAAGATGCTAAGGTGTCCCAGTAGAGTAGAAAAGCTATTAGGATACCAAGACATGCATGCCTTGCAACCTCTGTTTTTATTTGTGGTAAAAGGCCCCACATAAAAAAAAGGAGAAAAAAGAGAAAAAAGGAGCAGTGCAACATCAATGTAACTGGGACTCGGTGCTTACACAACAGCACCTGCATTGCAAGAGTCCTGTTGTCCTTGCTTACTTTAAGAGTGTTTTTACAAAGAATTAACCTGCACACAGAACTTAGGTCCAACATATGAGTGTGTTAATCAGATCTTCATTGGACAGCCAGTTTGGGACATGCAGCCCTGGCTCAACTTATTGAGGTTTACACACTTCTTAGCTTGGAGGGTTGGGTTTTTTTTTGAGCTGTCAGCAGGGGCTGCAGTCTTTACATGAACATTTATTTACGTCTTCATGTAAACAGAAATAGCGTGCTCAGAGGAGATGCAGTGAAGCAGAGGGGATATCTGCTGTTAACAGCACAGCTCTGCAGTGATGCCCTTTTAACCAGATGATCAGAACTACTCTCAAGTCTAAGAGGGCAATTAGGACCTTCTCCTCAACCTGCTCTCACAGGCTGTATTTTTACTGGGAAAAGGGTGAAGCAGTAGAAAAAAAAAACATCTCAATCTTTTCTTCCCAGCATGTCTTCCTTTCCTCTCATAGCATTTGATCAAAACAATGGGCTAGGCTCTGCTTTCTCCATCACCGGTTGTAATCAAGCAAATCCAAGAACATGCATTTCTTTCAGTCCAGGAAACATTCAGGGACACAGAAAAACAGCTGCTGAGAATTGAATGTGGAGCCATTTGACAGGAGGGAAGATCTACCCCTGGGAAAAATTCCAGAGGAAATAAACATCAAAATGAATGACTTACAAGGCACTGTAACCTCATTTGTTGGCAAATTCAATACTCTTACCACACATACAAATATTCTTGTGTGGAGATCAGATGTGTATACTCATAGCTATTAAAGCAGCTCAGTTTTAATAGCGTGTGAGGAGAAGATAAGCAAATATCTTAGTTGTAAAACTCCTTAATGAGCCATCATAGAACAGTGAATTTGAGACTATAAATGCTAGAAAATCAAGTCAGGTCTCACAGTGTTCACACATGGATGATCAGAAGAAATAGCAGGGAGAAAAGCACCCCAGATGGGGTGAAATACACCTCTTCTATACATAAGAGGCTATAGGTGGTCTTCAGTTGTAGGCAGATGCAAAGAAGACGCATGGCACAGAACTGAGGAGATTGCATGCAAGGCATGGGTCTTCAGGGCTATTCCCTGCTGTAGCTGGAAAAGCTGGGGATAAAACAGCAGGGAATTATGTATATCTATATCCAAAGATGAGAAGAGGTAAAATGAGATGGGCTGTTAGATTTCCAGTCCTGAGTGGGACTGTGGTAGATGATGGAATTACAGATTCTTACAAGAAAAGGACTCTCAGCTTCTTTTTTGCATGCCGTCATGCTAAGGCTAAGAAAACGTGTTTTCGTTCATCATGTGAGATGAAAGATTTTAAAGGATAAACAACTTTATGTCTGTCCAGGAAGAGAGTTACGGTTTAAGTACACACCTTTATTAGCTCTGGTAGCCTTTCTAGAACTCTGTTTTCACTAGCAAAATTACAACTTTGTTAAATATTCCTTCAGATATTTTTTTCACATTTGATTTTCTCCTTCATGTTTAAACCTGCAATAACTGTGGCAAATGCATATAGAGATGTGTGTCTGTGTGTCAGCCCTGATAATGCAATTCACATAATCCTTGTGTTGCATCTTTAATTTAGTATCAAGGTTCTCCTGCATTTATCAAAATGACTGAAGCTAGAGTTTTTCCCTGCAGGCACATGAACACAAAATGTTTATTGTCAAATTATCAAAAGCCATGCTTTTTAGAGAAAACCAACTTTCTGACACACAGTGGCTGTATTTCTGATTCTAGATTAGGCAATGCTCACAGTATTGAGACTCATTTGCCCACGCAAATATGTCACATATGTCTACACTGGTGGGTAACAAAAACCATTACAAAGTCAGAATGTATCTAGAACTATACATGAAAGAACAGCTATTCTTACAGTCCTACTTCTTTCATTCATTACAAGGAAATAGTGCAAGGATCATGACTGCACCTAAATTTGACAGTGGACTTATCTACTAATTCAGGACCTTAAAAAGTGCATATTCATTTGTCCTGGTTTTGGGCTAAAATTAATAAATTAGCCCCCCAGAGACAGATGGCCCTCCCTCCTCTCTCTGAAGAGAGGAGAGGAAGGAAGGAGGAGATTTATGAGTTCAGAAGAATTCCGAACTACTTTAATAGATAATGAAACAATAAACAAAATCAAAAGGTAAAGATAAAGAGGTGTACAATATTTACAAGACCGAGTCCAGCTCCCGGGATGATGATCACGACCCCACGTGAGCAGGCTGAGGAGAGAAGGCCTGCGGAGAGGCGGGTCTGAAGAGCGCAGGGCTGACGAGGGAACGGCCGACAAGGGAAGAGCCAAGGAGGAAGAGAGAGCCTGACCCTTCGATCCCTCCTTTTATATTGAGCATGAGGGCAGATGGGATGGAATACTCCATTGGTCACATGTTACATCCATCAATGTAGAACCCTCNTGAGAACTTGATGGCCGTCGTTAACTTCCTAGCCAGTGCCCATCCTCCACGAATTCCTCCGTTTTTCTTTAAACATTATACAACGGTGAACAATCTTACACACAGTAATAACAAGTAAAAATATTAGTACAAACACAAACCAGAAAATTTACCCCATTCTACCTCAAACCAGGACATCATTTCACAGAATCATTGGGTTGGAAGGAACCTTCAAAGACCCTCTATTCCAAGCCCCCTGCAGTTAGCAGGTACATCCTGCAGTAGATCAGGTTTCTCAGAGCCTCATCAAGTCTGGCTCTCTCCAAATAAATTTTTTTCCCCATTTTCTTCTTTGAAAAACTGAAAATTGCTTAAATTTGTTTAAATGATTTCCAAAGTAATTTTTATTTGGTTTTAATTTTTGTTTGTGCTATGTGAATCAGAGACAAGAGATAGTTTGTTTATACGTAAATACTCTCTCAGAAATTTGCACCAATATACTAAGCAAAAGGAGCGGTAGAAGGAAGACCTGGACAGAAATAACAAAAAAGGAGCTCCAAAGAATCTCGTGGTGATACAGTGTGCAGCATTACAATCCCATCCTATCCTCCCAGCATTCTCCTTTATATAAGGGGAAAGGTTTTTTTCACCTTCTCAGTTCTAACTTACAAAAAGAAAACTGTGTGTGATAGAGCTCTCCTATCTAATGTTTAGAATCAAACTTTTCCTATGAAGGTCCTTTTTTATTTTTGGCAGAAAAGCTTCACATGTTGCCTTTTTTTTTTCTTTTCCTGCTTTTTTCTTTTTTGCTTGTGCCAAGGCAGGCTAGTTTTTATTGCGCTTATACTTTTTTCAGTCTTTCCATACTTTGGGCTTACAAAGGTTACAAAGTGACAAAAGAATAGAGACATTGAAGAATTTTTCCCCTGCAATTTCAAACACTGCAGAATATTTGAAAACTAAGTAGAAAGGAATGAAGAGATAAAAACAGAATGGAAAAAAATTATTTTATTTTAAACAGAGGCAAGAGAGGAAGAAAAGACAACAAATTCTGGGTTTGATTCAGGTCAAAAATAATAGTTTAATTCCAAAATTTTTCCAAGATCTCCAGGTAAAAATAAGCAATTACTCTTATAAAGAAAAATAAATCCATCTCTTAAAAATAGTTCTAATATTAAGAGAATATTTAGTTGAAAATTCTTGATCTTCCCTACTAAAAAATCTTATTCCAGTCATGAATAGCTAGCTCCAATTTCTGTGGTTCTACTCTAGTTGCTGATCAGAGGTTCAGTGGTCAATTATTATTATAACCTCTGTGATAATTAATGATAGATATCAATGCTCTATCACTGGTATTATGAGTAAATAAACTCCTTGGTGCATTACCTTCAAGTAAAAATCAAAGAAAAACTCCTATATTGTCTAATAAAGTGACAAGTAAACAATTCTTGATATTTCATTGCTTTAAAAATGTATTTAGACAAAACATTCTGTAGGCAGTCATAGAACTGTCAAATCAGAAAGTAATCATAGTGTACTGTGATTTAAGACACCAGTTCAAGATGCAGTCTAACGCATGTGTACGCACAGGCTCTGTAATAGGTTTATCCCTGCATTTTATAAACTCTACTGAGTAATCTCTGAACAGGGCAAGTCAGGACAAAACAAAATGCAGCTCAAGAGCCTGCAACACACTGCAGGCCTTCTGCTTCAATAAGTCCTTGTCTTCAGGAATATTTGAGAAAACAGCAAAAAGTTAAATAACAGGGGTTCATTAGTAAACTATTTCTGGCACAGTATGAGCTGCTGTGAGTTAGCTCTGGGGCTGGCAGCTGGCACAGGCATTGCTCTGACAGCAGCTCAACTTAATAGTCAACTTGGCAGCCTTGCTTCCCTCTATACATGAACGAAATCCTAGCCTCACAAAAGTAATGGTAAAAATCTCAGTAGTATAAGAAGGAAGAGGTTTAGGTTATGCCTTCTGTGATGAAAGGCCAAGATTTAGACTTTAGCATACTGATTAGAACTGAGAATGAGATATTGTCAAGTCTACACCATGTCCTAAGATTAGGCTACACAAAACTTTTGCTGCTATAGTCTGTTCAGTTGTAAAATAGATGTAAAACTGTCTATTTCACAGGGATTTTCACTGCCTTAAATTTATACTTTGGTATAAAAGACGCTTGGTAAATCTGAAGTAATAATAATAATGTAAACATTTTTAATTCTGTCCTCAGTGTTCATATTTATGTAGCAGTAGGCTGAAAACATCACAAGATAAAAAATGAACACAGACCTCCAGAAGACCGTCTCTCAGCCAGTGAATTCCCTAGCATTATTCCCCTATTGCTCTGCTGGGTGCTATCAAATGATGTGACAATAAACAGATGCATTAGAAATAGAGAAACAGCAGAAAAAAAATCAGGAGCTCTTCACTGCTATATGAAAAATTATCCCCCATTTTTTCAAAGAAATTCCCATCCCCTTGAAGTCATCTTTCTATGAGATTGATTAATATATTTTTTAAAACAAGCTCAGGGCCACATCACAAGTTTTTTTTGACTAATATGGTGGTCCCTAAGAGCATTAGGAGAGCTTCCTATGTGGAAGGATATGGGCACTGGGCACTCTGGAAATTATGTGGCAAATGTACAAACAATTTCTACGGATGAGGTTTCACTGCTAAAAAAAACCCTTAGACATAGGACAGAGGAGGCAGCTCATCAACAGTGTCCTCACAAGACAAGGGGAACAGGTGAGGTCGAGGGCCACCTTAACAGCCACTCACTCACTCACAAAAATTTAGCAGAATTTTCTTCTTGAGGCCCTGAATCAGAAAACACTCACCTTCTGGTGCCTGCATTGATCTACACTTGCCATTCATCGCTGTCTTTGGAGGATTTTTGCCAGCCCCCTGTTAGTATATCATAAGGTTCATTTGTTTGATTGCCACAATGAATCTGAGCAGCAGAGCCTAGAAGTCAAATAAGGGCAGAAACTTTATGCAACTGGATCTGAAATATGGCATTGCTCATCTCAATCTAAAGGGGATGGCAAAGGGTAAAACAGCTTAAATTGCTCAGGCCTTAGTGTTTTAAATCTTTCTGCATCTAATTCCATGTTCCAAGAAGCATCTTGGTCCTACAAACAGATTTACAACATTGGACCTTCTTTTAATTTCCTTTTCAATTTCTCACTAATATGTTTCAAGTTAATTTAGTGCTAAATCTCACTCGTGCTGAGGCTCCCAAGGCACATCCACTGTACTACTTTATGTAGGGAGTCTTACACTTGCTTGTCACCTTCCCATTTCAGTTTCAGCTCACGGAAAAGCCATGGGAATACTGCTCTCTGAGGCAGACCACACTATCTATAACTCATAATACAGAAAATCTTGGGAAATTCAAAACATTCTACTGCTGTGGCTTCAATTCTTGCTGCTTCTTTTATAGTGCAGTTCAAATGAGCAAACTAATGCATGGATTTGCAGTCTGTAATTCCTGCTTAGCTAAGAGATTAAAGAGAAAGATTAGGATCAGAGCTAAGGAGATTTGCAGGTATAACAGGCAAGGGAATTGTTCTATATTTCTGTAAGTAAAATACATACATGAATGTTTAGGACTTTACTTAATTCAACACGTGTCAAGAATACTTTCCAGTCAAAATTCCTGCAGCAGTTTAGGGGTCTAATAACAGCCACTGAAAAACAGACTTGAGGATTGCAGATTAGGAGCAGTTTGTAGACATTCGTAAGGCCTACTTACCCACTTCCATTCATGAAAAACCTGACAACAGGCTGAGCACAATTTGTGAAGCTCTGCATGACAGAGATCTGGTGAGGCACTTGGGAAGATCTCTATTTCCCATCACATGTGCAATTTTCAGTAGAAAACAGGCTGTGGGGAAACCTGCAAATCACTGAAACATATGCTACCAGTGAAAGGCAGGAAAAAACACTGCCCACATCCTATTGCGTCCAGTTCTGGAGCCCTCAACACAGGAAGGACATTGAGCTGTTGGAGCGGGTCCAGAGAAGGGCCACGAAGATGATCAAAGGGTTGGAGCAACTGCCCTATGAAGACAGGCTGAAGGAGTTGGGGTTGTTCAGCCTAGAGAAGAGAAGGCTCAGAGGGGACCTTACAGTGACTTATCAGTACCTGAGGGGGTCCTACAGAAAGGCAGGGGAAGGAATTTTTAACATAATATCGGATGGGAGGACTAGGAACAATGGATATAAATTAGAGGGGGATAGATTTAGACTAGACTTAAGGAAGAAATTCTTTACAGTGAGGGTGGTGAGGCACTGGAACAGGTTGCCCAGGGAGGTTGTGGATGCCCCCTCTCTGGAGGTGTTCAAGACNCTAACTATTCTATGATTCTATGATTCTATGATTCTATTGCTCAGCTAGTCATTCTCCAGTTGTAATTTAAAAAGACAGGTGAATATCAAGGAGGTTGTTACAAGAAGAGTTATTTAGTGCATTAAATACTGAAAGAGTGTGAAGTAAAGCTTGCATACAGCAGAAACAGACCATTACCAACACACTGTTTGCAGTGCTAAGGAGGGACTAGTGGTGTAAATACATAATGAGGCTTTTTTATGGGTACGGGTAGGACTGTGAAACACTTCAGAGGACAGGACAACACTAAGGTAGTGAACACATAAAATTAGCGGGTGGAAAAATGCACTGGGAAGGATTTTTGTAGTGCTTGTGTTAATTGTCATGTTTCAGAATAACATCATAGCACACCAACCTGATCAGTTCAACAGGTATGGAGAAAAAGCCATAAAAAATTAAATAGAAGCTAATATCCAAAATTTTATAATATCACTATATACAGCTACACTGAAGCACTTCCCTTGGTGTTCTGTTCTGCTCATTTTCCCATGTGAGTTACACAGAAGAAATTTACAAAAATTCAAAAGCTAGATATGAACTTATATGTAACCATCCTGACACCTCTCAGGTCAAGTGACAGGCTGTCCTTTTTACTTCTTGGTGAAGTCATTAATGTAACTAGTAATAAAGGAAAAATTAAGCTAAGAAACAAAAGAGTAATGTTGTCTCTCTCCTCATAATCTATTAGAAGAAATTTGTCTTCAATTACATAAATTAAACTATAGTTGCTTCTTTTCCCAGGTCAACAAACACCCAATCTACCTCATTCTACTGAGTGTTAACAGTTAAGAAAAAAATACAGCACTGAAAAAAAATCACATGTCTCATCTGCCCCTACCGTGCCAGAAAGTCACACTGCAAAAAACTGTGTAAAAGTTTTTACTGGAGACTTATGCAATGGCCTACAGGATGATCTTGGAAAGGATGGCAGACAGAGTCTGAGAAATTGGAAACTGTGATGTCAATGATGGTGCTGATGCCCCATCATAGTGTGCTAAACTTGTGCCCTTTAGTTACCATCCCTCTTAAAGAATTCAGCTATGGTAATTACATGCATTGGAAGGCTTAGTTCAGTCAAGCTGTAAACAGGAAAAATTGAGTGCAGATCAAAGGGGGTTTTGTAGCATCCATTCACAGATATGGACAGACAATGGCTTGCTAAATAAGGACATGGTGAGACAATGGGAAAAATTATCTCTCTGGCAATAATTCTACCAGTGACATATAATCAGAAATTTTAATGTTTCTCTCATCTTTGGAGAGTTCATTAAATAATGGAGGATGCATAAAATAATTTGTAATTGAAGAGAGAAGCTAAATAATTTAATAGTACAGAGCAGGATGCACAGCACTAAGCAGATAAATGATGAAATCCTGGTGCAGTCTATCTTGTGCAGTTGCCGCACTAATTACAGATCAATTATTTCCTAGCTATTTGCAAACTTATCAAAGAATAGTAAATTTACTGAAAGCAAAATATAAGATGTCTTTTCATTAATACAGTAGATTTGTTGAAACAGCTCTGGCATTGAAACTAATAAAAGCTTCCCCAAAGGTAATGTGATCTGTATGTATATAGTCAGAATTTTAAAAGCTGAAAACATGATCATAGGCATGATCATAAGAATTTTTGCTGCTATTAATTGTTATCATGTGAACATTCTTAACACAGAAGAAGTGGAGGAAAGAAAATGAGTCTGATTGTAAACCTACAGCTTGTTGTAGGAATATAAATGCACTATTTGCCTCCCATAGATAAAAAGGAGGATAAAAACGGAGAAAATCTGCAATTCATATTTTAAGGCAGGTTCCTACAAAAAAAAAAGCCAGGGATGACTTTTATATAATATTAGCAAGGAGAAAAAAAAGCAGTGAATCTACAAGATGTTAAAATTATTGAAACATGGTGCTGTAGTTTGAGAAGAGTCATTACATATCAAAATAGCTTGGCTTTTTGTCAAGCTTGATAATTTAAGTCTCAACTTTTTTCCCCAGAATTTTCACCAACCTGATGTGTAAATGCTGAAAACTCCTTCTGCATGAGTTTGCGTACCAGCAATATTAACTTGCACTCCCAAAACCTATTCTGAAGGTAAATTGACAAATACTTACTGATCTCAAATTTTGAGATTCCAGAGAAATATTGACTGCATTGTTACTATCTTTCATTTCTTCTACAGCTTTTTGGAAGTGTTTTGGGTTTGGCTTGGGTTTTTTTCTATAAAATATTAGCCAGTCCTGGAGAAAATAGATATTCTGACTACAATAATTTAATGGTTTTGACATTATAACAAATTATAAGGTTATAACAAATATTTTAAAAGCCATAGGTGTTACTAACTGTTCAGCTTCTCAGGAGCAATCCAGACATTTCTGTTGGAGTGGATTCCATCTAGGCCAGTTTAATGAACTGATGAGAACCAATGAGTCTGAAGCCTAATCTGTAGTCCAATTGGACTATGAGTATTGGGCTGGCAGTCTAAACAAGCTATAACTCCAGTGGTGTTCAGCAAGAGATATAATGGGGCCTGACTATTTTCCTGCATGAAATAGGACAACTCTTGGGCTGCTCTTCATCAGATTAATTCGGATACCTTCTATACTGTGTCCTCCCTTAGTCACATCCCTTAGGGGCATATGAGATAAAATTGAGCTGAACAACTAGGAGATGAGGATCCCATGGCTCGCTGGAGCACACTCCTACTACTCAGACAGTGCATCTTCCTTCAAATGTCAGTTCTCCTATATGAGGACTCCAAGATGAAAAAACATTTTTGAATGCCAAATTGTTGGTAGTTCAACAAGTCCTGTTCAGGTAACGGCATTTTTAGTGTCAGGGGAAAGAACTTTTGTTCATTCTTACAGTCCTAATGTATACAAAAGAGAAGTACAAATGTACTGATTTATACTGGTGTTGGATCAAAGTCCTCTATTAAGAAGACTCTTTCCCCTAACTGACCATAAAGATGACTTTCATATTGAAACTATAAGTTCTGCATATAACAGCTCTGAATGTTTAGAAAATAGCAATGGAATGATTAAGAAGTTTTTGCTCCTTGGAACTCTGCCATTTATGAAAGGACAATAAAAATTAATTTCTTAATGGTGGCAAAATGTTTGAAAGCAAAAAACCCTATTTAAATATGATATATTAAGCAATGCATTTTTCTAATGAAAATTAATTAGGAAATAAAATTACCTATAATTTTAGTTAATGCATGTTGCACAAAATAGAAAAATAATAAGGTTCAATTTAGTAGGTATTTTTTAATAAAAAATATGGCTTAATATGCCATAAATTTGTGAAGATGCAATCTAATATCTTCAATAAAAACAGTTTACTTTAAAATAAGTTACAATAATTTTATACAAAAATTCAAAACATGGGAACCTAGAAATTCAGACTGCCTAATTTTATGGCTGTGACTATATTTTATCAGGAGACGTGGACTGTGCCAGGAGACTTTGAATGAGACTTTTGAGATGTCCCTGCAATCTTCCTTGGCATTTCATGTTTCTCTTAAGCAAATCTTTTTCATAGTTTCAGATCTGGTTCTCTCATACCTAATTCAATAATCATAAAATGGTTTGGGTTGGAAGGGACATTGAGGATCATCTTGCTTCAACCCCCCCTGTCAAACACAAGAACACCTTCCATTGTATCAGCACCATCCAGCATGGTCTGGAACACTTCCATTGAGGGGGCATCCATGGCTTCTCTGTTCCAGTGTCTCACCATCCCGACAGTAAAGAATTTCTTCTTGATATCTAATCATAATTTACTGGTTTTCAGTTTAAAACTGTTACACTTTGTCCCATCATAAAATCCCTAATGAGTTCTTAACTTATCCCCTTTAAGTACAGGAACACTGCAATAAGGTCTTCCTGGAGCCTCATCTTCTCAAGTCTGGACAACCTCAACTTTCTCAGCCTTTCTTAATAGGAGGCAGCCCTCTCATCATCTTTGTGGCCCTCATCTGGACCTTCTCTGATGGGTCTTCTCTGGTCTTCTCCGATGTCCCTCTTGTGTTGGGTACTCCAAGTGGGGTCTCAAAAGAGCAGAGGGGCAGAAACATAGCATTTAAACTACTGGTCTTCCTTATTTTGATGCAGCCTAGGGGATGAAGTTGGTTTTCCAAGCTGCAAGCACAGACTGCTGAGTCATGTTGAACTTTTCATCAACCAACAGCTTCTAGTCCTTGTCTTCAGAGATTCTCTCCATCCATTCTCTGCCCAGCCTACATCTGTGCTTGGAATTGCTCCAACACAGGTGCAGGTCCTTGCACTCGCTGAACTTTATGAGGTTCACACAGGCCTACCTCCCAAGCCCGTCTTTATACCTCTGGATAGCATCTACCATACCACACAGCTCAGTGTCATCGGAAACTTAGCCAACGGTGCACTAAATCCCACAGTCCATTTTGCCAACAAAGATGTTAGACAGCACCAGTCCCAATACCAACACCTGATGAACACGACTCGTCACAGCTCTCCACTAGGACATCAAGCTGGTGACTAAAGCTCTTTTAAGTGCAGCCATTCAGGCAATTCCTTATCCAGCAAGTACCATGTAGGATAATGTCAAATGCTTTTTATGAGTACAGGTAGATCTTAGATTCATAGGGTTGGAAGGGATCTTCAAGGATCATCTAGTCCCTGTAGCAAGCAGGGAAATACTGATCTAGATCATGTTACTCAGAGCCTCATCAAGCCTGGTCTTGAATTTCTCCAGTGATGGCACCTCCACCATCTCTCCAGGCAACCTGTTCCAGTGCCTCACCACCTCCAATGGTGAAGAATTTCTTTGTAACATCTAACCTAAACTTACCCTACTCTGTTTTACCTTTTGTCCTATTGCCTAATGCCCTGACAAATAGCCCCTCCCCTCCTTTCTTGCAGGTCTCCTTCAGGCACTGATAGGCTGCTATGTGGTCTCCCTGGAGCCTCTTCTTCTCCAGGTTGAACAGCCCCAGCTCTCTCAGCCTGTCCTCATAGGAGAGGTGCTCCAGCCCTTGCATGATCCTCCTGGCCTTTCTCAGGACCATCTCCAGTAGTTCCATGTCCCTCTTGTGCTGAGGGCTCCAGAGCTGGATGCAGTGCTCCAGAGCTGGATGCAGTACTCCACAAGGGATCTTAGAAGAGCAGAGTAAAGCAGCAAAATCACCTCTCTTGACCTGCTGGCCGTGGCTTTTCTGATGCAGCCCAGGATATGGCTGGCCTTCTGGGTTGTGAGTGCACACTGTTGGCTCATGTCCAGCTTATCATCCACCAGTACTCCCAAGTCGTTTTCCATAGACCTACTCTCTATCACATCAGTTCCCTATCTGTATTGGTAATGAGGATTGTCGCAGACAAAGTGCAACACCGTTCAATAGTTTTTGTTGAGCATCATGAGGTTTGCATGGGCCCACCTCTTCAGCCTGTCCAGGTCCCTCTGTATGACATCCTGTCCATTTGGTGTGTTGGCTGCACCACTCAGCTTGGTGTCATTCATAGCCTTGCTGAGGATGCACTCAATATCATTGATGAAGATATTAAGCAGCACTGATCCCAGCACAAATTCCTGAGGGACACCACTCATCATGCCTCTCCATCTGGACAATGAGCCATTGACAGCCACCCTATGGATGTGACCATCCAGCCAGTTTCTTATCCACTGAAGAGTTCACCCATCAAATCCACCTCTCTCCAAATTAGAGAGAAAGACTTTGTGGAAAACTGTGTCAAAAGCCTTGGTGAGGACAGATGATATCCATGGTCTTCCTTGACCACTGATGTAGTCACTCCATCATAGAAAGCCACTGGTTTGCTCATCCAGGACTTGCCCCTCATGAATCCATGCTGGCTATCTCAAATCACCTCCCTGTTCTCCATGTGTCATAGTGTAGATTTCAGGATAATCTGGTCCGTGATCATCCCAGGCACAGAGGTGATACTGACTGGTTATTAGCTCCTGGCATACTCCTTTCTACCCTTTCGAAAAATGGGTGTGATATTTGCCTTCTTCCAATCAACAGGGACTTCACCTGTCTGCCAGGACTTACAAATACCATGGAGAGTGGATTAGGGACCACATCAGCCAGTTCCCTCAGGACTCTGGGATGCATCTCATCAGGTCCCATGGACGTGTGGACATTCAGGTTCCTTAGGTGGTTGCAAACTTTGTCTTCACTCACAGTCAGTTGCTTTTCCCTTATCCATCAATGCTGTAATCTGAAGTTCTTCTCTTGTACTTAGTACAAGCAGGAAAGATTGGATTTATCACAAAAAAATACCTGGGCTTAGTATCTAAAAAGTCTCTTGTTCTTATGCCCCAGTGTCTCCCTTACCTGATCCTAAAAATCTTGTAAGGTAATCTTATCAAGGTAGCCTTCACCTCTGATTTCTGCTACTGATCCTTGACATTGAAAGATGCTATGTTATGGTTGAGATGTCTTTACGAGGACTGTAAAAACCACTGGCAGTCAAGATATTTGTGTCTCTGACAGACAATGAAAGTAGTATTCTCTATATATCAATGTGCACAAAAGATTACTTTTCATCTTTGTTTAGCTATGGAGGATGTAGCTATGGAGGATGTATTCTCCATAGGATGAGTCACCTTCTGGGAACTAGAGTTTGTGTAAGGAACTGAGACGTGTAACTTGAGTCAACTCTACTCAGTAATTTTTATGACTTCTTATCTGACTCCAAATGAATAACAGCAGCATCCATAAAATTAGTTTTATGTCGATATGTGCTGCACATAGTCACACTAATTTCAAGGACTTCAGATATCCCATGTGCTGCCCTAATTAGATTTTTGAGAGCAAATGTAGGTATTGACAACTTTGATTACTTAAGGTCACTCTTTTTCTTGCTTTAATTCCTACTTATACCTCAGAAGAAGGGAGTTTTTTTGAGAAAATATGAAGTTCTGACTCCAGAACTGACAGAAGTGCCTATTGAACTGATTAAAGCTGTATTACATCTGGCCCACAGATGCTAGTAAAAGAGGGACCAATATCAGGAGCTGCATAAAATCTGAGACAGACAACAAAAACTGTTGAAGAGGTGATAAGACAAGAGAGGAAACTGCATAAAGTAAAATCGTTTAACTAGGCACAAAAACAACAGTGAAATTGTGAAGATTTTAAAATAATTGCAACACACTTATGTAAATTTTTGCATAAGTGGAAGCTTTTTTCATTACCTCTTTCTTTGGTTTTGCCCAACAACATACTACCTTACAAGGAAGTACAAGTCGTCTCAGAACACATGGTTCTCCAGATGTGCTGCCAGTCTGTGGAGTTCACTGATGTGGCAGGTGCCCGAGTTAACTAATGTGCATATTAGTAAGATTTTTATAAACTTATGACAGCTCACAATATTTATAGGTTTGCAAACTAGAACATCAATAAGCACAGTAAGAAAACTCTGTGAGCCAAAAGGTGCTCTCTGATGTGTTTAAAGCACTTCAGGTATCTCCTCTGCTTGCACACAGGCACATGTTGCTCCTTCTGAAGGCTCTGGTGTAGGTCATCAAATGAGAAGGAAAACTACTCTCGGTGGAACTGGTCCCATGATCGAGCATAGCAAATCTAGTGTTGTTAAATCAAGGCTTTAAGGTGATTTCTCAGTATTCACAGAGGCCTTTCCTTTTTAGGCAACAATGGAAAATAATCTGGATAGACCCTGACCCTTAACACACAACAGTGAAAGTCTCAAGCATGGTACAATGGATCAGAGTTGTTCTAAGTGCCCTTTGACCTTTAGCATGTCTGAAAGGCAAACTTCTCACAGAATCAGAGATAATCACTCCTGAATGCTTAGCACCCCTGGGCTGAAAGCATGGGGCATGGGGGATGAAAGACTACCTCCTGAGGATCCTCAAGACCTTTTCCTTAGAATTCTATGATTCAAAGTGTCAACAAGAGACATTTTGATGAATTTTGAGATGAAGAGAGGTGAATGACACATATATTAAGAATATCACCCCAAAATGATCCATTAACATGTAATTTCTACTAGCAAGACAATTTCTTTTAGTGACTAGTTTTGTCACTTGGTGAAGCGTCTCATACTTGAGCAGATGTTGCTTCTGTGCATGGCAGAGCTGCCTCACATCCAAGACAATGAAGAAATTAAGTTGTTCAGAGTTTTTCAAAGTCTAAATAAAGCCTTTCATGGTAAGTGGGTGAGTAAAGGTTCAAAAGTTATAGATCTGATTAAACTGTTTCATTTATTATACCTCTTACAACAACGCATGCTATCACCCTGCCCCAGGGTTTGTCCAGGATTTCTCAAGTTTCCCAGGTATGTAGAGGCCAGAGAACTATATGGGTGGAGGCCTGTTGGCTGACAAAAGCCATATTACTGGTAAAACTACTTTTTATTTCTGTTCTGCAATTGTTCCTTTTTTTAATTTTGTTTCTTTTTATTCTTTTATGTTGTTGTTGTTGCAGTGTTCCAGAGGCCCTGTAGGGGTAGAGTAGAAACAGTATGGTAGAGTTCCCATTTTGTGACTACATGGGGCCAGTATTGATGATCACAAACGTAGGGCATAACAACTCAAGACTACAGAGGAATGATGTTCTGCTGGTCACCACTGCTACTGTTTCCCTGCTGGCTTGTAGAATATCCCCCAAATTATCCTCTGTAAGCAAAGATCTAGTGAGGAAGAAGTTTTATATTTACGAGCATATTTTTTTCTACTCTTGGGAAAACAAAAGGCCTTGACTTTTATGGTATTTGGTAGTGCAATTTGGCATGGCACCTATATAAGAGTGAGGTTCTTCCCTTCCTGTCTTCCCTGCCCTGCGGTAGGTGGCTGTCAGACACATGTCACGGCTGTGATTAATCTCTATGGAGTGGCTTATGGCTGTTAAGACCTAGGTGTATACAAGGTAACTCCTCTGAAGCACTCCATACCTTCTTTTCCAGGTGGAGAAAGCACCACCAAAACCTGAAGAATAGTTCCTTACATTTTCACAACCAAGTCAGAATATTATGTTTATGGTATTTTTCTTGCCGTACAAATATCCTTCCAGATAATGGTTGTACTGGTTTTTGTGCCATATTGTAAGGAGGGGAGCACTGGAAAAGGGGGTCTCTTTGGAATTTAAGTCTCTAAATTCTGTGTTGTGAGAGGCAGTGAGAATAGCTAAGCCCCTCTGACAGTATCCATGGAGTAATTCAGAGGATCTGTATGAAGCCCTGAAGGGAGGGTCCACCAAAGATCCTAAAAGGACAAAAGGGATTTGAATTGCCTCTGTGGGACCCAAGGTTTATAGGATTCACTATCCTGAGGTCTGTTGCCATGAACTTTCAGTCAAAAACTTTTTTTATCATCATGAAAATTGCTGTAGATTTAATGTAATGTAATTAGAAAGTTGAATATCCCTTGGCTCTCTGCATTAGATTTAAGTGTTAAGTTGCCTAAATGGACCTGTGTCCAGTCAGGACAGCATTTTTCAGACTCCTGACTCACAGGTGGTCTGGGGCTGAAGTGAGCTAAGTGGTATTGTAATAATTCTTACAAATTATTTAACAAATATTAAATTATTTTCTTGAAAGGCTTCTGCTGCTGATTTGTATCATGCCTGAAGTGCCTTGCTTCCAATTAAAGCTTTTTGTGCCTAAGCCTCTGCCTTCTGCTGCCCTACCTGTCTTGATCTTTTTGCAGCTGCCACTTTAGAATTTGAAGATAGGGGGCCATCTAACATAGCAGCTTTTTTTTTTTTTCTCTTTCCATGGCCATTAACGTTTTTCTCTTTAGTGACCTTTTTTTTCTTAAAAAGGTACCTTTGTCTATAGCTTCAAGGAAGATATTACCTTACCGCCACACTGTGAAAGTCATGAATTATGTTCGTCTACCCAGATAGATTTTTACCCTGCTTTCAGTAGGTCTCCATTAACCCGCATCTGCCAAATTGAACTGACAGGTTTAGAAAAACTTGACATAACAGATTCTAAAATTAGGTCTGCTACAAAAATCAGAGGGATTGAGACCATGGTTTCCTCTCTCTGTGCAGCTTTAGTTGAATCAGAGTGACATGATAATACAAAGAGGTAAAAGGGAGAAACAATGTTTCAGTAGTCCTTTATAGTAGGGTTTTGTTATTCCTGCTTTAAATTTCAGTGACAAAAGTGGTTCAGAAATCACTAACAGGAATTTTCTGACATAGAAATGCCTTGTGTTCCTTTCTTCTTTTAGTTCTCTTCTTCTTTCCTTTTTTTTTCTTTTCTCTTCTTTTCTTTTTTCTCTTCTTTTCTTTTCCTTTCCTTTCTTTTTTCTTTTCTTTCCTTTTCTTCTTTTTTTTTCTTTTTTCTTTTAATTTTTTAATTTTTTTTTTTTTCCCCGCTATTCTCAGGACTTCCAAGGATAGCATATAGAGCAATTGTTGGGAAAGAAGGGAACATAATTTTAAGCTGAAATTGCCAAGCTTAATTGGTCAAAAATTGACATGAGATAGAGTTCCATAAGATGAAATCCCTCCAGTCAGCATCTGTTCACTGTGAAGTGCAGTCAGGGATATTATTTCAACAGGACTTTGGACAAAGTTCCCAAATAATCAGCTGATTTAGCTGAAGTCTTGGCAGTGAATCTGCCAAAAGGCTTGAAAGCCTTCTCCATACTGAGAACACTGGGGTGCACCCCATATTTCCCTGCTGCATGAGGTACATTTCCTCACATCTGGAGATCTCCTACTAAAAAACAGTCAGAAGTGCTTGTTTAGCACCAAAACTTCTAATGAGATTCTTAAGGATCTCAGCTCTTCCTCCTTCCAGCTTCCCTTTGTAGGACTTACTTGTTTTTCAAGAGAAAAATTGGGAAGGGAAAAGAAAGGGGAAAGGAGTGAGAAAGGAGAAGGGGAAGAGAGTGGGGAAGGAAGTGAGTTTTATGTTGCTGCATTGCAATCTCACTAGATTCATTTCTCTGGGATCACTTATAAATGTAAGATTTTCCCCCAAGTAACTGTAAATATTAATATGATAATTCAACTTAAAAACTGAAAGAATTCTGATTCTGAACCAATAAATTTTCCTTCAGCAGACTGGGTTTTTTTGTTGGTGGTCTTTTTCCTGAAAAATTAGTAGAGGACCATGTTGTAGATTTTATTCTGGTAAAAAATCAGTGTCAAAACAATAGAAATTAATTTTAATAATGTAATCAAATACTGTATTTTTCTGTGTGATCTTCCCAAGTGACCTCTCACATACCATACTACATAACAGCACTACATAACAGCATGTGCAGATCTCTGTACGTGTTCTTATCTTCTTGCAGACACATAACTTGGTCTGCAAAAATGTGCATGATTCATCTGTATCTCACATGGGTTTACACAGGACCAAAAGCAGATTTTTCACGAAGGTTATGCTAATAACTTCTAGGGTAGTTGAGATCTGGACCTGTTGAAGCCAGAATTCACAGAGAAGGACAGCTTCCTATAGCCCATAGCAATTTTTTTTTCTTTTTTCACACATAGCATATGTTTTACCATTCAGGTAATTTAAAATTTAAAATTTAAGATTTAAACAACTGTAGGAGATCAAACTGAAACAAACAGAAAAAAATTACTTCCTCCAATGTTGACTTTCAAATTGGATGAAAGACCTCAGATATTAAACAATGGATGTTTGATATCTCTCTGTTAGGATCATTTTTTATTTTTAATAGAAAATTTGAGTGAGACAAAAAGGCCAAGCAAGTTAGTGTCTAGCAAAGTATATCTCCTGTGGATAAAGCAATGGGAAGATAAAAAGTTCCAAGCAACATACAGCACCTCAGTCCCTTTACATGAGCCAAGCATCTTTGAAGCTAGTAGTAACTCATCCATCTATGGGTCTATATCTGTTAGCTTAGTAGGTGAGTCACACAAGGCTGGATTTTAAATGAGTCTAACTCTGTAACCAGACTTATGTAACAGGATTCGTAGGAAGACAGAGAAGGAAGCCTTATTGTTAAGAAACCCTAGCTCAAAGTATCAGTTCCCAGTAACTCCAGTGACTAACATTAAACTTTTCTGTCAGTCAGTATAACTTTGTGTTTGTTTTACTCTGGCTATCACATTTGCACTAAGGGTCTTTTTGTCTTTCTCATAATTGTTGCTGCAAAAAAATGTATATCACATGCTGCTGTTTTTCTTAATCTGTGCTGAAATGTTAGTGATATTCTATGTCCCACTCTCTTTGTCACTCAAACTACATTTAAAAACATACTAAGAAGTAAGTTTCTGTAACTTGGTTGTTCATCAAAAAAGTTGTGTCTTGTTTTCTTGTCCAGGGCTGATCAGGCAGAATGTGATTTTCTCTTCCTGTATGCTGGTCTAACTCCATTGAATTCACAAGAATTACTCTTGATTTATTCTGGTGAGAAATGGTGATTTCCTACCTTAGATGAACTGCTGGCACACTGGCAGAAATATTGCATGTGCTGGAGAAAAAAACACAACTCAGTAGTTAACCGTACAAAATGTTTCTTGCAGAAAACACCAATAAACTAGAGCAACATTTTATTTAATGGCATAGGAAAATTCCACAATATAGCCATATGAGGAATGTATTTAGTTTTCCTTTTTTAAGCAAGTCAGCAAGAAAAGCCAGAGTGCACATTACTAAGTTTGCTAGCACAGCCTAGAAGAGCAAATGCAAACTGGATGCAATGCTAAGATGGAGTGATTTATTCAGCTGCAGATCACTTTGCTGAAATGATTGGTTTCAGATGCTGTGAATCTCCAGTCTTATTATTGACAGATGTTAAAGCAAACAGTTGTGTTTCATTCCCTCTTGATAATACGAGATGTGGTTGGACAGAAAAAGCATCTTTGCCTTGGAGGTGGTTTTAGCAATAAATACAACCCAGGCAGAGGGAGGCACAACTGTTGAATTCAGGCAGAGCTACACTTAGTTACTCTTGGGATGAGTTTGATCCTCAGCCTCTTTCTAGTATTGAGTGTTTTGGCAAGAGCAGCAAATACTGCAAGCAGAGAATAGCAGCTCCAGTATTATCCATGTTGTAAACAGACAAGGCGAGCAAGCAGGAGACAGAAGGAAAATACTGCGAGAGGTTTACTGATTTACAAATGTACACTGATTAAATCAGCAGCAACACTGATGAAGTAAGAGCTTTTTTTCTGCTCCCTTGTAATTATATGTAAATAATACATATTTAATACATTTTAAGGTATTTATTTAGATACAGTAACCACAAAGAAAAGTAGGTGTTAGAGAGTAAGAGGACTAGATGTGATGCTGTCTTTGAGAGTGTTGAAAAACATTTCATAAATACAAGTAGAAAAGCAGCAATTAGCCTACCTTAAAATACATTTTCAATATCTTAACATGAATAAGGAAACTTACAATGACAGTACAAGAAGTCTCAGAATGCTTATGTATGTCCTTGTTAAAACTGGCATGTTTAATTTCTATCTGAGATCCAAGTAAAGCCTTTCTATTCAGTGTGATTTTATGTCATGACAGCAAGGACAGCTATAGTCTGAAAGAAAGGACTAAATTTTAATAAGTTCAAAAAGAAAACGAAACAGATATTGAGGAGCAGAGTATGGAGTAACCAGAAGCTAGCATCAAGTGAGATAGAAAGAAGTAGCAAAGAAATTGTCAGCTAGAGACAGGTGAGAAGAGAGTAGAAACAGGCATACCAGGTTTTCAGTGTCATAGAATTGTAGAATGGTTTGGGTTAGAAGGGACCTTAAAGACCATCTAGTTCCGTCTATGAAACCTGTTCCAGTATCTCACCACCCTCACATCATAAGGAAGTCTCTCTCTGTTGTCATACCTAGCAACTCACAGCTAGCAGTCTCCTTGCTCCTAGTGTATTCCTCTGATCCCCAGTTTAGTCCAAGTCCTGCTTGACAGAGAGAGGCATGGTATAGGTAGTAGAAGCTTCCACTTCTCTCTCAGGTGCTTCTTCCTCTGTGCCCACAGCATAGAAAGTGATTGTGCTTTGCCTGTGGGCTGACAAAAAAATGAAGTCTTGATAAGTGCTGTCAGCTGGGGAGGCAGTGCCTGTATCACAAGGCCTTATCCCCTGCACTGCACCAGGAAAAGCTTATTCCCAGAGATTTATCTTTGTATTTTTATGCCTTTTGCTGTTCTTCCTCACTCTTCTTTTTCCCCACATTTCCTGAGTACCAGACACTTTGTTTGATTCTAGCAAACAACAATCCTGTGGAAAATCCTTTTGTGGAGTGCAAGGTATGACTTGAATCTTTGTCCTGGTTTGAGGTAAAATAGGGTAAATTTTCTAGTTTGTAATTGAACTTTTCAGCTAGGCCTCTTCTGTCTGACTAAACTCTGAAATTAACTGCACATTGTTCAGACTGATAAGACGTGATTATGCCAGGGAATGGTATGCAAGAAGCTCTTATTTTCATTATTCACTATGGTCAGAAAATTCGTCATGCACCCTACCAGGGGGCTGGAAGCAGAAAGACATAGAGAAGTCCCACCTGCAAGGAGAAATGGACAGGGCAGGTGACCCAAAATTGACCAACAGGAGTATTCCATCCCATCTGCCCCATGCTCAGTATAAAAGCTGAGGGATCGAAGGTTCACCCCTCCTTTTCTTTGCTCTTTCTTTGATGGCTGATATCTAGAAAAGACTCTGCCTTTGACCCTGATCTGAGCACTCCTGAATCCAGATCCTGCATCCAGCTCCTGACTGAACTGGCCCCAGCCTGGGACTCTCCCTGCGTCTGCTGGGGACGTGATCATCATCCCGGNGTCATCTGGGGGCTTCCTTTTGGGCCTAAACCAGGACAATCTTTTTCTTCCCTTATTTTCAGTGTTGATCACTCACTTCCCCTGAGTTCTGAACTTAGATGACTACAAAAGAAAACTGAAGACTACTGTTCTAGCTATGCATAGATTTTGACTGAAGCTCAAGAAAATCATACTCTGGAGACAAAGGCTACTGTGTTTTCTGACATGGAGTATATAGCCCAAGGGTTTGTTACATTACAACACCTGAAAAGAAAACAGCTTCCACTAGTTCAGGTTTGTTTGTGAGCTGGGTGTCTCTGTGCAAACTGTAAATGAGCAATAAATTATTTTAAGTGTAACTGCATGGGGAAGTCATTCCAGGTATGTTTGTAGTCTCAGTTTTGTGAGTTTATCTGTATAAATGTTTTATAGAAATAAAAGTCATTACTAAAATGAGACTTACACAAAACGTCTACCATGAATAATGCAAGCTTATCAGAGATAAAAGAAATTATGAATTATAGGTATAGTTTCCGTATTTACTACTGCAAGCTAATGTTTTATCCTATGGACAAGTAAACTGTGAAGGGATGGATTGATTTCTGATAAAAAACAAGCTGAAGTGTTAATAGTATGCAATAAGTTTTTCTCCATAATGTCTTGACCTTTGCTGCTGCTACTAATTCAAGACTATCCTCTGCAATGAAATGAAATGCAAAGGTTCCTTTTCTCCTGGAAAAGGTGACATAGAACAAACCAACATGAAATATACAAATTCTACTTACAGAATTCATTGTCAAAACACTGACACAGGATAGGGCAAAACAGCTGGTTTTACTCTTGCTCTATATTTACTGACCTTTTTATTCAGCTTCTTCAGTAGAACTGGCATCACTTCTGTGGCTTGCAGACTGATTTAGATTATATTTATGAACTATCAATGTTCCTTTCTAAATTGCATGAATTTGTAAATGCAGGAGCATCATCACCTTATTTTCAACAGACAATCTTCAGTGGTACTTAGAATAATTTTTTTTAATGGGAACTCTAATAAAGGTATACAAATCTCAGCATTTTCAGGGACTAGTTGAGAAGAGAGCTTCAACTTCTGTTCCATCCATCACGACACTGCAGAAGCACCTCAGAAGCCCACACTATTTTTGTAAGCAACTTCTCCTATAACCTACTTTTGATTGACAGAGTTATTGACAGAGACAAGATACTGTGCTAAATGGTTTTGATCTAGCCAAGAGGGTGGTGGGCCCAGAGAGGTGGTGGAGGCCCCATCCTTTGAAATATTCAAGGCCAGGCTTGATGAGACTCTGAACAACTTGATCTAGTGCAGTATGTCCCTGCTCACTGCAGGGATGTTGGCCTAGATGGGCCTTGAAGGTCCCTTCCAACTCAATGGTTCTATGATTCTATGACCAATTTAATCTTCTTATGTTCTTGCCGTCATGACTAAAATTAGATCCCAAAAGTGCAATGCAAGACTCTTTTTTGCTATGTACATTCTGTCTTACTGCAGGTGGATGCTCACAACCTACTGAGTCATGCTCTGCTTTCTAGGTAATCAGGTTGCTCGCTGAATTACCATTTTATAAAGAAAAAAAGTCAGTAAGGGAGAAGCCAAATTTACTTCAGTCTGTGTTAAGGGTGATTAAAACCGCAGTAAGAGAAAGACTGCAGAGTAAGGAAGAGTGGCTGCAGTGACAGAAAATGGCATTGTCCTTCTAGCTGTAGATATGGAGGGAGACAGGGAAGAAGCTAAAATGCCACACCTTTTTGTAAAAGGGTAGTGTCAGCATGATCAATAGTTCTAGTGACAACCCAAACTCCTGTGTACTGCTAGCAACAAGCACAAACTTTCTCCATTCAGACAAATTCTCCTAGGGATAGAGGGTCTGTTTGACTTAAAATATGCATTCTTTATGCTTCTTTGTTCCTGTTGTGTTGAAAGAGCCGGTATCACTTATTTTCTCATCTTATCTCTTCTCATCACAAAATAATACTTCAGGATGAGTGCTTTATTGTATTCAAATAAATTATTTTCCTTAATACTCCGATATATTCTTGGGAAAATAGGACTACTTGTGAAACAAAAATGAAAGCCAAATAATTTTTTCCCCTGTTAACTTGAGAGTTAACACTCATTAACTAATACTCAGGTTTTCTTATTTAATTTAACACTGATTTGTTGCTTTATGAAATGTTTATGTTCTTATTGTCTTCCCCTGTGGATCTCTCTCTAACTCAAATCACAAAGTCTGTTTGATTTTTGCACTATGTCCAGGATTGTTCTTTTATAACAGAAATACCAAACAGTATTTGTGCATTGGAATATGTCATGGTTTACAGCAGTTTACATGTGAAGATGACCCAACTATAAAAGCATTCATCTACTACAAGATAGTCAATTGCAGAGACTGCATAATATTGCATTGTCAGCAATATTATTGTTCTATGCACTGAGGTGACTGTGCCTAGTCATTCTAGCAAACTGTTTAAATAGCAACACAAAATCTGACATGTTTTATATATTAGCAGCCCCCTCATGACCACAAGACCTTAGTATTATTTACTATTTTCTCTTAAAATACATGAGATTCTTACCTGTGAAATGGTTTTTGGAAATTTTAAATCAGCAATCCACTGACCTGTTTGTCTCCTGAACTGAACAGGAATGGCTAATGAACAGATACAGGAACAAAGAAAGTTGGACATTATTGTAACAGGTGACCAAGAAAGACTGCATACTTTTCCAAGAGCCTATGTGCACTCTCTTTTGACTTACCTCCCTGGAGCAAGACCTTTGTGTATGTTACTGAGCAGACGACACAGCTGAAGACTTGGATTTGATTTGAGCTAGTGATCATTGCCTGCATGCATTCTCCTGGGATCAGTTTCTGAAAAGGAATAACATACACTTTCCCAGCTTTGAATGTTCATGAGAATTTGCAACACTACTTTCCTCTTTCACTGTCTGACTGAAGGCTATTAGTAGTATGCTGTGAAGGCAACATTTCCTACCTCTGTATTCCTTAGTAGATACATAAAAGGGTTCCAGCTCCAGCTGCCACTTTATTTACAGTAGTAGCACAGGTTTAAAATGTGCCAGGGTACTCTTATTCACTCGGGCTAGGAAGAAATGAATAAAAGTAACAGAAAGGGTAATTTTGTGCCTGGTAGGTTGGTATAATTTTTGCTGCTGTCTATTATTGACTCAATCACATTGTGATGCTTCAAACACTGTAATTCATCAGACAGAAGCTGAGTAGATGACTAGCTACTTGTTCATTGTTTATTTATGAGCAGGGAAAGATTTCCAAAGGTGTTAGGATAATTTAGAACCCAGCAATCAATCCATATGTATTTTTTTAGGTTACAAAGTAATAAACCTAAGTTAAATTATATTTTATTGTATGCAAGGGAAAAAAAAAACCAATCCTCAAGGGGCAAACAAACTGTTGTTACTGAAGGAATTACCCACTCAGGGTGGACTCTGCTGCCTAACTCTTTATTAACTATTTATCAGTTTATCAGCTTATTTGGAAGGAAAAATCTACTATACTGTGAATTCCCATTAATATTTAATATAGCAGTGCCTCGAGCACTGGACTGAGTTTCTTACTTGTGCAGTCAGCCTAAGCAAAGTGCCATATCTCTTAATGGGGGAAATCTCAGATAAATCCTAAGGCTTCCTTCTTTTGTTATGGTTTACTTTATATACTTCTGTTGCTGAACATTTCTGCAGGGGTAATGCTAGTCTCCTCCTTTCACACATAACAAGTGTACTTAATAATCATCAAGCAATTTCCTCTAAAAGCCATATTGACTTAATGTTACCATCTTCTGGTTTGGAAAATACTTTTGCTAGCCTTGCTAGTTGTCCATTTATTTACATTTTCTTATCTAATAAGACTATCATATCATAGGTTACTTCTGTTTTACTAACCTAGTTTAGGTCCCCAATATATAAAACACAGACTATAAAAATAATTAGCTATCTGCATTATATTTTTTTTCAGTTTCAGAAACATCAATCACAGTCAGAATATTTCACCAAAAGCTTTAAAGTTCTTTTGCTATTTCTATACCGTCTGCCTGCTTGTCCAGTCCCAAATTATAGATATTCTGACATCACAGCTAAATTTACAGCTGCCAGATTGCAGCTAATTTTGTTTTCATCACACTTTTAGACAAATCTCAGTTCTCAGGCTCTTCCATTTTTCACTGTCCAGGGCCAGTTCCCAACATGGTGTGACACCACAGCAGAGACAAACAAACATACTAGTGTATAACTGTGACAGTGTCATTTCTGTCTAACCTGCCCTGAAATGTAAGTGTAGGAACTTGTTTTGCATTGTCAGAAGGCTGTCATGACATTTGTGAAATGGAAACTTCCTGAAGATCTACTGAATAACAGTATGGACACAGAATGATTCACAGATTAACATGGAGAAGCAAAAATCCTCACAAATACAAAAAGGTCCCTCCTTTTCCACTGCTACTAGTTGTCTTCCTCCTGGAGCACTGTGTAGGTTCACTCCAGTTCCCAACTATACACACCAGATGTGGGAAACAGGTAGCAATAGATGGGTGGAAAGTGTAGCTGCTCTCCATCATTTAAACCATGTCAAACTAGACAACCTTGGTCTCAGTACCCACAGAGGTCCTCAAAAAAGTAGATGTTCTTTTTCTAACCTCAAAGCACTGGAGACTGCCATAGATCAGACAAAGAAGTAAAAGTCAAATGTGAAATTTCTAAGACACTAAAAAATTGACTCAAATTAGTACTATTTATAAGATTGCCCAAAGTGCCTATTATTTTCTTATTTACTCTATCACTATGCTTGCTGCAACCTAAAGACTCTGCTTTAAATTGCAGAAGTACCCTGCTCTGAGCTGAAAATAACCAAAACATCATTCTTCCCCGCAGAGCTGTATACAGTAGTTTATTCATTATTGGGAAAGAAGTAATTTTGACTACCTATCTCCTGCAGGAGACAATGAGACCTAAAGAAAAAAAGAGTGATTTGCCTATTCTCAAAGCTATCTGTCACATACAATATGCAAAAGCCTTAGTAGCCAGCGGTGCTGTGTAACAAGTTTGGCCTTTTTGATTTGCTTTCCCTTGTAGCCTGAAAGCCTTTAATTCTTTTACTCTGGTTGCTCACACTTCTCCACAGTGATCACAAATTCTCTCCTTTTTTCGTTATGCAGCCATTTGGGAACACAGTGGAAACATGCCATGAAGATTGAGTTCATTCCACTTCACTCTACTTACTTGACTGTTTCACTTCATTCTTTAGTCTCCTCCAGATTTTTTTTATCTTAAGTAATGCCCATTCCTTCTTCCAGATTTACACAGAAGCTCTTAAAACTCAAAAGACTGTCAGAGGAGTCACCAATGACCTTGTTACAACACTGTTGACCTGTTAATCTAAAGCTGTCACTCAGAATGCAGTGATCATTGTATTTCTGGTATGAGATTCTCCAAGAGCTCATGGCTTGACAAAAAATAGCTGGAATTAGCAAAGCATTTAAACAACTTTTAGGCTACTACTAGAAATTATGTCATCTTACAAAATTAAAAAAAAAATTATGGTATTTGCAAATTACTGTATTTAATTTTCAGATGAGAGACTTGACTCAGAAAGATAGTAATAGCTACATTACTTTTTACATAATTCTTCTTTGGGGACAGTATGTATGTAATTGTATATGAAATGTTAGTTATGATACAGCGCAACCATCGCTTCATCTTCCTATCTTTCCCTCAGATAGTGAATCACAATGTGCTGAATAATTAGTTTTCATGCACACCTAATTAATTTGAAACAAACTTGAAATTATTGTTCTGGCCCTATCATTTCAGATAAGCTTTTATTAATTAGATTTTTGGCTTGATAAACACCTTGACTTTCCAGTGAACAGTCCACTTATTAAGAAACTAGCAGGACATTTCAAAATGGAAATTTTATCTTGGAATGAATCCTCAGAAATAGGCAACCTGAATGCAAAAGTGTGAGAAGGAGAGGAAGTGATGGGGCACCTTGCCAATGAAACAGTGCAACATCCGAGGGATAGAGGATGAAGGGAAGACTCGTAGCATGGTTTAAATGCTTGAGAGTGGATACACTTTCCACACATCCAATGCCAAATGTTTCCCACACTTGGTGTGTACAGCTGGGAACTGGAGAGAACCTACTGCTACAGGAGGAGGATGGCAAACAGCAGAGGAAAGGAAGGGTCTTCTGTGTTTGTGAGGATTTTTGCCTCTCTGTGTACAACTGTGAATCATTTGGTGTCCAAGAATACAGATTTTAAGCTTATATTCACTGAAATTTGTATACATAAATGCACACATTAACATATTCACTTTAAAATAATAAGGTTATAACCTTGCTCAGGTAGCAACTATGCCTAGATCTGTTTGTGTATCACTAATGCATTCAGGCATTACATGTATGATGTCTCCTCAGGTCTTCAAGTCAAATGTAGTAACAGTACCTTGTAGAGTTAGATGGAATAATTAATTTACAGAATCACAGAATATCAGGGATTGGGAGAGGCCTCGAGAGATCATCTAATCCAGTCCCTCTGCCTAGTCCAGGTCACACAGGAACACATTCGGGTGGGTATTGAATGTCTCCAAAAAAGGAAACTCCACAACTTCTCTGGGCAGACCCAGCTCTGGCAGCCTTTCCCCATAAGGGAGATGCTCCAGTCTCACAATCATCTTTATGGCCCAAAACTGGACACAATATTCCAGATGTGTTCTCACCAGGCAGAGTAGAGAGCGAGGAGAACCTCTCTCCACATGCTGACTACCCCCATTCTTAACACACCACAGCTGGCCTTCTTGGCCACAAGGCTACATTTCTGGCTCATGTTCACCCTCCTGTCCACCAGGATCCCCAGGCCACTTTCCCCTGTGCTACTCTCTAACAACTCAGTTCTCAACTTGTACTGATACATAGGGTTGTTCTTGACCAGATGTAAGATCCTACACTTGCCCTTGCTATATTTCGTTGAATTTCTCCCTCCCAGCTCTCCAGCCTGTCCAGATCTAACTGCAGGGCAGCACAGCTTTCCAGCATCAGTCACTCCTCCCAGTATTGTACCATCAGCAGACTTACTGATAGTGCACTCTAGTCCCTCATCCAAGTAATTGATGAATACATTGAACAGCACTGCTCCCAGGACTGATCCTCGATGGACTCCACTAGACTCTGTCCTATTGACCACAACTCTCTGGCTTCTTTCCTGCAGCCAGTTCACAGTCCACCTCATTCCTGATCATCCAGACCACATTTCCTCACTTTAGCTGTGAGGATGCTGTGGGAGACAGTATCAAATGCTTTACTGAAATCAAGATAGACCACATCCACTGCTTCACCATCATTGGACCTACTTGGTTCTGTGTTCAAAGAAGGTTAGCAGGTTGGTCAAGCATGACTTCCCCTTGGTGAATCCATGTTGACTGCCACTAATGACCTGCTTATCCTTGATGTGCCTAAAGACAGAGCCAAGGAAGTTGCTCTATCACCTTTCCAGGGGTGGAGGTGAGGCTGACAGATCAGCAGTTACCCAGGTCCTCCTTCTTGCCCTTTTTGAAGACTGGAGTGACATTTGCTCTTCTCCAGTCCTCAGGCATCTCTTCTGTTCCCCAGGACTTAGCAAAGACGATGGAGAGTGGCCCAGCAATGTCTTCTGACAGCTCCCTCAGCACTCTCAGGTGCATCCAATCAGGACCCATGGATTTGTGAACATCCAGAATTCTTAACTGGTCCCTAGCCCAGTCCTCATCAACCAAGGCACACTCCTCCTTCGTCCTGATATCCTCTGGAGTCTCAGGGGTGGGATGTTACTCAGGACAGATGACACCAAGCTCTGTGGTGCAGCTGACATGCCAGAAGGAAGGGATTACATCCAGAGGGAACCTGACAGGCTTAAGAGGTTGGCCCGTGCCAACCTCATGAAATTAAACGTGGCCGAGTGCAAGGTCCTGCAACTGGGTCAGAGCAATCCCAAGCACAGATACAGGCTGGGTGAAGAATGGCTTGAGTGCAGCCCTGAAGAGAAGGACTTGGGGGTGTCAGTGGATGACAAACTCAACATGAGCCACCAGTGTGTGCTTGCAGGCAAGAAGGCTAACCAAATCCTGGGTTGCATCAAGAGTAGTGTGACCAGCAGGTCCAGAGAGGTAATTTTGCCCCTCTACGCAGCTCTGGTGAGGCCCCACCTGGAGCACTGTGTCCAGTTCTGGAGCCCTCAACATAAGAAGGACATTGAGCTGTGGGAGCAGGTCCAGAGGAGGGCCACAAAGATGATCAAAGGGCTGGAGCAACTGCCTTATGAAGATAGGCTAAAGGAGGTGGGATTGTTCAGCCTGGAGAAGAGAAGGCTCAGGGGGGACCTCATAGTAGCTTATCAATACCTGAAGGGGGCCTATATTTGTTCCTCCCAGTGTCATCTCCTCCTATAAGAAGGAGTGATAAAAAAGTAACCTGAGAACCAGATCCCTTCCACAACTTTCCAAAGGTTCTAAAGTCTCTTTTACTCTTCTTTCTTTTATTTTCTTTTTTTAAATAAGCTTTCCTAATGACACCCTCATGGCAGGACACTAAACTTCACAAACCTTTTGTCTGACCTGATGCTGCTGTTCTTATAAGATCACTAACTAGTGTCAGTCAACCTTAAGAAGCATTTTAATCCAAAAATCTTACAGTAAGAAATACATTCCTTAAATGGATTATGACCCTTTACCTTGAACAACAGAGATGGAACGAATGTATCCAATCAATCAATATATGACTACATAGCTGGTGTCACCAATTTTTTTTTTATTTTTTGGATAATGGGATGGCCTACACAGCACCAGGAATGTTAACATGATGTGGAGGATACTTGTCCCAAAGAGGAAAGAGGATCTTTGAACAGAAGATTGCAGAGCTAATTGACAGGGCTTTAACCTAGATGTGAAGGGAGAGGGGGTTGTAGCTGCAACTGCACCAGTGGGATGGTGGTCTAGTATTCTTAAAGACCAAGAGGCCTCCCCTCTCCCTGGGGTGCAATTAGTGTGCTCATCTCATTCCCCAAAATGTCTATACTCGAATGCACATAGCTTGGGGAATAAACAGGAGGAGTTAGAAATCTGTGCCTAGACAGGAGATTATGATCTGGTGGCAATCACAGAGATATGGTGGGACAGTTCACATGACTGAAATGTGGTCATAGATGGCTGTGTCCTTCTCAGGAAAGACAGGCCAACAAGGTGAGGTGGTGGAGTTGCTCTTTATGTGAGAGAGCAACAAGAATGTATTGAGTGCTGTCCAGGGGTGACAGAGAAGAGAGTTGAGAGTTTGTGGGTGAGAATTAAGGGTCAGGCTGGCAGGGGCAATACTGTTGAGGGGGTCTGTTAAAGGCCACCATATCAGAATGAGGAAGTTAATGAGGTCTTCTACAGGCAGCTGAGAGTACAGGACCTGGTTATTGTGGGGATTTTAACTAACCTAATACTTGCTGGAAGGCCCACTCAACCAGCCATCCACAGTCCAAGAGGTTCATCCAGTGCATTGATGACAACTTCCTGATGCACATGGTGGATGAGGAACACTGCTAGATCTCATCCTCTCTATCAAGGAGGGTATGGTTGAAGTGATGAAGGTTGAGGGCAGCCTTGGGTGCAGCAACCATGAGATAGTGGAGTTCTGATGATGGAGCAGAATCATAACCACAGACTTCAGTAGAGCAAACTTTGTCCTTTCTAGGCAGTTGTTAGGAGAAATTCCATGAGACAGATTAGTAGAAGGTAAAGGGAGCCCAAGATAGCTGGTTAGCATTCAAGGACCTCTCCTTCCAAGCTCAAGATCAGAGCATCCCAACAGGTAGGAAGTGAAGAAAGGGAGCCAGGAGACCTGCTTTGTTAAACAGGGAATTGCTGGACAAACTCCAGTGGAAGAGGAGAGTCTACAGATCATGAAAGAAGGGACTGGTCACTTGGAAGGAACATAAGACTGTTGTCAGAGTATGTAGGGAGGCAACTGTGAAAGCTAAGGCCTTCTTAGAATTAAGCCTTGCAAGAGTAATCAAGGACAACAGGAAGGGCTTCTTTAAATACATTGTAAGTAAAACTTGCACTAGAGGCAATGTGGGCCCACTGATGAATGAGGTGCATACACTGGTGGCAGAGAATACAAAGAAGCTAGAGTTACTGAACACATTCTTTGTCTATACTGCTGGAGGCTGTCCTGAAGAGCATCACACTCCTGAGGCCCCAGAGGGGACAAAGGAAGTGTGTGCCTAGGTTGATGAGGACTGGACTAGGGACCAATTAAGCATTCAGGATGTTCACAAATCCATGGGTCCTGATGGGATGCACCCAAGGGTGCTGAGGGAGCTGGCAGAAGACATTGCTGGGCCACTCTCTATCATCTTTGGTAAGCCTGGCTCTTCTCAGTGACCTCTAATGATAGGACAAGGGGCAATGAGTACAAGCTAGAACACAGGTAGGTTCCACATAAATATGAGAAAAAACTTTTTCACATTGAGGGTAACAGAACACTTGAATAGGCTGCCCAGAGAAGTTGTGGGATCTCCTCCTCTCAAGACATTCAGTACCCACCTGGATGCATTTCTGTGTGACCTAGCCTAGGTGTTTCTGCTCCAGCAGGAGTTTTGGACTGGATGAACTCTCCAGGTAATTTCCAATCCCTGACATTCTGTGATCTGTGATTCTGTGATCCATACTACAAAAGGCAAAATTTTTGAAATTGTTTTGTGAAGAAACAGTTAATATAAAAATGAATGGAAAACTGAAAAGCAAGTTATTATTTAGTTTCAAGAATCAGTCAGAATGAAACTAGAAGCATAAGCTAGAAGCGAAGATGGTAACAGAGCACTTATACATAGCCGATGAAGGCCTGGTGAAATCAAAAGCAGTGAATGCCGTGGCTTGGCAAATTTGATCCAGTTGTGTAGAAATCAGTTTCGTAGTATCATCAGGGATATCAGAGTGTGCATCCCTCAGACTTTTCAAAATCCAGAATCTCTTATTAAAGATCAGATGAAAATCTTGCAATAGCCCCTCCTGCCATTTTAAATCCAAAGCTTAATTGTTATTAAAAACAATAAAATAGCGACTTACATACAAAGGAATTTAATCCCCTCAACACTTGTGAAAAACAGGTAACTGTTACTAAAGCTGCTTTGCAGGTATGTAAGCTGTGGATCAGGGATGTAAATTATCAAAGATTTTGCAACCAGCAAATATCAGATCTGGACTGATGGAAATCTAGGTTGTGAGTAAGCTTGTAACCATGATAACAGTACTATATTCTGGAAACTACAATGTAAATATTTTCATTTCTTAGCAATAAGCTGGCGTTAGTGAATTTTTTGAATGGTAAATCACACGATTGAATAGTGGAGGTGAATGCTGATCTGTGAAGCTAAAAGAATGAAAAAAATACAAACAAGAGAATGGAATTTACCTAACAAAACCAAAACCAGCTGTTGATTAAAAAAGTTTGGGATGCAGTGCCTTTCTTTGTCTAAAAACAAAATGGTGGAGTACATTTTAAAGACATCAAAAGGCACAATTTCTGACGTTACTCACCACAGACAGCAAGCTCTAACTTTCCATTTGCTATCTGATTAAATATAGCTTGGTGCTGTCTGGTGTCAGCATGCAGGGTGTTCATAAATCCTGGATTATTCTACATTAAACTGAGCAAAATTCTGATTTCACAGCAGTCAGTAGTAAAACCTTTCCAGACTTCAGTCTTCTAATTTGTGTCATTACAAACTCAGTTCAAATTAGAGTTTTCATTCCTATTGCACTTTATTTCTCCCCTTATGCTTACCTGGGGAATAATTTCTCCCTCTTGTTTGCTACATCCTATTAAATAGACCCGTAGAGAATGTGTGAAAATGTAATGAAACCTCTAAGGCATATCTTTCGCAGTGCTTTCTCTGCAGCATACTTCCTGAGTTTAGGAATGGGGTCCTACTGCAGCTCCCAATGGAGAAGTATTTTGAGTACTGCTGGAAAATGAAGCTAGTACAGCAGTATTTCACAACTTTTGTTTCTTAATTGGGTGGCTTGCAGAAAAACCATGATATCATTAAATATACTTTCCTGTAGACAATTCAAGAACAAATGAGGAATGCACACAAAAGGAACTGTAGATTTCAAAACCACAGTTGTCATAATGTTGTATTCATGGGAAACAGCTTGCTGATCTAGGGTGATCTGTAACCCACAGCCATTCCTAATTTCATGGATCTACAGAAAAGTCACAGTTACAGGCTTGAAGCAGGTGCACATAGAAAAGTACTAAATTCAAATGCCTTGGACTTCCCAGATAAGAAGTGAGAAGACAAAACTCTCCTCTATGTTCCTTTGTAAATATATTTCAATTTCTGAATACCTAGGCATGGTACTTCATAATTTTTATTCCTGTGGGGCAACTCATGCATCAGGGTGAATTGGAAGCGTCCAGTGTGAAGCTAACTTCTTTTCTGTTAGCTGCAAATAAAACACAATTACAGTAAGAGATCTGTAACAGTAATCAGAGATTTAAGATAATTTAGTTGCGTATTGCAGACACTCTATTCAGTGTTTTAAGTTACTTACTTACTGTGAGTGAAATCCAGATCTCACTAAAGTCTAGGAGGAATTTTGCCTCTATCTTTCTAAGCAGACTGAATAAAAAACTCCAACAGTAGAAGGTTTAGGGCCATACACAACCAAGAAATTACTGGCAAGTAAGGCTGAGTACTTTTGAGCAATTGTTATGCATATGCAGTACAAACAATAGTATATTGCATATGTGGAAATTTTATGCAAGACTGAGACCTTTACTGCTTCTGTATCTTTTGATGTTAAACTGCCACTTCTTTTTAAATGCATGCTATCAAATTACAGTCAGGCCTTATAAATCAGCCAATAAAGCAAAGAGAAGCTAGAGAATATCAGAGTAATAAAACTGAAACTATAGCTGTCAAATGTGACCTGACATGCTTTTTAAGTGCTGTTGCTTAAATTAGTGTAAGAAAACCAGATAAATATTGTAGATGAGGAAAATGGAAAGGATGATAGACTTATCTTAGGAAAATAATACAACAAAGCATCTGTTTTTTTCACTTTTCCAAAGAGTTGACATGCAGGGTACTGTTCTTTTTAAACTTTTTTTCTTTGTAAATGCTTCCAAATAGCTTTAATATATTCCAGCCCTGCTTAGAGAAAAAAAGTGAACTGATGGGTACAAGATACTTTGAAGGGATTAACTGACTGCTGTGGAACAAACCACAAACTAACCCAAAAATTTGGTGAACTTATTATTTGTAAGTTCTTTCCAACAGAGCAGCAATAGTCAAAATTAAGTAGTCTTTCTTTTAAAATTGTAGTTATTTTGCTAAACAGTGCTGTCAAAGCAACAAGCATGAATGCCACAAACTTTCATCATTTACTTTCATGTAAGTTTTACAAGGCTTCTTGTGAGTGTACTCTATAGTTAAAATATCTCTTCCCTTGGGGATCACAGAAGCATTTAATTTTCATTTTGGTATTTGGCCCATTGTGTTTATGAAGTTCTTTGGAGAAGTGGAATTGATGACCACAAGGGAAAAAATGAGAGTTACTTATTTTAAACCATGATTATAACCTTTCAAGATTTTCAGAAAAGAAAATGTTTTCTTCCAGATATACATGTATAAAAAGGGACTTTGAAGCAAAAAAAGTATTAGAGTTCCGTATGTAGCCTACCAATATAAACAGTCATATATATGACCCTTTATATTCTCCAGGGTTATTAACTGTGAATTGTGCTATAATGATATCCTTTGCTGTTTTTTCCCAGTCATACTAAATAACATGTACTACAGTTGCTTAATCTAAAATGCTCAGTGATTTCTAGGCAAGAATAGATTTCCTGGTAAAGCTTCAACTCAGTTAAATGTTCCTTCATATTCAATAAGCTTCTCATACATTTTTTTGGTCTTGATTTCTTGCCTTTCACATACACTACAGATTCAAGAATCCTTTTAACTCCTGAAGCCTATTCAGTGTATCTCAGAGTATAGTCCAGTTGTGGCAGGCCTGCATGATATTGGTAGGACAGAGTTAATGGTGTTGCTATAGATTTTCTCTAAGTGACAATTAGCAGGGATTCTGGCCACAATCGTGTATATTTTCTAGCAATATATTAGGTTTCATTTACTGTAATGCATAATCCTGTTGATTTCAGTCCCTTAAAAAACCAGGCATCTTTTACAGCATTGAAGATAATCCAAAATTAATATGCTCTGCATGTGACACTCTCAGTGCCTTCCAGGAGCAGGAAGTTTAGTTGAGCATGACTATGCAGCAGTTGCAATGTTAACTTGTACACTATGTTCAACTAAGGACCATCCATTTTGCTGCTTATTAGGTCATGTAGACAAGTGCAGAATTTAACCTTAGGGGTTTGTTAAATGCTAATATGTGTTTAAGGAATGACAAATCCTAGGTAAGTTAGTAATAAAAATCCCCACTGTGACTGTTCATTTAAGTTGCCGAGTGTCACATTCTGGTTTGATTTGTCATGGCTTTTTTTCCTTTTCCCTTATTTTGTTTTTTCCCACTCCTGTGAATTAAAGTTTAATAGCTACACAAAATTAATTGTTCCTCCAATTTCTCTGCTCAAATAAGATGCAGCAATATCAGACAGCAGAAAACATAACTGTCACTCAAAATGAAAACCTCTGAGAGTCATAAATGGTTGCAGATCTGTTGATTTCATCAGCAGCCTTTAGAACAACATGACTTTCCACTGTTTCTGCCATATGCATATTGACAAAGGATTTCAGAAGTATAAAACTACTACGGTTTTTCCTTTGTTTATGCAGAAATGCTAGATGCTCTAATGCAAACAAATCACAGTAGATTTTTTAATATATTAATAATTCCTTCTAATTAAGAAATGAGCTTATGAAGTCTTTTTGTGATCATATTTCTGCCCTTATATGATTTGTCAGTATTTGCTCAATTCTCGACTTTGGATTTCCCCTCCATGATTGTAAGATAGTCTTACATTTCAGAACATTTCTTTAGTCATCTGTTCACAGGATTCCACTATGTCCTCTGGTCTCCTCACTTGGAAATGTAAGATTGATATAATTAGTTCTGAGAACACCTTTACAAGGTCAAAAATAATATGTATGTCTTTTGAGTGTGTAAGGCAAAGATCCAAAACGAAGGACAGTAAAAACAAAGGATCACCAAAAAGATGTGAAATTAATTTCTTAACTGCACAGGTCCTCAGTAGCTTCAATTCCAAAAAGTAGTATTTTCCTGCACAATTTTCATTAAGCAGGGCAAAATCTGTATAAAAGTACATTAAAAAAAACCATAATGAAACAAGATGGATCACAAATGTCAGAAGAGTACTTACTCTCATCTAAGTTTTTGACATTATGTGCTAAGAGAAGAAAATTCTCATATTTTGTTGCCTAAGAGTACAATGCTTTGGAAGGTTATAGCACAGCTGATGATAAGAATGATAATATTAACTTAGAATTGACATAAAGCAGATAATGCCTTTCAAACTTTTGCAATGTTTTCATAAATTCATTTTCCACTAAACCCAGAGCAATCTCACTGACAATAAGACTACATATATTTAACCGTATTCCTTTTCTGCATTTAGCTTCCCATGACCATTCTCAGACTGGCATTTGTCAAGATGATGTCTGTTTGTTGTCACAGATCACAGATGGCAGCTAATTCTGCTGTATTCTTTTTTGGCTGTGTTTAATCTATTGAATTCAACAGTCAGCCAAACTCCATACACTATGAAATTGAAAAGGTTGCATATGAAATCTGCAACCTGGGTGCTGTGTTAGTGGCCCTTTCTGATTTTGGGGTAGAGGGTTAAGAAAATGTTCATCTAGTCCTTTCCCTCATGCCTTTGTCTTGAGGGTTAGCTGCTTTCCAAAATTTATTTGAAAACTCTCCCCTTACTTTTCTTTTGTGTATTAGAATTGACATAAACATAGGACAGCAAATGCCAGGAATCCAGCCATGAATGTGAGATCTACTATTTAAAATACACATAAGATTCATTCTACTCTGCAAACTGCACAGATACATACTTTTTTAAATGAAAGAGTGGGTTTTCTCTTAGTCAAGTGATTCTAAGACTGGTGTTTTTCATGAAAATGCTGTTGTAATACAAAGCTATTGCACCTGTCTACCACATTGCCTTAGTAAATATGTTTTCAATATTTCATCACTGAAAAATCTGATATTTCTTTTTTCCAACTAATACCTTTCTGAGGTGTACAGCTGCATGCAGACTTCTCCAGAATTTGCTTGAAAATTAATTGTAATAATATAGATCACTCTTGTTTCTGTTTGCTCTTTTGACCAGGTAAGACTTCCTCACAACACAAATTGCTTTGTTTCATTGCTATAGTAGTGGTGTTAGCTGTTGTTCTATGAACTAAACAGTGCTGGTGAGAAGCTACATCTGGCATCAGCTGAGGTAACCTCTATACCATGCCAACAATCATCTTGAAAACCACCACCTGCATAGACCATGTGCTAGCCATGGTACATAACAATTCAGGGTCATGGTCCGTTGCTTTTATGGAGAAAGCAGCTCCTCTATAAATGGCTCTCCAGCACATAACGCACACAAAGCCTGCATTAGCAAATGGGCTCTGTTGATTCCTAAATTAAAGCCCTACCTTGTGCCATTTAGCTAGCTTTGCACAGAAACTCAGTACAACTGTCTTTAGACTATAAAACTGTACCTACTACTTGTGTTACTTACAGCAGTGTTAAGGGAGTAGAGCTGCAGCATGACCTGTAATAATCTACTTTGCAGCAATTTGTTGTTTGATTAATTTTCACTAATGTGAGTAATGTTAGTTGATGGGTGGTGCTGAGTGAGGATGGAATGGTGTCAAAGTCTAAGACTTTAGTGTGCACTGGGAGATATGCACAAACAAGGGCATAGTTTTTCAAGATATAGGAATGGTTTATGATTTTATGGCTTATGATTCATCTGTTAAATGGGCAGAAAGAGTAATGGTTGCAGTTCTTGCAAACTTAAATTAAAAATATTCTGGAATGTTGATTAAATTCTGAAAAGTGTTAAAGGCTATCTTGGGATTTTTTTTACTCCTGCAAAGAGCTTTATCAATAACCAAAATTAATAATCATGTTTACTGCACAGGGCTTGAAGGCAATGAAGTAGAAGATTTCCAGCATGTTTCCAAATGATAACAGAAGTCCATCTCTGCCTTGATCCTCTAACTTGGTTTTTTTCACTTATCTGAATGCAGAAAAAGACCCTCCTAGACCATCCCATGCAACAAGAATTAACAAGCAATAAACAAAAAAGAGTATACCTAAAAGTAAGATTAATTATTTCTACAAAAACAAGAATCACATATACTTGCAAACACGTATTTCTTGTTCTATGTTACTTTGAATTTAGTATTCAGTTTAACCTGCACATTACCTCCCTTGGTTTTCTGTATTTTTGTCTATAATTTTTTATCTCCTTCTGTTTGAAATGACTGCTTAAAAACAGAACTCCTGAGCAAACTCTGATGTTCCAGAACAGTGTCTGCAGTTAGTGTAGAGAAAGTGTCGTGAAAAGCTAACTTTTCATCAAGTGTATTCTGGAGAAATGCATTCTCAGCACAGGCATTAACAGCATGCAACATAAAGTAACATTTAAAAATATCCCAAGGTCAAAAAGGATTATTATTTACCCTAACTGTTTTCAATCCTGCCATGTCATCATAGGAGGCATACAGATGCTGAAGTGAGAGCCTGCTGATGTAACATAATCTGTATGACATATATATAGTCTATCTGCTCAATATGGACCTGTTTGCAAGAGTGAAAAGGAATCTTTGGATTAGCTATATTAATTCTGTCTAACATATCTGTCCTGGTTTGAGGTAGAATGGGGTAAATTTTCTGGTTTGTGTTTGTACTAATATTTTTACTTGTTAATGTTGTGTGTAAGATTGTTCACCGT
>VZTY01033011.1:65478-81573 GCA_013400935.1 Turnix velox
CCTCTCTGCCTGCCGCTGCATTCAAGTTTATTTATTTGCCTGCTGGTATGGTATATTTTTCCTTGCTGCGCCCGCTGCTGCTTCAGAGGGAAAAGGGGAAGCAGCTTTTAGGCAAGATACAGAACTGGGGTTGTGTGGTGGTGTTTTTTTTTTTATTTTCTCGATCTTATGTAGTCATCTGAGGGGTGGATTCCTTTTCTCTCTCATTCCCCCCTCCCTGCATGTTCAAACTGTTTTGTCCTTCCGCAGAAGTTGATGTTCCCGGGACTGGACCCCGCTTTGTCAAAGAGAGGCTTCGGGAGGCTGAAGCAGATTGCCGCACCTCGCCGCACCTTCTCCCGAGCGGGAGAAGCCAGCCAATACCAGCATCATCAGAGGAGTTTGCAGGCTTGATTTTCCACATCTCCGAGGTTCTGCTTTTTCCACGCCTCTCATAAAACAATTTCTTAATTTCCATCTCTTTGATTTCCACGCCGCAATATTTATTGGATTGGCTCATCCTTTTTTTTTTTTAATTTTCTGTCTCCCCACCCCCTTTTTTTTATACCTTTTTTTTTTCTGCCTTTGCTGTTGCTTAGTCCTTGGTGCATCCACCGCCCAGGAACAGGAAGGAGAAGAAAGTCTTCTCCACAAAGTCTTCTTGACGACACTCTCTACTGCAAAACAGGCTCCCCAACTCCACCAGCGCACCAAACTCACTCCTCCAGGCTTTTGCACTCCCCCAGGCTTTTGCACTCCCCCACCCCGTTTTCCCTCCTCACCTTCCCCTCCCCCCCGTTTTTGTTTCCTTTTTTTGTTCATTTGCGCGCGGCGGAGGGCCAGGAAGGAAGACCCAAACTTTCTACTTTATGAATCTGCGGATACTTTTCGCCTCTCTCGTAGCTGGCGGCCATTAATAGACTGTCGGGGCAAAGTGGGCTTCTAAGGGGAAGATCTCCTTCCTCTTTCCTTCTCCTTCATTCTCCATCTCCGCGTTCTCCGGCCTCCTTCGAGTCGCGGGGCCCCCTCCGCCAGAGTTGCTCGTAGGAGGTGGAGAATCGGCGCCCTTGTNTATATAAACATGATCACGGAACCACCACCCAATGACCGGCTCCCACTGTGGCGCGGCTGCCGGCCACAGCCTGCACTTGGCTGGAATGGGAAGGAACACCAGGGTCTTCCTGAGCCCGGAGAGATTGAATCCCGTCCCACCTCAGAACCAGGATAGCTATGGATGATCTTCAAATCCCAGCATAGACGGTGACTTCTTTTCATCCATTGCACCAGTTCTTGGCACAGTCCCTTGCGGGCAGCCAAGAGCACCCCGCTCCATCTACTGATCCCCTAACAGTCAGTGCTCCAGGGAGCAGCCAGTGCTTAATCCTTTGTAAACATGGGGACAAGGCCAGCAAAAGGAAGCAGGCAGACACAAGGCTGAAAGAGTTAGTCTTCCCCCCCCCCCCCCCCCCCCTCACGTCCCCGGCGCGATGCCGCACGTGGAGATGCTGCTGGTGGCGGCTGCAGCGTTGTGGATGTGCGTGCGCGGGCAGGATCCCGGCGCCAAGACGGCGGCCGACCGCTACGCCGTCTACTGGAACAGCACCAACCCCAGGTACGGGGGGCAAAGGGTGGCGAAGGGCGGGCGGGGAGCGGCGCACCAGCGCCTGCAGAGACTACTGCGGCGGCAGGCTGGTGTGGACAAACTTTTTGTTTGGAGGGCTGGGGTTACTGATTGTGGTAGTTTTTCTTTCGTCTCTCCTACGCCTGCTCCCCCTTCCTCAGCGCTTCACCGACCAACCACTTTTTCCCTGGGCTCCGGTCCCTGGGCGGCGTATAGATGCCCCCGCACTACGGCGTGTGCACCCGTCGCCGCAGGGCGGTCTGCGCTCCAGCCTGCGCTGGAAGTTTGGTTGTGATGAGGAGTTACAGGTAGAGGACCCGGAATGTTGCCGGCGGGCTGTTGCAGTAGCGAGGAAGGGGACCTGCGTAGGGACGCGGGAGTCTGTCCTTGGCGGCGGGACAGAGAGGGACGGCCGGTCCGGGCAACCCCGGCCGGGATCGGTGTCGAGGGAGGAAGCTTTCGCCCTCCACTTCCCCGTCCGGCTTGGATCTTTTCCGGACAGGATGGATGTAATTGTGAAAAAGTGAAGCGTCCTGCACGGGGGGAGCGGTGGGGCAGGGGGAGATATCGGTGCCGCCGTTGGCAGGTGGACACATCGGTGTCTCTCGTCGGAGTGAACGGTGCCGAGGCAGCTTCCCTGCTTCCATCGCGCCTCGGCGGTTCTCTGACAGCAGACTCTGTGTGGAGTTACCCCTTCTACTGGAAAGGGTGGTTTCGTTTAATTTTTCTGGAGCTTTCTTTCATATGTCTGGAGCTTTCCTTCGCGTTTCCTTCATATCCCAAAATTTCAGTCCTGCGCCAAATGGTGACCATGTGTTTGGGCAAAATGTCACCTGGTTATTGGTTTTTTTTTGCCTTGTTAGAGTGCATGTGAGCAGGCTTTGCATTTTTTTTTAGATATTTTTTCCAAAACCTATCAAGCTAGTTTAAGTAAATTTGGGGACATTTTGTCTCAGGTAATTTCTTTTTTTATTTTTCTGATACTGCTCTTTTGTTCGAGATTAGCACATTGATTTTTGTCCCACGCCATGCTTTTAACAGGTCTGAGTTGCCTGCAGAAACTCCTCAACTCGGTATTCTGTAGTGGCTTCAAAATAGGTGATGCAGAAGTTAACAGGCAATTTTCAAGTGTTCGGGGTTAACTAGGCTGTCCAGTACTTCAGTACAGGGTTCCTGGTAATAGTAACTCAACAATAAATAGTCACAAAACAAGCTTGTGGAAGATGAATAATCCGAAGCCACATGCGTGAGAATGATTAACATCTGTAATTTTAAGCAGTGATCCCTACATTTTCCTCTCTTTATGCGTGTTCCTTTGAAAAAAATCGCTCTGAGTAAGTAAATTAGTCAAAAGTTAACATTTCTCATCAAACACATGAAAGAGCCTGCATCCCAAAAAATTGCTTGTCTTTCAGAATCAGAGACATTTTTTCTGTTGTTGCTAGGTAAAATGAAATGTAACTGTTCAGAAAAAAAAAGTAATAGTCACAAATCCTACTGGACAACAGAAGAAATAGTTGTAAGAGATAGGTTTGACTCAATGCATGTGTTGCTGGTATAACAGATAAAATACTTCAAAAATAACCAAACGTTCAACATTTTCTACTTCTACTCTTTTGTATGTGATAAACTTGCACAGTAACTGCATAAGTAAAGATAGCTGAAGGTATGAGCCATCAGTAGGTGTTTTTCATTGAAGGGATTTGCACAGACCCTAGGAAGTCTGAGTATATTTTATTACTCTTAACCAAATCTCTTCTTAGTCCAACATTAAATATCATCAAACTGCAAACAAATTTAGTTTTTTCATTCTTCCAAACACTAGAGTTAATTGTAAGATGTTTGAAAACTCCCCCTTTTGAAAACAAACATATTTTCTTGTCTTAAAGTAAGCAAGAACTCTCAAAATAGAGGTAGCTGTTTGGACATCTTATGTTTGTGTGTGAGTTAAAAATATATTAAAACATCTTCGTTTTATACAGCATCTTCATTTTATACAGTATTTCTGTGATTTCCAGTTTTCTGGATAGTTAGAGTAAAACAGGCAAACACCTGTAGTGTGAGAGACCCAAAGAAAAAACCAAAGCATTTTGTTTTCAATTTGTTTTTACATAATCTGACCTGAAGGTAAGATTCCGTTTGGTTGTGAAAATTTTTAGAGCTGTTAACAATGTTGCAGGAATAACTTCACAGTGATTTATCTGCTTCCAGAGACAGTCTCAGAAGATGAACAGTCTGTTTTTATAAACCTAGAAGTAAGAACCCTTACTTAGTGATAACCATTTGATATTAGAAACAAAATACATTGTCACACTAAGTACAAATGCCATCATTGTGCTTCTGCTTGCTTCTTTATTGCAGTTATTAAAAATTAACAAACCTGTTGTAGAACCAATTAGCTTTAAAAATGAAGTGTTGACAATTTTTGTAGTGATTAAAAGCAAAATTTTGAAGAATTCAGTAATAATTGTATTTCCCTTGGATGTGACAATGTCTAGATTGTTAGTGTTCAGCTCCAGTAATTTATTGAAATACAGAAAGATCTAATACTTAGAAAATAACACATTAGTAAACTGATGAGTTGACTGTTTGATTAATGCTCCTAGTGTGAAAAATATTTGGTAAATAAAACATCCAAAGGGTCTGTTAGCAAAATTTAAATTACATTTCTTGGTTTGTTGCCAAAATCCTGTCTGGTAGAACAATTAAAAAAAACAACCTATGATCATCATTGTTAGCATGTATGAGTAACCAAGTAGTGTATTTTTACAGGAATGTTTTAGGTATTCCCATGTCTTATTTCTGGTACTTGTTTGATGATCAACATAACACGTGGTACCATAAATGCTGTAGTCCAGGTCCAGGTGAGAATATGTTTAAAATTTTGAAGTATAACAAACAGCATGAGGTTTTTTAATCCTTTTTTTTTTTTTCTGTGGGTCAGAAATTAACCTTCAAGTAAGCTTGAAAATGAGTTGTGGCATTTCTGTTATTTATACAGGCTAAGAATTAAATGTACATGAATTCTAATTATCACCTTAAAAGCACATTAGTTTTTCAGCACTGTTTGCACATGTGTGATAATACAGGTCAGTGAAATAATATGATCAAAGAATAATGTTCTGAATCCACCAATTAGAATAGTTGGGGGAATTTGTTTTATAATGGAGCATATTTATTTAATCCTGATTAGTAGTGTCCTTGTAAATAAAATTTAGTTAGTGTTGTGTAACTGGGCCAAATTTTGAAGTGATATACATAGTGCTTTTTACTGTTTTTAATCTTGTCAAAGTTCAAGCTGAACTAGTAATTATTGCTACATTTTTCTGCTTGCAGGTTTGTGCTTCAAGATTGTGGTTTGTATTTAGGTATTTCCTCATAAGTTGTTTTAGAGGTAGGTTATGTTATGTAGTTTCTTGGTTACTAGTTTCAATGTAGTTAAAAATAGCTGCATTTCAAGTCTAGTTTCTGGTCGTGTATTGACCTTTCAGTCTAAGGAAAGCAGATTTTTTTTTATTAGCAGTTCTATTGAATTTGGTTGTATCTTACACAAGAAAATTGTGTATCAGGTTGCATCCTGAGAATTACTATAAAGACATAGGATACAGGCATATTTTCTCCATTTGCATGGCTAATTAAATAAAAAAATCAGATGGCAGATGATAATTAGAGAATTTAGGGACTGAAAAATAATTTCAATGGATGTGTTCCCGTTGATGGAACAATTGGTACCTGAAAGCAGTGAACAGAGAAATGAGTGGATACTTCTGAAAATTCTAGGCATAGACCTGAATTGCATACCCTAAGTATTTAAATTTATGGCTGAAAGAAATTTGTAGCTGAGTACTTTTAGGTACTGATTCAGTAAAGTCTCTGACCTTCAATAAGTGCTGACCCCCAGGAGTTCTGTTGCATTTGTGTGGATAAATGGGTGTGTACTTTAAGTGCTCCCTGAACCAGGCAAACATGTAGACCTAATTTTGAGAAGCTCTGGCTGCTGCTGCTTGTGTACGTCTGGTGCTTCTTGGGAGAATGCTGGCCTGTTGTTTGCCTGAGAGTCCTAGCAGATTTGTATGTGTTTTTAGATTTTGCTCTGGCACATTGGGTGTATATGCTGAGATCATATAGCTAGAGGGTTTCTTTGTTTGGCTTTTTAGTTTTCCATCTAAAAATAGTTCTGTCTAGATACAGCAACCAGGGAATATAAGCAAGGAATAGCTGGAATAGGAATGAGCCAGTTATGTGTTTTTAAGAACAAATAAAAAGTTGGGGATAAAGAGGAGCAAAATCAAGGCATTTGCTTTGGTTTTGGTGTTCTGTGTGATTGTTTCATGTCAAGGGAAGCATAAGAGCTTAAGCACATGGGATATATGTATGTATATACAAATGTGTATGTAAACAGCTGTTTGGAAATAGCATAGCTTGCATTTTGAGAGCATTTTATCCAGAATCATGGTCTGAGAGCTGATGAAACCTATTACAAATTTCCTGTGGTTGAAAGATTAGCAATATGAGCTCCAATAGAACTTTCTGTGCTTGTAGTAATTTCACTAACACCTAGTGTTTATTTTAAAAGTGGGAGGTTGGAATAGTTCGAGTCATTCAGTAGAAAAGCTACACAGAGAACAATGGTTTCTCTGGCTTCCACCTTCATATGAAAGGCACATTGTACCCAGTCTTCACAAAATGCTTCTTACTACATCTTTTCCAAGTGCACATAATGAGGACACATCATTGTGTTCTTTCTGCTAGCCCAGTATACTTTTGGAGAGAAACAGATAAAGATGATCCTTCCTATTTCTTCCCGGTTGCTGTGATCCCAGCAACCTACCAGCTTCATGCTGGGCTGAGAAAATGAATGAATGCAATTAGTCCTTCAGGAGTCATGGTCTTTGCATTCATATGGGGAGGCATATGTAATGTATATGCATTCATATGTGAATATGTATGCATTTCAATGCATGTATATGATGCATATATAAAAAGATATATATGAATGAATGCATGGAAATGGATGCCATTAGAACGTGGTGTGGAGCAAACTATGAGGAAAAATAAAAAAATCCTCTGAAAAGGGATTAACTTTTAAATGTTTAGAAAATTAACAGCTATGAGAGCTAATTCCTAGCTCCCATTTCACAGCTAAGATCTTTAGTTGTAAAATCAAACAATAATAATACAATTATTTGTAGAATCTGTGTATTAGTTCTTGGCTATGTTTCCTTTGTGCTGCTTCTTTGCACACTCCCAGTTCCCGGTTCACTTGGTGGACAGGTATAGAAGTAAGCATTCAGGCACAGAAACGAGTGATGAAAGATTGCAGCGAAATGCTTTGAGAACTCTGGACTTACTAGGGCACCTCGCCACCTCTTCCTAAGCTACTTGGTTGCTGAGCAGAGTCCTGCAAGGTTGAAATGCTGCACTCTTAACAGAGCCTGTAAAGAAGGCTGGTCATTTGGATCACACTGTAGAGGATGCAAAAAGTGTTGCAAAGATGCAGCATTTGCTGGCGAAGGCATGATTAGTTGTTCATAGCTGTTAAGATATAACTTTTGCTTTGCCTCACTATTTGCTTTTCTGTTTTGTTTTAGAACTGGGATTTGTCTTCCAGTAGTCACTCTTCGCAATCCTATCCAGTTTTGAGCATTGTGTTTTTAAAAATGTCTAAGTCTTGTGATTTATCTAATCTTCCAGTATTTCTGAATAGTGTAAGTCACTGTTGAGAATGAAGGGCTCTGCTTTGTTTAAGTTTTCGTTGCACTCGTGCCTGAAATTTAGTCAGTCAGCAGCACACCCACGTAATGAAATGGAAAGGTTTTGTTTAAAATAAACAGACACATAATTGAAATTGCTTTCTAGTGATATTACAGTTATTGTGAGTAAACCTTACTGTAGTGTATTTCAGCATAAACTGAATGCAAAAATGGAATCTTTCACATGTTAGAATTCTTCCTTGCATTTTTGTGTTTGCTCTATTCATTGTAGTGATACAAGTTAGATGATAGTTGAGCTTATTTAAAATGGTGGGTATTATTTTATAGTGTGCAAACATGTCTGAAATGCTCTTCTTTTTGAAGGTTGAGCTTAGATTGTTAAGCTACAAAACCACAGATTCCTACTCCTGCACATTTTTAAAAGTTTGTGTTAAAGTATTCTGAAATACATAAAAAAGATTGCTGTTCCCAAAGATTGAGGCATTTCTCTTCTGCAGAGCACCAAGGTTCCCATCAAAAGAAAAACACCCCCACATTTTTAGTTAGTGGGTTTTTTTTTCATCTAGAGAAGCATCCTTCGCATTCTACTACTGATAATTTGATGAAATTATATTGTTAGATCTAGGTTTTATGAGAGAAATGAGTTTGATTATTTGTAACTGCTGCAAAATGTAGAGAAACAGTTTGATGCCCATGTTCTCCTGACTGGTGTATTGGGAGGTTCATGGCCATTTTTCTGCTAAAATGCATGACCAGTAAAAATGGTGTTGAAAGAAAAATCAGCTAACAAGAAGATAAAAAAGGAGTCTGTTAATTAGCAAGATCGACTTGAATAGCTAATACTAATTTATAGGAGTTTCTCCAAATTTGGTATTTTTTACTTGAGGAACCTTGAAAATGACAATTCTTATATTCAGTTGCATTATAATGTAGTGGAAGAATTCACATAGCTCTGCTTATATATGGTGAGGGAACTGCCAAAACCTGAAAGTACTAGTTAATTTTAATTTTGTTAGTTTTCTGTATTGTCCTTAAATCAGAGTATTAATCTGATGAACTTTTTAACAGTGGTACCCCAATAAAAATTTTTGCTTGAAGTTGTTTGATCTCTGAAAGAATAATTTTATTTGTTGACTGCCATTTTGAGTTTTTGATGGAGAACAGAATAGGAATTACTTGTGAATCATCTGGTGAGGTGAAAAAACAGAGTGGAAGCTATGTTTACTGTGACTCTGATAACCTTCTGCTAAATGATTTCTGTGTTCCATTCTTAAAATTTGGCCTCATGATTTAGAAAAAAAAAAAGCATGTATTTTGTGCCATAATTAATTTTTGCATTTTAGCACTGATACCCTTTATTAGTTAATATAATTTTTCCATCCCAGAGTATTTTATTTATTTACTTGATAAATGCTGGCCCATTGTGAGTATATTCACAATGTGTGAACTGTTCATCAGTAGCAGCTGAGTGCTGCCACCTTTCCCTAGTGGGTAGCAATGAAGCAGTACCTTTTTTGTGGACTTCAAAGTAGTATTATTCATATTACTGTTCAGAAGAACTTCCTTCTCTCTACAGAAATTCAGATCACATTATCACACAGGAAATTGATAAATGTATATATTTTTTATTATAATACTATTACAAAGGATTTTTTATTTTAATTTTCATTTTAATTTTGTAAATTTAAGTATCTTTTCTTAATCAGCACTGTTGAAACTGAAGCTGATTATGTTCGAAATATCTTAATTAAAATTAAACAAAATTTCTCCATGTTTAATGTTCTGTGGTATTTGGTAGTATATAAATGCATTTTTTTGTGAGGAGACAGAAAAAAACAAATTCTTTACTTGTAGATTTGCTTATGATCTTTGATCAGTCTGTGGTGCTAGTTGATCAGCAGTAGGTAAAGACTGATATCAGCTGTGTCCCCTGGAATTGTTAAAAGTTGTTGCAAAGAAATTTGCTAATTAATGTTAATGAGCAGAAAAAGCAGCTACATCACTTGGGGTTGGGAATTTTTTGGTGCTTTTTGTTTTTTTTTTTTCTTTTTACTTAATGTGTGATCAGATTTTTAGAAAGCAGTTACATATTCATGCAGGAGGGGTGTTTGCTGGGTAGAAGTTAACAAAGCAGGAGCTATCAATCCTACTCTCTTTCCTATTGTTTCCAGAAAAGAAGGAAATAAAGAGAGACTATGGAATTTGAAAGTGTTGACCTTCTGACATGCATACACAGCATGGTCATTGCACTGGCACATAAAGTGCCTTAAGCTACCATAATGGCAAACTGCATTTTTGAAGTTACTGGTATGAGAGACAGCTGGATGGGGGATGGACAGCCCACATTGATTCTGCTGCTATTTGTAAGATACAACTTTAGAGCCAGACAGCTTCACTTTTATATTCCCAAATTTACCACTTAGGAGTAATGTTGATTTGTTCAGCTTAGCCAGGAGTTGGTGACTGCTACATAGACTTAGAACCTTTTGGTCCAGAATTGTGTGGTCATTCTTCATAGAGTTCTGTTTCACAGAGTAGTTTCATTCATCTGGTGGTGGGGGAGGGATGAGAGCCAGTGAAGGGACATTCAGATGTAGTGTTCTTCAAGGAAAATGCACATCCACATTACTTAGTTGCTTTCTTAAAGCTTTTTAAAAATAGAAGCAGAGATTTTTTAAAAATAAAAGCACAGATTTGTATGAAGTTGTTAAAAACCAGTTGAGACCTGTCTTGAGACTGTATGCTATCTCCTGGGTAGACTCTCCTTGCATAATCTGGAGAAGACCTAATGTTTTTATATATTACAACAGCTCTTCTTCGCCTGCCCCCCACCTTTTTGTTTTTGTTTGTTTACAGTTATTGTTCTAATACACTTCTACATCTTTTTGCAGTTCTCTTGGGGCTTAGTTTATTAAAAATTAGTGATCCTTCACTAAGCAGGGTACAGTACAAATACTGGTGCTCCCAAAAGGGAGTTTCTGTGCCAGGCTAGAAGAAGTAATAGGGATACAAACGCTGCCAAAAAGCATGTCTCCCAATTGCTAATTAATCAGGTGAAAAAGCACTTCAGCAGCTACAGCTGAATATGGGACGGTTTATTGTAAATACTGAATAAACATATATTATGAGGGCATGGTATCTTTTTGGTTGTAGCTATGTATAACTAAAAAGAGTCAGCTGTGTGCCAGAGCTAGGGGGGATTTCTTCTCTGTTTATGACATTGTCAGTAAAGAACTCTCCTTCAAAAGACATCATGTTACTTTTGAATAAAAAAATTATCTATTTTTTAATCTGTTTTTAAGGTGATGGTTACTAATAATAGTGTCTATAGATAGTAAGCAAAGTTTTAGGAAAGATAGTTTTAAAAAACTCAAAACCTTCAGTAATACAGCTTGCAAGATATGGGCAAAAAAGAGCCATTGCAGTGAATATCTGGTATCCAAAGCTGCCAATCAATTTTGGCACAGCTCCCATCATGGTTGCTGTGCCCATAATTAAATGCCTGTCATTAATGTATTTTTCCATAACATTTACAATGGAAAAGGCAAGGGGTCTGTGCAGAGCTATGGCTGTCAGGGGAACAATAAAATCTAATTACACACTCTGCTGTCACTATTGTCAGCTCTGCTTTTGGGGGGTAAGAACATGGAAAGTGTGTGCCTAATAATTATATAAAAAATTATATATATACAATACCCAATTGGGGAAACTCTGTCTTAGTGAACTGACATTTACTTGCAAGTTTATTATTTCTGTGTTCAAAAGATCTAAATTCTAGGGCTAGATTTGTCCCTTCACTTATGCCTAAGTTACGTATGCTTTCCCCTTTGCGTTTCAGTCAGTTTTGCCTTTATCTCTTTCTATCTGTTTTGCCTTTATCTCTATCTTGCACACTTTGTGGTGAACCAACCTTTCCAATAAAATGATCAAAGCTAGTATTTGCCTGCATGCATTTAGTGGGTGCAAATAATTTTATCCATTGCTGTTATTTGTGTCCCACACAGTAAGTCAGATTAAAAAAGAGGTGAATGGCAGCAGCTGATTTACTTGTTCACCTTTCTTTGTTTTCAGGCCATGTGTTCAGTGAAATCAGGTTAGAATTTTGGACTACCGGAGTAGTGCCTTTGATGAAATGTATGCCAGCATAATTATTTCTAAATGTTTTAAGTGTATAAGTGCATAATTTCAGAGTGAATTATCTTGAATGGTGTCCTTTAAACCACTGAAAGTAAAGTTGTACCAATAAACTAACTTTTTTGTGTTTGATTTTATATAAATTTGCTATCTTGAACAGGGTTTTTTTTAGCCCACCGATTTAAAGAAATATAGACCCTTAGTACCACAAATTAGAGTATATTTATGTACCTAGAATTGCAGACAAGCACTGTGAGGTATTTTTGAAACTGCTTTGTGCCTGTCTTAGATTTTATTTCTGCTTTTTAACACCCATAGGTACATAAATGCCTTTCAAAAAAATGGTCTTTCTGAAGCCCTGCAATCTGCATGAATCTAATCTGGTTAGAGGGAACTACAGCAGGGTACAATGTATCCCTGTGTGGATTAGTTTGTTTGGATCCAACTAAGTTCTAGTCTGAGGGATTTTTGAACAGCTTTTGCATAGTTTGTACCGCTTTTCTGGGCCTGAAGGGGAGACATGGAGCCAATGGAAGGAGTACATGGTTTGCCATCAGTGATTTCAAAAATTAGAACTGGCTCATCATGCATAATTAGCAGATAGGCATTAATGAAACTATACACTGTTGGATGCTTTTTGTAGTGGAAAGAAACTAAAAGTGGAAAATAACTAATAAGCATAATAGAGGTAAAATAAATCAGTTGTAGTATTACACTAAAGTGATACAGGTTGTGTATTTTCCAAAGCACTGTATGCAGTATGCTACTGTCTTCCAGGCCAGGTATTTCTTAAAGGTAGTATGGATCTCATGGCCTTCCAAAAACATTATTTCCTCAATGAAATAATTAAACTACTCTGTGCAGGAATGTCTCTGTTTTCTAGAAAACAGAACAACTTTTATGCAAGACAGAAGTCTCTGTTTTGCTGGACAACACTATTCAACGCTGCAAATCTAGCATCTTCAATGTAAAGCATACAATTTATTACCAGTGTACCAAGCAGTACCTGTGAGAAGATACTCCTGGCATGTTGCTGTATTCTGGAGGCTGCTTGGAGAATGAGAAAGCAGTTTTTCTTGATGTAATTTCATTTAATACAGTACCAAGTATTACATTTTTCTTGATTGCCAGTGGACTTTCTGATGTCTAGAGGCTATGAGATACACCAAAATGAGAGCAAGAGACATCTTTCAGGAAGTTTGGTTCACATTTAATTTGAAAAGGCTCATGTTGATGTAATGAACTTATTTTTCTTAAAATCAAATCTCATGAAATAATTAATGTTTTAATTCCTTGCATTGTACATACATTGTACATACAGTTTTAATTTGTTCATGGTTTGCAGTTTCATTGTTGGCAGATCAATTGTAAGAGATTAGTCCCAGTTTAATATTGCTTGTATGTATTTGTGGGGCCAGCAAATTTTCACTGAAATCTTTGAAAATTTTCTGTGAAATTCACGTTTTAAAAAAGTGCCCTGTGAAAGTTGAATAGCTTTTAATGTTGAGTTTACAAGTATTGTGACGTAATGCATACAAGGTTTGATTGCAGAATTTGTCTTAAACAGCCATCAGACAACCAACCATTACAAAAAATGTTATGAGCACATTCTGCAGAGAACATGATCATTTTGTAGCTTGCTTAATAACCTAATCATAATTTGTAAAAAACAGGCAGTATAAATCACTCTCTCTTCACTAGCAGAAGCTCTATACATTTTGAGAGCATTGAGATATTTGTCATTAAAATAAACCCAAAAGTGTTATTTACAGTGCCTTTAATCAAGGTAGTATGAAGGTTCTCATTGAGGTTAAGATTGACACTACCATGACAAGTGATGGTGTGGGTGAAGGAGGAAAATTAATTAGAAAGGTAGAGTATACTAAGTTACCATTATATCATGGCTAGTCACTGCATTCAAATTCTAAGCAAATCCATTCTTTGTATATCAGTTATATAAAACGTGCTTGCGAAGAACAATTTATGAAGAGAATCTGCAATTCACTGTTTGAAGATCAAAGCACAATAGCTTAAAAAAAAAGTATTTTTAGTGATTTACAGCATCACTTTAATATTACTTTTTCATACCCTGTCTCTGACTGAACTTCATTTTATGGCTAACTGTAAAAAGAAATCTCTGATTTCCATTTTTCATACTAGCTGTCTTGATTTAGTGCTGATATAATGACCTTCTTCAGAACAAAGCATTTGGAACAGTTTCCTAAGCACTTTATTTTAGGTTTAGAGTTTGGAGCGAGTATATTACTACTGATTAAAGCAATTTTGCCATCGCAACTTCTATGAGTAAATCAAACTATTGTGCCAGATTACAATTTCTGTACTGTTTGTTTTCTTACATGCAACAGAGGAACTATTGCACTTTCTCTGTAATTATTCTTTTCATAAAACTAGTACAGTAAATGCCTACAAGACTTGATTTTTAGATTAGAATTAATATCAGGTTAAACGTACCTTCTTGAATTACCTGTTTTCTTTGATATGCATCCTTACTCTTAAGACAGGGGGATTGGAGTTACATGATCCTTGGGGTCCCTTCCAACCTGGGTCATTCTGTGATTCTGTGATTCTGTGACAGAATGTCCTCTGCTTTCCACACTGTAATGAAAATGTCAGTGACAAAGCAAGCCTTGGTTGTTAGTCTCTAAAGTATGGTCAAGTTACTCAGGTGAAAAGGTTCTGTGTTTTTCAGATAAATGTGCTAGAGATTACTACTGTCACTGGTGATTCCTAATAGGGATATTATGCTTAGTGGTTTTGATCTGAGGTATATATGCCTCTTTGGGAAAGAGAAGAACTAGTTACTTTTTAAAAGATTACTAAGTTTTGGAGAGAACTTGCTTACAGTCTCTACTTCTTGTGGTCCATTTAATTGCAATTGATATTGAAATAATGTGTCAGAAGCAATGTTTACACAAATATCACAGCTTTGTCAGTTGATTTATGATAACATCAGATTACCTTTTTCTGCCATAGTCCATAATAAGTGATTGGGAATGGGTGGTATGTATGATATATAAATACTCTCCAGCATTTATCTAATGAACCGAGGTTAAAAAAATAGTTTGTAAGACTCACTAACCAGATGCTGTATTATATTAGGGTGAAATTTCCATTGAATTCACTGAATCAGTAGGGGATGTTATTTTTTTAAGTTGAAGTACCACAAGAGAATGAAGTATCAACTGTTCAGTTGAAGTAATTTGCCTTCTGCTTTTTTGTCTCTGAATTTCAAAAACAGTATCAGTAATATTAAACTATTTAAAAAAACAGGGTATGATTAAATCTCTGTTTTCACCACTTCTGCAAGGCGCATTTTACTTTTTATTTAAGTTGTTGATTCCTCTTTGAAAGTATTTGTTCCACTTTGGCTATTGTTTCAACCATAGTTTATTTATATGTATACTGATAAAAATTTTCACCCTGCATGTGGGCTTAGGAGAAGGTTATATAAAAGATGAATATGAGAAATTTGTTACAAGTTGATTTTGGTATAAAGGGGGCTGTACTTACTTGATAGGAATGGGAAGCCTTGTAACTTTATTCTTTTGAAATCTGTTTTGGAAACAGACATTTTTCAGTTATTCAGAAGTCCTTAATCTATTGAAAAAGTATTTCTTAAGTATTTCTTTAGTAGTACTGCTTCTCTCTACCTCTCATGCTTATAACTTTCTCTGCATTCTATTTAAGTGGGGGGATTGTAATGGAAAGCAATTGAGAATCCTCTCTGATGATACCAAATATTAAAAATGAATGCCACAATAATGCAATAATTTCAAATAAAGCAGCTCAAACAGTCAAATCTCCATGCATCTGAAACCTGAACATACAAGATGGAAAGTTGCATCTGTTCTGCTGTTGCTTGCCCTTTAACCCCAAAGCTGACATAAAATGTGTTTTTCAAAAGATCCTGATATATCTGAAGCTAAAGCTGTAATTTTTCTTGTTTTAACAGTGGCTTGTCAAGCTCTTTTGACTCAAAACTTTAAGTGGAGTCTAACATGAGAAAGTGTATTTATACCAGACTCCAAACACTCCAAACAAAGAAATCATACAGCTGTCTTTCTGTTTGAACAGGTAAATGGCAATTGTCAATCCAGTTGTATTTCACTGTCAGAAACATGGGTTTAGGAGGGGTTTTCTTTGATAATATGGATGGTTATGGGCAATAAATTAAGAAGCTAAAGAAGAAAGAAGGGGGAAATTCTGCATATGGTGACCTCAGTTTTCCACCAGGATTCTTTGTTTGATTTTAGTGGTTTTACAGCAGTTCTGCAAGCTTCTGGAGGTAGATTAATACTTCTGTAGAACCATGACTGCAAAGCAAATAGGAAAAACCTCTTATACTGAGGTTTTAATTAAAAATTGTTTCTTTAAAAACATTTAATTGTACTGTCACTGTATAGTTAGTCATCCCTTTCTTGGAGGCAAGTAATCGCATCTTGCACATAACATGAAAAATGTCACATCTGAACCCGTTTTCTATTTTTGTTCTCTGGAGAAGGTGAAAGCGTTTTTTACTAATGGTGTCTAAACATCAGTGTGAAAAGGTGTATTGCTGTAGTCTATGGTCATACTGTGGTCTAGGTGCTGCAAAGAGAGAGCTTTGGATAGTTTTCATAGAATCAT
>VZTY01033012.1:0-30472 GCA_013400935.1 Turnix velox
TAATATATTAATATATAAAAATCTATAATATAATTCAAATAAATAATTAATATTTTATTCAAATCCTAATATATTAAAGAGATATAATACTGCAAATGAGGTGTAAGTCTGGTAGAAACTACTGCTAGAAATTAAGCTGTGCTCTTCAATGGTTGGTTTTGCACTTTCCAGACTACTTTTGTTAATTCTTTCTGTGCTATTTTTAGTCTTGATAATTGTGCAAGAAGTTTCACAGGCCTGAGAAGATGTATGTTAAAGTCTGAGGAGGTTGCAGATAATTTTGTTATATAACAAGCATTGCAAACTTGCTAGAAAAATGTGATAGCTTTAGTAATCTGATAAAATTGATAAATGTGACAATGCTCAATTTTACACTGCATTAATACAACGTGACATGACGAGTGCCTGCTTAACCCAGAAATTATGCTAGCAACCACCACTGCTAGTCACATATATGCTAAATTCAGTGGCAGTGAATTAAATCTCTCCTCAGGCACTTGGAACTTGACAAGGCAAAGGATAATTCTTATGAAAGCTTGTATGAGCAGATGTAACCAGGAGAGAGAACTGTCCCTATGGGACACCTCACTTGTTATATACAATTCCACTTTATTATTTGCTTGTGTATAGTTCTGTCATAACGACCTGTTGATCAGTAACACTTGACAATTTTTTCATCAAGTCTTCAGGGCTGCTATTCCTCTTTTTCATTTCTTCCAAAGACGTTTCATAGATATAAAACTGGCAGTTTCTGCTAAATCTGTGTTTGAAATCAGTATTGCAGTGGATTGAACAGAATATAAGAGCACCTTTAATATGATCATCTAAACTTAGTGATTGGTTGGGGGTTTTTTTTCTGGAAAATAAGTGAAAAAAATTGCTGATGCAATGGGATGCACTGCATGAAACACCTTGAAGCAATACTTAAAACTTTTTTTTGAGTGGTGCTGTGATAAATTTGTTCTGATTACTTGATTTTTGAGCTTTCAGACCCTAACTTTTCAAAGAGTGAAATTTCACATCACTTTAGAAAAACTAATCAAGCAATATGAACCTCACTAACTAAATGGGAGAGTAAGATGCATCTCTATGGTTTGGTCACTCTAAATTCTAGTTACTAGGCTATGTGTACAAGCAACTCCTCTTGTAGGTTCTGATCTTTGAAAATAGAAAGAGAAAAATGTGCAGTTAGGAAGACAATTTTGTGGAGTGCAATTAAATTATGTTCATGGCAAAATCTAAGCAGCATAGTTTTGCTTAGGCATAATTAAACTCTGACAGATTTAGAAAAGAAACAAGGAAGTCACTATATATCTTTTATTAATCTTAGCATGAGTAAATTAAAATATTGAAATTTTATCTCCAAAATTACTTGAAATTTGTGTTTACCTTCCTCACAGCTCTATCTTATTGCTGTTGGGGAGTGATATCTTGGTCATTAGAGTTTTCAGGTTCTTAATTTTTTTCTTGTTGGTCTTATTTCTCTCTAACTGGTGACTCTCCACTATAATCTGTTTATAGTTCCCAGATGACCTGACCTGGTGAATTACTATATTTCATCCCATTTCTGGTGGTCTAGTTCTCAAAGTCATACACTTCAGACAATATTTCAGTCTCTTTGTTGACACATCCTTTGATGTTCATTGTTAATGTGTTCTGTGGATGTGCCACTAGGAAAATGAGAGGGAGTGGTTTTGATGGAATGAGAGAGAAGCCAATTTTAAAAAGCCAACAGTGTGCAGGAGGAAGAGAAAACATGCCATGAGACTTGGAAGGGAAAATGGTGGCTAGAGGATATATAGAGTTTGGAGGAGGATTACCAGAGAGGCTAGATGCTTTATGAGAGAGGTGGAAGAAAAAGAGTGCTTAAGATCAATAAGGACAGAGTAATTAAGGGATGATAAGAGCAAGAGTGAAAGAGAAATGTATTTGTGTGTGTGAGATAACTAGACTTCACAAAATGGGGCTGTAACTGCAAGATAAGGGCAAATTTGAGGAAACTTTTAATCTCTTTCAGCCTTTAAGTTCAAGGTATAGCAGCAAGCCCAGCAATGCACAAACTAAATTGGTTTTTAAAGTTCTAAGTAGCATTTTTACCACTTTTCTACCATTCAGTGTCTGTGAGGTGACCAGAGTGGAATTAAAATTGTTTAGGAGGGAACAGGATGGGCTGCAAATTGTCCTGTGTTTGCATCATTGCTGTGCTCTCAGCAGCCACACAGCTGCACATTAGCAGCAATGGCAATTCAAATTGCAGGTTAGGAAATAAGGAGTTAGAGCTGACATTGCAGGATGGGAATGGAATAAACAAGAGTAGCCTAAAAACCAAAATACTGAGATTAAGGAAGGGAAATACAGAGGATTAAATCTGGAAAGACAAAGGTGTTAAGGTACTGTTTGTAAAATGAGCAAGAAGTTTGTGGGAAAATAAGGAGAATTAAAGAGCAAGAAATAAATACACTGTGAATACATGATGATCTTACAAGGTCCTTTCAAATCCCTGACATTCTGTGATAATAAGTGGCCATCTGAATTTTCTGGCATGAAGAATGTGATTAAAGATGTAGAGCAAATGGTTGTAATTTTCCATATCACATTTACAATTTATTTTGATAATGAACACTTGTGAATTAAAATGCATTAGGGGAAAATGCAGCTTGAGCATCACTTGTTGCATATCCTCAAGTATTATTTTTCAAGAACAAAGGGCAAACTCTATGTCATAGATTATTTTTTTTCTTTTGTCTCAGAGACCTTGAAGGTTGTGGTGCAGGATTAGGTGGTGAGTCTGCTCCCTTTCACTTTTGGTTAGAGGAGATTCTAATTTTTCCCAGTTAATTAAGCCTGTGCATGAAATTATTCCCAGTTAATTAAGCCTGTGCATGGGGACTGTTTCCAACTTTGCATCAGGCACCAAATGGTGCAGGTTCCTCGTCAGTTTAAGCTGATCTAATACTGTATTGTCACAGATAGCACTGGTTCTGTCATTATCCTGGCAACAGTGTTAAAAACCTTATTCTCTGAAGCACTGGTGAATTCTTACAGCTGACTGCACAGCTGGGAGTGTGGATGCAAGACAAGGCACCAGAATATTGAGCCAAGAGCTGGAGACCAGCACCATCACCTTTTTCAGCATGAAGGTGATTGTAACTATAGACAGACATTTCAGTCTAGAAATTTTTCTGTTTTTTTCCCTTTCTGTGAATTTGAGCCCTCCTGTTGCTTTTTGTCTGTTGGACAGGCTTCAAAGAGCAGAGTTGTCACTTCTGCTAGGTTTAAGAAGTTTAACAAAAGAGCTATCCACTCAGTCCTTAAGCCTGTCACTGGCTTAGAAGAAGAGTTTTCTCAGAACTGATTCAGAATCTTCTCAGAATCATGAGGTATTGGGAATATTTTGATTACTATTGACTTTGGATAGGCAGTTTTATGAGAAACTTGTGCAACTACATATTTATTTTACTGGAATGTACTCATTATGAGAAATTAGATGCTTAATGGGAGGTGAACTTTGAATTCTGGCCATGCCCCTAACTAACTTGGATCATCTTCATGCATTCCTTGCTACAATTCTAAGATTTTCTCTAAAATTAATTTCCATGTTCTCAAAGGAAATATATTTCAATCTGAAAACACTTCTCCAAGTGACATCTCCATGCAGCAGCAATTGATGTTTTGGAGTAGCTTTGAAACCACGTGCATGACTATAGAGCCCAATGTTCAATCCCCTGGGACTCCAGCAAAGACAGAAAAAACCTAAGAGAATGTGGATTCTCACATTCCTCTCATCTCTGTTTCCAGTCTTTGAGACTGGAATTGGCTTTCCCTGTCTGGTACAGCTGTGTAGCACAGTTTGACACAGATCTTTCTCTGATGCTGAGACAAATTCAGGTTTTTGAGTGTCTCTTTGACTGCCTCTCTTTCTTCATAAGCACTGACTAAATTTGGCTTTTTGGATTAAAAATGAATAGTGTGAGGATGTGGCATATGGCCATTAGCCTGGGAAAGTGTGGCTTGTGTTTACTGCAAGTGTGATGTGTTGGCATCCATCTCAATTCAGCTTAACTGGGAGCCTGCCAGAATCAAATCAAAATGTGTTCATGGTATATCCAAAATATGGCACAACTGCCAACTTTGTAGTAGCAAGATGTAACAACCTGTTTCAGAATGAAATATGAAAATTTCCCAATATGTAAAAGCCACTCATCTCATGTCATTTTCAGCCTAGTAATCACACCCTTCTTAAAACTTTTTTAATAGAACTTAAGTGGCATGGAGGTATTCTTCACAAGGCCATTTCAACAAAATTTAGGGCTTGATTAGGCAGATAGACCTTGAAAAAGAGGGGGGAAAAAAATGCCTTCATTTTCCCTCTAGTATCCTACATTACTGAAGAGGGTTTTTTTGTGCATTGTGTGTGCACTTGTGTTAGGGCGAGTTTTGTGCTAGAATTCCAAACAATTCTGCTGCTACTTACATAGTTACTTGGTGGCAGTAAGTTACTTGGTGTCCTTCTAGCTTTAAAAGGATATGTGGNGCTTGAAAAAGGGGCGGGGGGCCTTCATTTTCCCCCTAGTAACCTACATCACTGGAGAGGATTTTTTTGTGTATTGTGTGTGTTAGGGAGAGTTTTGTGCTAGAATGTCACATTCCAAACTCCTCTAATGCTACTTACATAGTTACTTGGTGGCAATAACCTGTGGTACTTATAAAACGTTGTCCTTCTGGATTTAAAAAGATATATGGAAGTAACTGAGCACCTGCTTTTGAAGATCTGAATGTGCTTATAATAAAAATGATGAGGAGGACATTAAGTACTATCAGTTATCACTCTGTCTCCAAGAATTTTTACTTTGGCTCTTGGAAAAAGAGCTTTGTCTTGTCCTTTTGTCTTTCCATGCAGAGAGCCAAGTCTCTTTCAGTTTAAACTCTGCTCGTCTGCAGCAGCCTGACCTTGCAGAGGGACTTGCCTAGGGAAAATAGAAATAGTCATTTCTTTAAGCTCTGTATCTCACACTTGCATCCCTTGGGGAAACACTGAAGAGTACAGAACAGACCCATCCCATTTCTCTTGGATCCTCTCTACCTTTAGCTCCTCAGAACTGACCTAACCCATCAGTCACAGTTGGGGGTATTTGTTTTTTTCATCATCATCATCTTGTGATCAGTATCTTTTACATTGTTGAATGTGACCAGAGTTCTCATTGCTCCCATCTCCTTTTTTTTTTCTCCTCACTCAGCTGAGAAGTCCTACCTCAGATTCCCTAGAGTGTTATATTTTCATGATTAAACTAGTATTTTTGTACTAATTTAAAGAATTTTGTAATAAATTTCTCATAGGTTGTGACAGGTAATGACAACAAATAAATAATGAGACAGAATGAGAGATTTTTTTTATTGTTATCCCTGTGGAAGAGACATCAGAAGCAGTGCAATTGTAAAGCATAAATATGCTACCACAATGCAATTCTACTGAAGAACTAAACACACATGCATACCAGTAAGTGTAATGGGAAATGTTAATTCTTATAGAGGTCTTTTCAAAATGAAGGAAGCTTTAATTGAGGTATAAATTTTCTGTGTGATGTCCTTCCATGGACACAAATTTTGATCTATGAAACTGGATGGGATTCTCTCCAAAGCTTTGGCCATGATGGGCTCAGTCATGCAATGTTCAGTGCACTCTGGCTCTGCTCCAGCAAAGCACTTCACTTTGATTTGAATCCTGTGAATATTCCTGTGGGAATCAATTGGACAATTAGCAATATACAGGGAGGCAAGGCAGGCACTTAAGTTCTCTGTTGGATCAAGGCCACATTCACTCAAATCATCACTGTGGTGCTTCCTATATTAAATAATGACTGGTACCAAGACTAGGACTCTCCAAGATCAGATCAGAACTTGTAAAAACTAATATTTTGAAATATCTATGTGCCCAGTAATCTTTTTATTTTTTTTGATTAGAGAAGGGTATCTTGTAGTGGAATTTTAGTCCTGTGATTTCCCCAGACTGCACTTACCTGACAAATATCAGACTGGAGATAAGTCTTAAGAGACCTCAATTTTAAAACAAGGTATGCTTGATTTGGTGAGTTGCACAGTCTAACTGCTGTTTCAATTATGAAATTAAACAAAATACTACTTGAAGTTTTCTTCTATTTGCTAAGGATTTAACTGGTGATTTCTTAATTTCTAGTACCACGTACCAAAATGAACTTCCTACCATCTCACAATTTCATTGACCTAGACTTCAGTTTACTTCTCTTTTTCCTTCATCCTTTTTACAGAAAAAAGATTGCCAGTGCCATCAAAGGCTTGGGATTAAAGCAACATTTGCCTGTTTGGAAAATCATTTCTTGTGCTCTGTGTTCATAATACATTCTAAAAACTTTGTTGTAATATATTTTAGCAGTCTTGTACATCAGAATAATCTTTATTTTCCAGCCTTGTTTATACAGATGCAGTCAATCAAACTACTTCCTCATGGGAGTCCTAGTTTAAATAGATTTTTCTCCATCCACCTTCTTTCTTTGTGTGCTTGCCTCTGTCACTCCTTGCCTTGTCTCCTGGGGATGCTGGCTCTGTTTTTTGTGCCTGGATTGGAGAGAATCCACCTGCTGAGAAATAACTTTTTTCTTTTCTTTTCCCTGGCCTATTGTTCCAATGGATTCCAGTTTAACTCAACGTGCAGCAACAAAAACACTTTTTGTGTTGAGCAAGTGGCAAGAGTCAGAGAAGAGCAGAAAATAGACTGCTTTAGCTGCTGAATTTTCAAACCAAAGTTGTTTCATGGCCTGTTGACAATAAAGGATGATCTTCCCTTCACCTTCTCCATGCTTCACCTTCAGTTTACTGAAACAGGCTGATCTGATTCACTGTGTCACCATAAAATTACTAATGCCAGTATAAAAGGAGGGGAGAGGAAAAGTTGTTGTCTCCTTTGGCAGCAGCATGGTCTGAAATTGGCTTAAGCCCATTATGGAACTGCACCTTCAGTGACATTTTTTTGTATCTGAAAAGATAAGAAATATATCATCTTTAGAAGTACAGTTGACACATCAGATACTTGAAAAGTAAGAGCTGCTGAGAGGCAGTGAATTACACAGTGGCTCTGCAGTAAGTAGACATAAAAGGTCCAAGTTCTGCAAAAAAAACAGAGAGAAGCAGACAGAATACAGATCAAAACCATCCTGTCTTATCAGGCCTAGGATTTCAGGTGAGAGACATGGAAGCAGTGAGACAGAAAGGGAATTTAAATTTGAATTCCTGAATTTTACTTAAATTTTATATTAATGTATGCATTTTTTGAATTGGGACATTGGATAGCAGGGCTATAAAACAGACCTACAGAAAAAAATTAAACAAGAGTTTATTTAGTATGTGGCTTTCTTTGATGAATAATTTAGAATGTCTTGCTAAATTGAAAATATAGTATTAGAAGAACTAAAGAGACGACTGGTCTTCCATAGGGTACAATATCCCAGGAAAATAAAAGTGAGAATTGGTTAACTTCAGCATTTAGAATTGGTTAACTTCAGCATTTCTAGTAAAAATTATTGTACAGCCAGCCTTCATCAATGTTTTTAACTTCTTATTGTTTGAAAATGAGACACGAGCCATAATAGGATCATCAGAGTGCACTTCACCACTGCACTTAAAGAATCATGATTTTTTTTGTGTTGCTTTTTTTTTTTAAAGCAAGAACAGTGAGAATAATGATGATCCTTAAAAGTGCAGTTTTTTAGTGCTGTCTAAGTAAGATGACTTCTGAAGTAATGTAGAACCTGAAGCCCTCTAGAGGAAATGCTAATTTTTCATTGTATCTCAGAAAATGGCTAAAGTAAGTCAAGGGCATTCAATTTTTGTTAATCTTTTTTAATATGGTTGTGGGTACCTGCTTTTGTTTTTAAGGTAGGATTTGAAAAATTATCATAATGAGCAAATAGTATCATTAAATATGTGTTGAAGACCATCATAAACAGAATTTTCCAGTCCCAGTTATACTTTTGTAGATAAAAGTAACAATATGAATGGTACTGTCAATATAAATGATCAAGTTATTGATATCACATTCTCAAAAGGAGTAGTGAAGGAAAAATCCGAGTTCAGTCTTAAAGATCTACTGTGCTTGAGATAAGAAATGAGACCACCTTTTGTTTTTGGAACTCTCAATTCTTAATTACACATATAGCTTGGGAATAGCATGATAGAGATGTCTTGTCTAAAGAAATTGAAGTATTTAAAGGCAAGAATCATAATATTCCTTATGTAGAACAGATAAATAATTATATGCATTTTCAAATAGAAAATTATCAGTATTTCATGCTTGCTTCAAGGATGCAGTGCATTCACCTACTAATTCTTAAAAGAAAAAAAAAATTAAGATTGTGGGGTTTTTTTCTGAATTAATCCTATAGAAATAATGCAATCTGGATTCATTTCACTTAACCCAATCCATGAATGAATCCACCCAATGAATTTCCATAATTCTTTGCATGAATTTGTTTTGCTTTTTGGCTTGAGATTCAAAAAGACTGATCTTAAAAGTTCAGCTGGTAAGAGTGGCTTGTGCTGTTGTTGTGATTCTGGGGGAGGATGTCTGTATTGGGAGAACTATGTTTTCTTAGAGACATGCTGTGCCAAGGTTGTATGTCATCTGTAAAAGCATGCAATTGCCTCACAAGAGTAACTCAGACTACTAATCAAATCCTCTTATACCATAAAAATGCACTTCTGCTTCTGGCTAAACTTGAAGATGGAAGTTGCTACCCTTTTCCTGTCCAATCCTCTTATCACAGGTGTGCTGGGCTTCCATTTCTAGACACTGAAGAAGCAAATTGTAACTCACTGTTTGCTAAATCCTCTTAGTGATGAAGCAGCCTGAAATTTTGCTGTGGTCAGTACAATTAGCAACCAAGTTAAATTTGCTCTTTTGATCAAATAGTTGTGTAACCAGCTCCTCCAGGGGATCCTGCTCAATCAGCACTTTTCTGGGCCTGCAACACCTCTCCCATAGCCTATTTGTAGGCACTTTATCTTTAGTTATGGGCTGAAAACCTTTGTTATAAATGGCAACGTGTCTTTTATAAATTAGCTTTTATAATACCCTTGTACAACTTTTTCTTTATTTTTTTTTCACTAATATATAAAAGCAGAAATACGATGATCTCTTGGATCCAGGATCTTGATTTTTTTTTTTTTTTTTCTTTCCATATTTGCTGAGGGAGACTGTAGTGAGCAGGATTTACATGTTGATTTAGCAGGTCATGGCACAGGAAAGACAACAGGAGCTATTGTGTCACTGCAGGTGACACAATGCACTTTCACAGAGAATTAGTCATGTCTCTGGGAGTTCATAACATTTAGAAAAAGCTAATAATGTAGTCACTTAAAGACAAACTATTCAGTTCCAGAACAGTTTGACTCTTCTGACCTGTTTTGGATTATCTTGATCTTCCCTGACTTTTTCTTACTTAAGCTATTTTATACAGAAAATCCTAATTCTTTGTTCTCACTTTTCCAAGTAAATTGTTACAATTTCTGTGTTATTCTTAGTCTTGATCAATGCCTATTTCTTGACTGATGAAAAAGAGAATTTAACTATTTACTTAAAAAGAATTAAAATGTAACTAAGAATGGTTTGATAAACATATTTTAGTCCTTCTGTGTTATCCTTTGGCAGTAGTGGGCTCTGTAGCAGACACAATAAAATTTTCTTATATACTGATTTGTAAATACAACTTCATGGACTTTGAGCAATATATTTCTTTAGGAATGGTAAAACTCTTGCCAGCTTCATGTTACTTCATAGAAGTCTTTAATCTTGGATAAGCTGTGGCCAGATCAAATGGGAAAACATCTAGAATTCAGAATTAAACCACAAAATAATAGTGATTTAAGATGTAGTAATATTTTTCATCATGTAGTTGAAGCTAGAGACTTAATCTTTCTTAATCCGATAGTGCATGAAAAGTGGAAGTGAATAAAAATTTCCAGCTTTCATTCTGTGTAATAACATATATAACAATTCTTTTGGCTTCATCACGTAGCACAAATATAGAGAATAAAAATAAGTAAATGTAAGGAGAGAGAAAAGCTTCTTTCTTCCAAACAAAATATAAACTGATCCATGGCTTTTGCCAAGTAGTCAACCAGCAGGTGCTATCAACAAAGCTTCTGAATATTCTGTAAAAAGATAATCACATCCCAGATTTTCTTTGCTTGCAGCAATATGAAAATAGCTTCCTTGTGATTTTTGGTAGCCGTGTAATGAATTGTAAAGTCTACCTTCTGCAAGATACAAATCCTAGAAAGAGGGTGTTTGTACTATTTCTTGTCAATTAGGTTCTTCAGCAGCAGAAGAAATTGTGTTGAGCAGAAACCTGTTTGAATTTTTTTTTCCTCCCCTATAAATGCCCACACTGGATTAGTCCATTTTCTTGGTAGCCAAGGATTTTTGTCAGTGAACAAGAAACAATATAATTTTGCTTGATTCTTCCATGTCAGCTGTGTTATAACCACTCAGCTTTGCAATTGTTGGCATTTGCCATCTGAGAGTGTGATCTGGGAGTTCTGGCTGCCCTGCTACAAGTTCAGCTTCTTGATAGTGTTTTGCAGCTGTACATGTGCCTCAGAAAATTAGAGAGATTCTTTATACACATTTTAACCTGAAATTCACTGTCCTGAAGTACCTGTGACTATGTCAGGATGGTTTTGAATGTGATTATGCAAGTTCATCAGAGATACTTTTATGGCAGGATTCATTTCACTTAACTTTAAATATCTGCTTTATGATTACATGAACTCTGTCTAGCAAGTCACTTTACTCTTGTTCTCTTTCTTCACTGCTTATTTTTCTTCCCATTTAAGAAAGGACAAGTGGAGCTCATCTCTGAATTACTTGTACCAAAAACTTCTTTGATGTGATTGTTTTGCTTGGTTTTACATATCAAAATGTTGGCTTTTGAAGGTCAATCCGCGATTAGACCTTCTGATGGGGAGTTTGAGGAGGATAAATCCTCAGAAGCTGAAGAAAGGAACAGTTGTTTTTATCTGTTCTAGTACTTTTGGGTTTAGGATCTGTCCTTGTATATGAATGCCTGGTTAATCCAGACTTTTCCTTATTAGAATTTTGAAACTTTCAAAAATGGAGACAATGGGGGGCTGAAATAAACTCACCTCAGTGTTCTTAGACACTATTGAAGGAAAGCAAATTTAGTTTATTAGTATTTTTAATTTCCACTTAAGAATAGTTCCTTTTTGTTGGCAGTTTTTGGTTTAGTTTGTTTGGGTGTTTTGTTTCTTTGGGGTTTTTTTGTTTGTTTTTTTGTTTTTGTTATTTTGTGGGATTCTTTTCCCACTCAGCTTTGACAGCAGGTTAATGGTTACTACAAAAACAATACTTGGCAAATAGAAGGCTGGAGCACAAGCTCTGAGTGACCTACACCACTGCTCTCTGCTCTCCTTCCCTGGGGAAATGAGAAGATGACAACCTTTGGCACTTACTGTAGACAGAAGGAATACAAAACCTGGTCACATCATTTGTCTGCTTCTAAGCAACACTACCTTCTGTGTATTCAGGGTAGATGTTGTATCTTCTGTTATTACTGACCCTAGAGATGTTTAATCATCATCAGAATTGTTCTGATAAAGAGCTATTTGCTTTTTTGTAACAAGTAAGAAATTTGAGGATTTAATTATGCTGGTTCTGCATTTGGTTTGCGTGTAAATCAAACCAGTAGCTGAAGATTCTTCTAAAAATGAATCTATTTTTTCACCTTGTCTGTTTATTTTGTATTTAGGCTTTTTTTAAAAAAAAAAGTAGCTAATGTTGATACTTAATGCAAGATATATTCTCTGAAACAATGAAAGGATGGTGGTTGTAAGTTTCCTATCTCATCAAATAGTGGAGAAAATTTAGTGTAGAGTTACCACGAGTCTTTTTTACAGCCTAGCTTGAAAAGCATGTGTGTTGGCAGTGGTGACAGCTTAAGCAGCTTCTTTCATCCACTGGTGTATTCCACCTCGTTTGTCTCAGTTAAAAATAGCTGGTAACAAAAAGGAGTGGAGTTAACATAGAGCAGTTTCTGACCCAATTCACTATATAGCTACACACGGAGGGAACCACTCAGAGTTGGAACTAGTCATCTGCCACAAGAGATTGTCATCAAAATGTGTCTCAAAAAAGTAAAGCAATGTGTTACACGAGTCCAGTGCAAGAAATAGAAGTACCAGTCTTACATTTGGCCAAACTATTTCTCTCTTAAAGCAAATGTAAAGAGGCAGATTCAGCACCCAGGTATTGTCAGCTTAGTCACATAAAAGGTAGCTACGAATTTGCTGGCTTCTAGAGGCTTGCTGGAGTTTCCAGGTCACTCTTCAGCCATGCTGCTTCAAAAATGTAGACTGTAGTTATATCTTCATCAAGGAGGAAATTAATTAGGCCAAGGAAAGGCTTTGACCTTCATTAGCACAGAGAAGCTAATAAACACTTCTGTGTTTTATCACTTTCATGGGAAATTCGTCAGTAACAGCACCAGTAACATATCTCCAGGTTAAGATTGTTGTGAAATGTGACAACAAGGAGCAGGGTTTTGTGTCTGAAAATGTGATACGTTCTCCAAGTCTGACACTTTTCTTACAGATACATCTTTAAGGTCAAGTCTAGTTCCAAGAAGCTTCTTGCAAGTGCTGGGTATCATTTCTACAATAATACTACAGCTCCACAAAACCTGTCACCTTCTGAGGAAGTCTTCCTACTATTCAGTCATAGGTAATGAAGGCACAACTACATTAAGTCATTTACTTCACATAGACAAATGTCAGTTGAAGGGTGATGGCATATCATTAAATCAAACTTTATAAGTGAAGCAGTTTGTTCATTTGTTATTAATATTTCTTGACACATCCCCTTACGAAACCTTCTCAGATGCTCCACACTCTTAAAATATTAATAATTTCAGCATGCAGCTTTTGTCTTGATAGCAGAGCTGTCTTGGAAAAATGCTGCCAGAAAAAGCTTGTGGAAGCTGAGATTCTGGGAAAGACTATTGCTTTGGTCACAATTAAAATTAATAAAGAAAGTTACAGTGTTGATGCAGTGTTCCCATTGGTTTTGCATATGGAATAGATTCTGGGAGGCTGTAGGTCTCAGAAACGTAGTCTTGGTGAAGGAGAAGGACTCTTTGGAGAGTCAAAGAGTGTATTCATGCTTAGGCTGCTGATTTTCACATCTCTTGAGCATTCTGTCCCTTTTACAAAAGGTGCTTGTGGCTGAGGAGATCTGTTGTTGCAAGTGAAGCTCAGACCTATTCTGGAACTGAATTTTCCATCTCCTTCCAGCTTGTGCTATGGCAGCACAGCAGCTTCTGGAGCTGGGGAACCTGCCTCAGCCACATGTAGGAAATAGAAGATTAGAGGCAGTTTGGAAGGTGAAAAAATTTAGTCTGGAAATGGCAGCTGGCAGTAAATGGAGATGAAGATATGCAGGATTTTACTAGGGTGGAAAAAACTACAAAATCTGTAATAAAAGGAGGATGAGAGGATTCTTGTAGTCTGTGAATACTGAGGTAGTGACATTGGCTGGTGTGTGGGATGTAGCTGCAGGATGAGGATGGGAGAGGCTGCAGAGAAGGATCTGAAAGAAAAATTGAGTCAGAGAGCAAGAGTCCAGAAGCACTGAGTTGGAGTCTGGTGCCAGAGCAGCCTCTAATAGGGGAGATGTGGAGCAAGAGAATAGGGGATAGGAGCAAGAGAAGCAGGTTGTGACCCCACACAGTCTTAGCTAGTGTTCAGAGAAGTGGAAGAGTTTACACTCAGTAAAGTCCAATCCTCCTTGAAGCCTGGAACAGAAGCCAACTTTTGGGGTGTCAGTCAGAGTCTGGGAAATATTAATTCAAAGAGCTCATCCCGCTCTAGTTCCTGTTCATGCAGATGATGGATCAGTAAATTCAAGCAGCAGAAGTTTTGCCTGTATTTGCATCTAAAGCATCCATCTGTATCTCTGTGAATATTCTCGTGACGCAAAGGAAACTCATCTGGGAAGCAACATTTAAACACATTATACTTGCACAGTCAAGCATTTAAAGGTCAGATAATGCCAGAATTGAGGGATTTTTTTTTCCCCAAAATAATCTTTATTCTTTTATTTTTGTGGTTTTGCATTCTTGCTGTGACTTCCTGGTTTTAATGTATTTTTCATGTGAAATTTTGTCATCTTGCAATGGATCATGTTTGTAACAAGTAGACTCATGGATCAAACATGCACCACAGCCTCTAGTTTTTCAATAGACTCCGAACTTTAGGGAAGTTGAGGTCTGAAATACTCCAAGCTCGGTGTTTTAGAATGTTTTCAAACATATTCCCTTTATCTCTTTCTGAATTGTGCAGGTATGAAGATTCTTATCTCCAGGCCCTCTGAAAGGGTTTCAGAACAAATAGCTGATATTTGGGTGTCAGCTTAGTGTGAACAGAGTTCTTAGGATTATGGGTTTTTTTCTTTATTTGGGCTCAGTAATTCTCAAAAAGCTTTTAACGTCATCGGTGAAAAATATCCACCTGATGATTTGATGAGTTTCTTTGTCATAAGGATTGAGAAAAGATCCGCTGTCCTCGTGCTCAGTGGAATAAATCAAAGGAGTTTTGATCAAGCTCACTATGAACTGATGTGTGTAGTCAGTAAAATGATGTTCAGGAGAGGGTGTGAATTCTCCACCTACTGCTTTCTGTCAGCAACCAGTCAATTTCTTCCAGATCTTTCTAGCTAGCTGACAAAATTGGTATTATGTAGAAAATACCAATTAAAAAAATTAAAACTCAACCTTTTTGCTTTCTGTAACTACTGCTATTTGGACTAAGCCTGTAGAAGCTGTTAAACACCAGATAGATTTAAGCAGATCTGCATATATAAACTGAAGGCTGAGACAGAAGTTTGTGCTGATTTCCCAAACACATTAGGAAGCTTCCAGCATAGAAATGAAAGTTCCCCTTTTTTCCTAATAGAAAATAGCTACATTTCTGGGCTTGTAAGTTGGTTTGCTGAGGAAGAGAAACCATTAGTGGAAGTGGATGATGTTTCTCCAGTGTGGCCTTATTTATTTGTAAGGTCACTTGTGAGGTGTTTTGCAGAAATCAATAGGAATCAAACAATAAATTTTGTTTCTTTTATCTCCAAACCTATTTCAGCAATCTTCCCCTTTATGCTTTTTCTCAAAGTGCACGCTGCTTGTTTGTTATTTACCTGCTGCCACCTTTGCTGTGTTTTGTGTGTATGTCCTTTAAAAAAATAAATCCTTTTTTAAAAAATCCCTGTTACCCAGGGGTAGATTCAGTACTATCAGTTTTCTTTTGAGTTATGAGATGACCCTGTTAGCTCACAGCTTGGCTCAGACTCCCAGGATGCATGTGATGCTGGAGATGTGCTTCTGCTGTATACTGTGGTCATATTAAACCACATCTCTGCCCTCACAAACAAGCTCAGTCACCTTTTGCTTTTATCTTAACTCAAGGACATGACAGCTTTAGTGGATTCCATCCAACATCTCACACCACAGCACTGAAAAATTGAGTTTGTCTCCATTTCACTTTGATTTATTGATTTTTCACAGATCACTATTCTGTAATGAGATATGATTGTTGTATGGCTTTTATTAGTCAAATGGGAGAGATTAATAGGGATTGTAATTTGCTCTCAGTGGACCATCATGCCTTCTTCTGAACAAACTTAGATCCTTGCATTGATTTTCAGGCTCTCTCCACTTGCATCTCTTCAAATCTGATGTGTGTAAGTCTCCTTGCAGTTGTGATTTCAGTATTCTGCTTTGTGCTTTTTATCCTAAAATGGATTTTAATTAAGAAAAATATTAAATTCTTCCTCAGACTCATAAAGTGGCTTTGGATTTCTTTGCCCAGCTGCCTGCAAGCAGACTCTGTTTCCTTGCATCAGTGGCAAAAGGCACAAGTCAGGGGAGGTGAATGAATTTCCACTGAGCTGTTCTCTCTCCTTCTCTTTCATTTTAAACCCTAAAAGCAGAATGAGCAGCAGAGTTATTATAATGGAGTGTATCACTTTGGATTCCCTCTTCTGTCAGAAGAATCACCCCACCAGAGCAGTCACATTTGTGACAAGCTGAACTGGCAAAGCCTTTTTCTGTCTGCCCTGCCTGTAACCCCTCCATTTCACAGCCAGTGTTCTGCTCTTCTGACCAGCTGCTGTGTGTTTTCCTCTGGGAATATTGATGTGCTGTGAACAAAACCATCATTTGGTCAGGAATCTTTGGGCTAGATTACAAAACCAGTCCAATTTATAGCCAAGCAACAAAAATCCATTAAAATATATGAAAAAGGAGAAGCATATATGTGCAATTTATGCAGAGATTTATGAGAAATTGCAAAAGACAAGCTTTTAAAACTTAAAAATTACTTTTCTTTTGTGATGGATCACAATGACAAAGTTATTGTCACCACATTTCTGCCCCATGAGAGCTGCCCTGTCTGTAGTAACTTCATGTATAGAAGGAAATAATTTATGATTTTCATTCTCGTTTTTAAAAATATTTTTATTCCATTATCTCTAATGCAGAAAGAAAGAGCCAGGTCTTTATGTAATGTGGAACTATGGTGGTGGTTTTAATGGAAAACAAAGCAGGTGTTTGTTGGCATCAATGGGAAGATTAATATGAATCTCAGTGAGTCTCACTGCCCATAACCTGTAGCTTCTCTTTTGTGATGTTTCCTCTGAGTTAATGCTTAAATCTGATTTTTAACTAGCTCTTCAGATAACTGTTTACAACACATTGGTTTGTACATTTGTTTGCTTTGTTGTTTCAATTTTTTCTTAATTATGCTGTTCTCTTCCTAAACTTTCTCCTGATTTTTTTTCCCCACCTCTTTTCATTTTCCTGTTTCCTTGAGTGAAACAACTTATTCCATGCTTTATTTACAAAATCATAATTTTCAGGCAATTTATAAGAGATGTTTGGTTTTCTCCTACTCTTTGAATACCAGGGTAAAGTTCTCCTAGTCTAAGTAGATGGAATTAACTTTGTTTCACTTACAAATAGAGAGACAATATAGCAGATGGATGTTAAGTCTCAGCTTCAAAATTAACTATACAAGTTGAAGCCCTTATTGTTGAACTAATATGTTGCAGTATGAAGGAGATATTAATCTTTTACAACGTGAAAAAAAAAAGTAAAAATGTGCAGAAAAAGATCTGTAGGAGTTTTTCTTGCCTGATAGTGTTTAACCTGGGAGTAGTGGATTAATTTTATTTACCTAGGTATAAAAGAGTTGATGCCCCTTATTTGCTCATAGTTATGAATCTTGGCTAATTTAGGTCTTGCCTGTAAACAGAAATTCTATTGAGAATGTAGCATTCAAAGCACTAATGAAGCCTAAGAGGCTCTAGGAAATAGATATTCCATTTGGCTTTGGTGAGTCAAAATGATCCCATTTTCTACTCTTTCTAATTGCATCTTTGATATTTTCATCCTAAAAGCAATTACAGCCATGATAATAAAGAAACTACTGATAGCTGCATTCTTACTTTGTGGCCCTGGAGACTTATCAAACAAAATTTTACATTACAAGAAAAACAATAGAAGACCATACCTAGTTCTTAGGCAGTGGGGAAAAAGCAGACAGCAATGGATAAATACTTCTTTTCTTGTGTGTATTTATTGGATGCTGTCACACCATGAGACAGCCTGGTCCTTTAATGACATACTTCTCTACTCTATTGTCAACTGCCATATTGTTTGCACCATTAAGTAAACTCCTTCTAAAGATGCCCTGGGGAGCTATTACAGAACAGTATGAATAATACAAATTTAATATTTTCCTTGTCTGTCATATATTCTTTCTGGCACAAAATCACATTTAATACTTCTGACTACACTGTTTTCCTAAGATGCTTTTTGGTATTTTCTAAATCTTTCTGATTACCACAAATGCTTATTTGTGGGTACTGCTATTAATTTTTTTTTTTAAGTTTTTTTTTTCAAAATTAATTTCTGGTTTCAGTGACTTTCACTGACTTTTAAGCAAATATTCAGCCATAGGTTTGAATTTCAAATTTTCTAAATGAAGTTTCCTTAAGCTTTCACTTTCTCAGCAGTTGACTTGGTTACTCTGATTCAGTCCTGCAACTTTTAGAAGTTTGTCTGGACACTAATTCCAGCATTCAGTCAGGATAAGGTGTTGCATGTTATTAATATGTTTTGCTAGTGTTTTAATTAATAAGAGCTCATTTTTATTAGATCAAATTAAAGCACTTGATGGTATCTAATTTAAGATAGACTTATAAATGAAGTTATAGTTAGTAATATGGTCTTCTAATATGCTTTCAGTAAGCTTCCTTCATCNTTAAAAAAAGCTGGCAGTGGATGCTGCAGAGTTAGGGAGTTATTAAACCTAAAAGCCACTCTTGGTAACTGGTGACAGCCTCAGTATAAGAATTCAAAGAATACCAGGAAGGATTCTCCTAATCATCAGTGAAATTTACATTTAGATCTTTGTCATAAGGAAAAGGTTCTCTGTAGTGTCACTTTCTGTGTTTCTATGTCCTTCTTGTTTTGGTTTTAAATTAATATTAAAATGTTTGAGTATTTTGAAAATCATGTGAGTAATAAGCTTTTCTCATTACTAGTATGAGAAAGTTAATTTATAATCTTTTCACACATTTTCTATAATAGATACAAGCAAGGAATTACACTTATATTCCCAAGGAAACTGGGTTTTTCTGATTTAAGAGATTGTGACTGTTTGTCTCAGTTCTCTGAATATGCATTGTTGGCTTTTTTAAATAGGCCTTGATGATTGCCTCCAACAATACATAAAAAATTTTGAAAGAGAAAAGATCAATGGTGAACAGCTGCTCCACATCACCCACCAAGAGCTCGAGGAGTTGGGAGTCACTCGCATTGGCCACCAAGAACTGATCCTGGAAGCAGTTGATCTGCTCTGTGCATTGGTAAGTCATTTCTTCCATCCTTAATAATCTGGGTTTATAAATTTCCAAAGGAAAATGAAAATAATGTGGTCTACACTCCACAGCTACAGGTTTCTACACACGGTGTGGCTTTGAATCACTGAAGGACAGAGATGTAGAGGTTTCTTTTAGCTGTAAAAAACATATCTGTTTTATCATTATGTATTATGATCTCTTTTTCTCTGACTTCCTTGGTCTTGCATTCAAATACTGTTGACTATCACTACTGGCATCCATATGGTTTGGTAATTGCATGCCATATGCCCTTGTATCTCACTGACATTTGCTGCTCTGTACTAAACCGAGCAGACCTGAGTGTTTTGACCATGCCAGCATTCAAAAGGATGGTACTGAGGAGCCATAAGGTAGTGCCAATTAGGCTGGAAGATCATTTAAAATGATTTAAAATGGGATTTAAGATAAGACCACAGTCATAAAATCAACTTTAGATAAAGTACAGACATGTTTATCAATTTAAAGGTTGGGGCTTTTTAGGAACCTGCAAGCATCCAACTTTGGAAGAAGACTGTTTTGTTACATAACAAGTTATTAATGCAGTCAGCTTTTTATCAAACTAAGTGATGTCAGAAAATATTGTTTTCTTCTGGTACTTAACTCTTACCAGCTTATAAAAAGCTATGTATTAACTGAATTCTAAAGAACAAGGTGAACAGGTGAAAGGATATTGAAAATACAAAGCAGTAGAATTATGTAGGTTAATTATGTATGACAGTATTTTGCTTCTTTGTCAGTTCTGCTTTTGCACAAACTGGGTTATCCTGTGGGATTTTTGTAGCATAAATTTTCTCCAAGGGAGAAACTCCAGTGTAAAATAGAAGGAAAAATGCAGTTTTCTAAAAGAAAAGCAGTATGAAGTACCTTTTATTAAAAATATGCTTCTTTTAAATACCTGTACTTAGAAAATACTCTTCATGTAGATTGAAATCTACTGCCATAGACTAAATAATGTACTAAATGATAATAATAAAAAAGAATAAAATTAAAGAAATAAATAACAGAGATATTCTTTAGGCCTTGATATGGCCACAGCTACAAACTGGTGCATGTTGTAACCAAACAGACTGTAGTTTGGAAACATTTAAAGTCAAACTCCAGAGTTTTTTCCTTTAAAATAATGTTTTCCACATCAAAATAAAGCAAAGCTCCCCCCCCGTGTTGTTTCCTAAGGAACCACCCTGTGCTGTGCCCTGACACAAGGCAGTAATGCTTGGGCCAAGAAGTTTCCCCTGGAGACAGCCAAATGCGCCCACTAGGAGGACCCTTGCTGATATTTTTGTGCAATTTTCTTTATTTAAAAAATAAAAAATAACAGTATCTCCTAAATGCTGGCCCTGCTGCTGGCCTGTATTGCAGCTCTCCTCTTACTGTGCTGTGTCATGACCTTGTTTTTTCTTTTAAAGCAGTATGGGGGGGGTTTTTTCAGCTTCTGGTATCATTTATTTAGCCTCCTGCCTTTAAGCCCTTACCCTTCCTGTCTTGCAGTCTCTGAAATGCCTGGGGTTTGTTTTGTTTTGTTTTCTTGAGGTTTTTTTTCCCCCCTCTGCTTCTAAATTTTTATTCCTGCCTGTTCCATGTGTTTAATGCTGACTGAGCCCACTGCCTGCAGCTCAGCTCTTGGAGCTTCCTCTCTTGCTTCTGAGATCTTTTGTCTTGCTGCTACAAACACATTGTTCAATTCTTGCAGGTTCTTACTTACTGAGCTAGGACAAGGAGTAAAAATCTTACAAGACAGCATAATGTCTGTCATACTCTGTGTCAGTAAGATGGAGTTTTAATCTGTGTGAGCAAGAAGCATCATTAGAAATTTCACTTGTTTCAAATAATGAAAATAATTGAATTATTGGAGCCATGATGCTGCTTTTATTAACTGAAAAATACTATTAAAATATCACAATTGAAATCTTATTCTGTACTGAATCTTGAAATGTTAACACATTGTTACACTGCAGTCTGATTACTGGCTAAATGATCAGTGAAAACTGTGAATTGGATTTCGTGATAATTGATTTTTAGATTTGCTATTTTTTAAAGAGAGGTAAAGCCTTATTCTTGAAGTTTTAAGTTTTGGGGTTTTTTGAAAAAAAGGAAGGAGTATGGGGGCATCTGTGCTTTGCTTTTGCCACTAAATGGGAAACAACATATCAGAAATTACTTAAATCATTCTCAGGGAGCCTGTAATTTATCCCTGTTTTCCTGAGTTACATTAGAAGCAAACGCCACATTTTAGGGGCATTTAGAATGCAGTCCCAGTCAGTAAGATGTCATTTCATTACTGCACTCTTCCTGTGTTTATATCATATGGATGAGGTGCATAGAGTGCAAGGTAAGTATATTTCTACTTATTTCTACTATTTCTAGATATGTAGAATACATTGGGTTGGAAGAGTCCTTAAAGATCATCTAGTCCCACTTAAACATATTATAAAGACATATTTTTTCAAAGTTTGTTGGGAAAAGATTTGTGGGGAAGCACAAATTGAATATGATCTAAAATTCTACATGTGGAGAGGTGATAATAGCAAATTCCTTCTCTCCCTCTGTCCCTCCACTAGCCCTGTTCAGCTTGGCATGTGTTCCAGCTTCTTGCTGGCACAGCACCCACGATGCTGTTCCTGCTGTATTTTCTTCCTGCCTTCTTGTTTCTAATGTCAGGGCCACTGTGTGGATCATGCACTCACTGGGCCATGTCAATGAACATTGCCTGGTTTATTTTTATTTTTTTTTCCCCTCTACATGCTTTTCTTAATTGATTTCTGTTTGGCAATTGGCAGTATCCAACTCAACGTGACCTATTTCTTGCAGGCAGAATTAGCAGGATGTTCCACTCCATCTTAGCTGGATTTGTTGTGTAATGCTTTAAGCAGAAGCATCTCCAATGCACTGTAGAAATCTCTCAGGTGAGCTTGGGCTCAGTGATGCATCAGGAATTGAGCTGCACACTGGTCATGAGTTTAGCTGCTCAACAGCTTCAGGAAACCAAGTAAAATTTGACTGTCTTAGCTCAAGCCCTTGAAAGTACATGTTGTGAGTCCATATTTGCCATATGCACTCCCTAAGGACCCACTGTCTTTGGGGGTTGTGGGTGGAGTAGCTGTTTGGGGTCACAAATCAAAGAGCAGTGTCTATGATGTGATGCTAACCATTACTCAGCATACTCATAACTAGTTGCTTAGCCATAATTAAGGTTCTGAGTGCACAAGAAAACAAAAAAATATCAAAGGGGGAACTCCTGCTCTTTTTAATTCTCTATCTTAAAGCCCTTCTATTAGCTGAAATCTCAAATGCAAATCATTAATGGCAGGGAGGTTTTATTAGTGCACATTTGCCCTCAATATAATTTTATAACAAATTTTCTCAGATAAACATGACTTAAAAAAAACCCAACTAATATTATATCTTAGTTATTTGATTCAAAGCATCATACTGTTTCAGATTAAAATCGGAGGAGACTTTTCTACTATGAAAAATCACAGATCATAATTTCTCTCTTGAAAGACAGGTGAATTGCTAAATTTCTTTAACTAGGGGTTGCAGATGAGAACTCTGCCCAGAAAAGATTCTACACTGCAAGATGATGACCTGCTGTAGGAAAGGAGATGCAGGAAATATAAAGAGAGAAAAATAAAAGTATTGAATACACCTGTGCAGAATGGAGATAGAGGATTATAAGTATTTTGCTTTAAAATTGCACTTAAAAATTAGTTTTAAATGGTGGCACAATCCTGTTTATGAAAGGATAAAACTGAAGTGCAAAAGGTGAGGGTATCCTTTACTGTCAAAAGGAAGGCACTGGCACTTGGCATTGCTCAGGATTGAATTTATGTGCCATGAAAGGAGAAGTCATAGGTGAGCCATCCTTTCAGCTTTAATTCTTCGACCTTCTAGAAAGATATTTTTGAGTAGTAATTTAATTATGAAGAACATTGGGAATGATGGCTATGGAGAAAAACCCTATCTTGAAATCAAAATCCTTTCTTGTGTGGTCAGAAGCTGCTCTGCAATTATTTAAAGTGACCTAAATAACATCTAGGGACTAAAAAGTACAGGCCATTTAGGATTTGGGCTGTACTTTTATTAAAGCTGAAATAATCATCTGGGTATGTATTGGAAGAGTAGTTGCACAAAAGCACTGACTGAAGTAGTAAGGCCTGGGGAAAATAGTTCTTTGATAGACAGGAAAATGTATTGGAAAGAAGGGAAAGGAGCACTTCTGAGGTCAATGTGGGTTGCTGTTCAAAATCATGCAAGTGAGGTTAATTTAATTAAGACAGTATTGGAGTCAGTATGTTGTTAAAGCCCATATAAGTTAAAATATAAACAGTCTAGAGCAAAGAATGACTTTGATAAAGAATGGAAGAAAAATGGATGTAAAATGAAAAGCATGCTCAAATATAGATTGCATCTAAAGCAATTAAAAGGAATGTTAATTCAGCTGGTGGAACTGCCCACTGTGCTGTGATAGCATTCAAGGAGAAATAAAGATTAGAGAATTTCTCTCTGCAGTTACTGCAAAAGCTACCAATCCAAGCATGATAGTTCTTTGGCTAGAAGGCAAAGTCACCAGTGGGTCAACATGTTTGTGACTATGGGTATGTCTTTAATTTGCTTGCAGATTCCTTTTATCAATGGATTGCTCACAGCTACCAAACCCCTATACTTTGGAGATTTTCTACCATATTTGTTAACTAGGCACCTATTTAACAGAAACACAATACTAACAGTATTTTGTTGGTCTTATGTAAAGAAATTTGTAAGAATTTATTTTGAAGCATGTATTCTGAAGATGAAACAGCCATTCTTTCACAGATGCCTCCCTATCTTTTGATAAGACTGTTCCCTCTGAATTAAAGCTACCCAAGTTTTCCTTAAATTTCTGCTACTTTTTAATAGCTGTAATTACAAGCTCTGAGATTCTTTTTGTCATTCATTCTGCTGATCACTTTCCCAATTTGTTTCTGCTGTTGATATATTGGGAAGCATTTTTTCTAACTTTACCTGATGTGCAATCAATTTTCATTTTTAACAAGTCATTTTGATGTCAGGGATTTATCTTCCCTACGTATTTCAAAGGTAGTTATTTCCGACTGAAATCTGCTTTTTATTTAGATACTGATGTTCAAATAGACGGAAATAAATCTTCTTCCTTTCAAAGGTTAGTGAGAGATGAGGAGATATTCCATCTCAATTTCTAATGAGGAATGTAGCCCATATATTACTCCTGTCTATACAAGCATATAGGCTTTCAGAGAGCTTTATTAATCTCAATTGGAAAAGAAGTTCAACTTTTGGCAGTTCAGTGCTATTTATTATGCTGTGCCAAACCACTGAATTAATACAACTGAAGGGGTTAGCTAATTATTCCACATATTAGACAGGGTGTATCATCTTTTGCTTAGAATAATTAGATGCTTCATTCTTTTTCTGCCATTCAGATCATGCAATTTGATAAACTGTTGTAAAGTTTGACTGTTTTTTTTTTCTCATTTTAAAGTCTCTTTCTAATTTTTGCATTAAAAAAAATCTTTTAGACTCAGGGCACTGAAGGAAGATAATTTGTAAGTTTGTCTAAGCAGTTCACAGTAGCCTAAATACTTAGGTTTAGTGGTTTGTTTTACATACAGGCATGAACAATAGTTTTTCTTCTTACTGCTGAGAAGCAGGAAAATCAATGTCTTGCTAAGTTGGGATGCTGAAAAAAAGGGAACCTTGAGTGTAATGGAGTATTATTTGCACTGACTACCTAGTCCAAATGAGATTCTTTAATTATGTTCCATTAGCAGACACAAAGGCAGCTATGTGAGTTCATGTAAGTCAAGAACAAGATAGAGGGGAACATTAATTTCTGACATCACTTAGATTTCTTCTGAGATTTAGATCAGGAAGGCAGTTCCTTGTGATTTCAGCCCTTCTGGATGTTCCATTTCTTCAAGGCTGATGGCAGTGATCACAGTTACTACTAGGGACAGAGAAATGGGATTTTTTCTCTCCTCAATGATAGGAGAAACCCCTGTGCAGTAACACTGTTTCACTTCATGGTTCATTCAGTTGAAACGTGCTGCTGTAACACTGCATGTTCCAGTGTTTAGTGAATGTCTGCTATTTCTTTCTGTTTCAGAAGGCATTTTTTCCTGCAGACTAGTCTAGTTTGCCAGAGCCAGTGAGGTGCAAAAAGCAGAGAGGAGCCAGCTTTTGCCTTTCAACTTTGTTCCTTTGCTGCTTTGCTCCAATGTAACCTCTCCTATCCCAAGCCACAAACCAGGTATCATTTAGATCCTTGATTTGTCTGCAGCCATGTAGAGAACACCCTGGAGTCTCATAAGGATTCTTACCTAGTGTTTTTGGACTAATTAGTATTCACGTATCAAATTCATGTATATGAATTATTACTTTCCCTAGAATTTCAATATACAAAATATGGAATAGTCTACTAGTGACACATGAATGACTTGGGGGCTTTTTTTCTGCACTAGAGGAATCAAAAAGGAAAATACTTGTCCTGTGTCACTTCTTACTTCATGATAAAATTTATTGCTAGCTTTACAGGTGGATTTTGTTAACATTAGTAGGATTAAAGCTTATTACAAAAAGAAATCTCATGAGAGATTCTCATCTGTGCTCCCACAAACATACTTTAAACCTTTTTTATTTCAGCATGACGTTTGGGGTGAACCTTGAGCACTGAGAGTGCTTTTGTTTCCCCAGAGCCTTGAGGAAAGTGAATATTTAATTTCTTGTAAAGCTGTAAGTACAGGAATCAGAGCCAAGTGTTGACCTCCTTGAAGGGGATGAAGCTCTTAAGTTGTAGTGTGTGAACTGGTACAAGTCAGGTTAAGCGTTTGAGATCACTCTGGTTTTGTAACAACATTTATTATATTATAACACTAGTATGAGTACAAAAACACAAGGATAAAATGCTCAGCTGTAATTTATTTTAATAGTCTACTTGTATATAGAATGCCACAGGCTACAGGATATAACCTCTTCAGTAAATGTAATGTGGTGCTTAACCATGTCTTTCACTTGTGTAAAGGGAGACCCTGATTTGGGTTTTTTGGAGCTTTATAATCTGTAAATTCATGCAGAAAAATTAAGTATAGGGAAACTTTCAGCAAATTCACTTAGATTGAGTCTTGTCAGAAGCATTTGGGTCAATACTCTAGAATTTGAGAGCTAGGGGAATATCACTGATTCCTGTTTAGTGCAGAAAAACTGGCCAAATTTATAAATCTAGCCAGACATGTTTTCAGATTTGCCTGTTGTCTGCATTTAAGGTTTTGATAATCTTTGATGGATGCATTAAATTTTGGATCTGGTTGAAATTGTTCTGTGGCTGGTTATAGTGCAGCTCCAACAGTGAGAATTCATCATTCCTCTGCTCTTTATTGGCTGATGTAAACCATAATTACTGGTTGTTGATGCAAATCCACAACAATTTACTGGGCTAAGATGCCTATGTGTGCACTGGCTTGGAAAAATAAGGCTCATGTCAGTGGCTTAGGTATTAGCTAGTCTTTATCCTTGTTGTTTTGAATTCTTCAAGCACAAGAAGTGGAACACTAGCAGCAGCAGCAGCAAAAGAAGTGTTGTTTCAATACTGAGGATTTCTAGTTCTATCTGCTGTTGTAGGGAACATTTTACAGACTTATTAGACCACTGCACATAAATACTTCATCTTAAATAATTCTTCTGCTGACTTCAAATCATTGTGTCAATAAACATGTCTGGAAATTGTGGTCTTGTTGTCATCATGAGACTTGGAAAAGTTACTGCTCTGTTCAGTTAAAGCATAAAAATACAGACCCCAAAGTATGCTGTGATTTTCTAAAAATGCCACTAAAACACTATCCTTTTGTACAAGAGTTAAACTCTGTAATTTTAGCTTCTAAATTCTGGACTTTTCAATGGTATCTCTCCCATTCTGATCTTTCATGGCAAACACAGAAATTATATTTGAAGCAAAGTACACAGAAGAAAAAGATGCTGTTTTTCTGAAATCATGGCTTGCAGCACAGAGGGCATAATGCTTTCTGTCAGAATCCAGCATGTCTTGGTGTAAGATCACTTTATGCTATTTCATTACACATTTTAGTATAAAATTGAAATCCATTTGCCAGGTGAAAGCAATAGATTTGACTTAGCTTTATTAAATGTCTTAACCAAAGCTCTGCTCATGTGAGAATCATCCAGATGTGAATAATTCTCCAAGCAGATGAGATTTTCTGGGGTTGTGTTGCCCCTGCCTGCATCAATTCTTCCCTGTTGCACCTCTAATAAGTTTTGAAAGTTTTAGCCAAGCTCAAGCAAACACAACAGAACAGTAAGTCCACAAGGATTTCTCCAACTGCTGTGGAAGTCAGGGGGTTGCTGGAGGGATGAGAACTAGTGGCTTCCTGGGAGAAAATAGGTCTGTGCTTGTGGTCTCAGCAGCTGCTTCAGATGTGACTCTCCCTGAGTCGAAGAACTTGTGCCATCAGCCTCTATTGGTATGTAGATTGGCTTGGGAGTCATGTGAAGAAGAGGGTGTGGGGATGAAGAGGACAAAGACCATTGAAAATCAGGCCTTTTCAGTGCCTCTGCTCACCCGAGCAGTTTTGTTATTCCTTACACTGCGATTCTAAAGCAGAAGGTATAAATATCTCTGCACGACTGCTGCTTTGCCAGCCTTGCAATAACTTCTGCAGCTCTGCAGACCTTAGAACTAGAAGGTGCAGGCAGCAAAAGGCAGTTCATTGACTGAACCCAGCTCATGGAATATTGATTCATAGAATGGTTTGGCAGAAGAGGCCAAATTGTGCTCTCCTGGAGCCCAGGGTAGTGTGCTTTCTGTCTGCCTTTGCTGCCCTAAGGACATTAAACTCCATCATCTCCCAGCCACTGCTGCCAAGTGATCTAGGTAATTACATTAAATAGGGAAGGTGTATTTATATAGATTAGATTAAGGGCACACAGGACTCTCCTTTTGGAACGAGAAGGAAAAGTAATACAGACTGCTGCAGGAAGTGATTTACCTTTCCCCAATGAAAAAGGTATTCCACCAACAGAAAATTTGAATTTCTTTAACCCAAGAGCTCCACAATATACAAAAATTTCCCTGTTCAGTCTTAAATATCAAAGAAATTCTCTGCAATGTTCCATGTTAAATGCATTGGTAATTCTTAGTCTTTTAATGAAAATAATTGGACTGTTACTACTTCTATGGGATTTTAAATATTCAGCATTAACAGTATTATGAACATTTAAAATCCGCTTTAATTTTTTTTTAAGTCTGTAGATTTTCTGCACTGAAAATTATTATATTTTACTTATTGCTCTTGCAATTTGCAAAATGTTCTTCCCCATGCAGAAAGGAAATAGTTCTGTATTTCTTTGAGATCCTGATTTGAAATCTGTACTGAATGATGCTCTGAATGTTTTATGGCAGTGGTAGCAAGCTCTATTCCACAGGGATTCTCTGTGCAAAGGAAATACAGGGAGGATGTCAGTGTCAGTTAAGAATGATGACTTTTTCCTTATGATGGAAAAAAAAGAAATGAAAAATTGCTTTTCTCATTTCCAAGGAGCAATTTCTCTCATAAATTCCCACCAAGTTCTTTTTCACCTTGCTCTGTTACAATATTAATATTCTGTCTCCATTTCTGAATAATTATCTGTAATCAATAATTCCTATAGATAATTTAATGCAGATATATGTATATGAATGTGAATATTCATATAATTGTTATTGACTGGGAATTCTTTCAACAGACTTCAGTAAAATCGGGAGAAAAACAGTTAAAATTTGCTTTTTTCATATTCTCCTTAGTGCACATTCAAAAGAATCCTGTAACTTATTTTTTTAAGCTTCTCTCTGGACTGTTACACCTGTTTATGATGCATTTTTCCTGATTTGTTATAATTTTTTCATGGAAATACCAATTATGCAAGAACTTAAGCTAAATATCTATCTTTAGTGAAATGGTCAGTGCAGACATTCCATTTCCAAAAGGCAATTCTGCCATTTCTTCTCTGAACTTTGAATAATTCACCTCTGTTTAAAATTCTGATTTTTGTCGTGTCTACTTCATTTCTTACCCTCCATAATCTTGCATTTCTGAATTATAATTAATTTTTAAAGATACCACAAAAGACTGAAAAAATTCAACTTCCTATGGTTGTGTGGTGAGTTCTTATGCAAAACTAATTACCATTACCAGCAAATTTTAATTGGCCACAAAGTTTTAGTGAACAAATGGTGTTTATTGAGTAGTGTGTTACATGCCTGCAGCTTTATTTGGTTTTGCTGAGAAAGAAAACAGCAAATGAATAAAGATTAGAGAGTCCTGGAAGTGTGTGTTGCAGGCTTGAGGCATTTTGTCCATGAAATAAAGCCACTTCCCTGGACTGACAACAGGAAATTGAAAGAAGAATTTGGCTGTAATTCAGATATTTTTTAAGGCATAACTGGGAACAACAGGCTGGTGACCACTAACACAGGCAATATTTGCTAGTCATTTTTAAAAATTGCTGGATCATGGTCTATTTGAGTTTTGTAGGTAATAACTACTAGGTCATCTTTTGGTCTTGCTTATTTATTCCAATATCCTAAATCAGCATATTCTGCAGAGCTTGTTTTCATACACATATGGAGGAGGTCAAGCCATCACAGATGTCTGGCTTACATATGTTTGTTTTAATTGAGCCATATGCAGATCAGTCCTGCCTTAATGCTCAAGTAAAGTCTTTGGAAACAATTTAGCCTGGGATGTGATGAGAAGCCACAAAACAGAATAATTTCCTTCATCCTCTTGAGTCTTGCTTTTATGTATAACAGGAAAAAAACCCCTGCCATATCTTTATTTTCCTACTAGAGTTGACACTTGAAGCTATTAAACATGCACAATGTCAGCTTGACAGAGGACAACTAATGTATGAGTGGTGCAATACAGCCACCATTTCATGCCAGCATGTTTAGAAGAAATTTTTATTGCTCCATTTTTGTACAAAAATGATGAGAAAATGCTCAATGCCTTTTGAAACAGGGAGGGTTTTTTTAGATGCAAATTCACTTCCAAGGAGCTCAGATCAAAACTCTTTATGAAGAGACATTTGGGAAGAAAATGTGACTGAGGAGTACAGTGGGAGAGCAGTTTTGAGGAGCTCAGAGGGATGCTGCTGAAGTTCTAAGGAAAGGCAGTAAAAGCATTCTTTTTTAGATAAACTGAAGTTCTATTTCAAACACAGTTCAGGATCAGTCTCTCCATGTTCTCAATGTGATGGTTCGTTGCCTCCACAGAAATAAATCTCTTCATGGTTCAGAGGTGTAAATGACTGCAATCCACTTTGCAACTGAAATGAGAGACATGAATTCTCATTTCAGAGGGATTTCCTGCTCTTAAAAGTTTCTTTTCTTGAACTTTTGGTGAGAAAAATGGGCATTAAATAGCTGTTTCAATGTTTTAGATGAGTCCAAAAAAAAAGCAGAATATA
>VZTY01033017.1:1446-93944 GCA_013400935.1 Turnix velox
ACCACTCTCCTAGTAAAGAACTTCCCCCTAATATCCAACCTAAATCTTCCCTCCTTCAACTTGTATCCATTTCCCCTAGTCCTGCTATTGTCAGCCCTATAACATTTCTTAGAAAATAATTTTTCTACGATTTAAGGTCCATTAACTTCTCTTCATAGTAATTTACAATCTATCTAATTTCATTTTTTATTAGCCCTGTGAAATCTTCCACCACAGTATACACAGTTCCCCAGTGAAACACTCTGAAACAGCATAATTCCTTTAGATTTTCTGGATGATAAAAGCTTATTCTAGGAAGTTTATTTTTATGCTTTAAATTAACAGCAAGTGAATTCCTGTTTATTTCAAAATAAAGTGCTGATATGTGTGAACTAATCTGTGTAAAAAGTATCACTGTAAATGCTTGAAAAATCAATAATTACCTGATAAATGCAAGTAATATCTCCCCACAAAACCACAGAAAACATACCCTTAACTTTTCCAGTGAGGCCATGAAAAAAAAATGATAGCTCCTTGATTAAGATTTAAATTTAAAATACTTTCTTTAGAACTTACTGTATTTCCAAGACTGATTTAGAGGCAAGATTCAGATATACATAAAACTCTGAAACACTGACGTGACAGCACTGACTACTGTTTCCCGCTTTAAAACTGACAACATAGGAGTCCAGGGTTTTTGCTTCCTTGTGCAACCAACAAACAGATTTATGCATTTCTGACCAAGATTCAGCAAATTCTGCTTGTCAAGTATGGGTGTCCCTCAGTTAGTAAACACAATATGGTGAAGACAAAGGTCAATCTCACATCCTACTCCTCTCAGTGCCTGAGCAATAACAAAACATATCACTTTGATCCTTCTCCCAGCTAGAAAATGACAGGTTTATCTTTGAAAATAAACATGAAAGAGATCATTTTTAGAGTTGGTAACAGCAATTATGGATGCTGATGGACATTAGTTTAAATCCTTCCTTTACACTGTGAAAACCTCTGGAAAGTAGCCTGTTGTACTGGNTGATCCTTCTCCCAGCTAGAAAATGACAGGTTTATCTTTGAAAATAAACATGAAAGAGATCATTTTTAGAGTTGGTAACAGCAATTATGGATGCTGATGGACATTAGTTTAAATCCTTCCTTTAACAAATTAAAATCAGGAGGAACTAGACAGTTGTACTGGGTCTGATCAATAGTAGATTCAGTGGAGGGAGAAGAGGAAAGCAAGCACATATATCTACAATTTAATAATGAGATCACGGAGAATGGCCTTCTATTCCCCCTAAGAAGAAATATACTCTTTATCAATGAATACAAAATACATAAACAATCTTAGCAGCAGGACCAGAAATCTCACAAATGCGCATACCCTTGCCAAAACTCCACTTTTGTGAGGGCATCTAAGCATGAGTAAGAGGAAACTGAGCAACTCTGAGGATGAAATCTAGGTGACATGCTCATAATTTTGAACCCCACACCCTAAACTATGCTGACATTCTTCTTATCATCAGATCCTCTTGATGCCTGATATTTTTGTCTACTATAGGATGATATTTAAGTTCATTTAAGGAAAATAAAACTGCTAAGTAAACAGTACTGAAACTCAGGGAGTATGAGAAAGGACAGCAAGCAAAAATTAACAAACTCAGAGACCTAAACAAAGCTCATTAAAGACATCCAGAGGTCTTTTCAGAAGAACAAAGAGAATTAAATTCCCTTCAAATGTTCATAAAAACCAATGCATCCCTTTATGGGAAATATTACCAGGATGATCCATTAGGCTGTTGGACACCTAATATTAGACTCTAACTAGCTCTTAAAGTATATCACAGCTGCAAATGAACTCCTCAGAAGAAAAATGTACATCTCTGATTTGGGCAAGTTGCTGGCACTGCACTGTCATCTGTCAGTTGCAATTTTTTACATCATTTTCTTCTTGTCTCAGTGTATTTATCCCTTGTGAGCAAACAGCAACAAAAAGGCAATAAAGAAGGAAAATCATAACACAAAAAAGCAGCAATCCTTTTTTCTTCACCATGACTTTTTGCAATAAATGTAGCACCAGGGGGTCACTATCAAACAGGGAAAGAAAATTTGCTAAAGCCTTAATAGCTATTAGATTTTAAGTTGTCTTCTTGAAATATAATAAAATACTGCTCTTGAAACCTAAAGAGGCTACAGTTGCTGCCATCAAAAAAACTCCCCAAAATACCTTTGATAACCAGATGGAACTTGCAGATGCAATTTTAACATGATGCTCTCAGCTCACATTAAAGTGTTCTCAGCAGTTAAGGTGTTTTCACAAGGGGTCTGTTTAAAGTAACTCAGCATATCTTTTTTCTAAGGGTGCCTGAACTTAAGATTGGAATAACTGCCACTTTAATCTTAGCCTACACAGGAATGACTTACTCCCCAAGTCAGGCCTATTCTGAGAAGTGAGACTTTGAAAATTCTCTATGAAAACTATGAATAAGCACGAATGAAGTCACTGCTGCTCTCTGCTCCCAATTTTTGGATTCACCCTCCCTTTGACAAAAAGAATAACTTCACTGCCGCATGCTGAAAGCCAAGTCTGAGTGGTACAGGGGACCTGCCCCAGGGATAAGTTAATGAGCTGTTTAAATTAAATCCTGTCTCCTCTGCGCTATCCATTATTCCAGCAGCCAGAATCCAAACATTTTCAATTTTCCAACCTTGGAAGCTTACAGATGGTTCTTATGAAGGCTGAAGATCTTGATTTTGCCTTGAGAGCAAGCTGCCGTATGTGCTCAAGTTAAAGTCCAAAAATTTGAGATTCATATCCCAATATCGAGAGTATCACTAGGTAAGACAATTATTCAGACTTGGAATCCTATTTTTTTCTCTCTAAACTATTTAATTTAAAAAGGCAGGAAGATGCAGCTCATATTACATTTTCATTAACCCCTACGGTAGCCTGTGGAGACATGGAGTACATGAGATGTATGACTACATGGGTCTAGGGATGATACAACTATAGGTCCTCTCTCTGAGGACCCAGAACTGCTAGGAAGAGATGAGATACACATGCAGCAGAGCAAAGGCATGCATGCTGCCTAGTCTGTGAGGAGAGCTTTGAACTAAAAATGATGTGGAACAAACAGATGACCAACAAGTGGTACACTAGGGTGACAAGCAAAATGAGCAGGACTGTGTGAACAGGAGATAATTAACAAAACAAGTCATAAAAGGGCCCACTCCAGGTTTGGCACGAAAACAAGCAAATGGCAGCAATTCTAGAAAACCCACATGACTGGAGGCCTGAACACTAAAGCACATGGTATGGGGAAGGCACAAGAGGAGTTAGAGATCTGTGTGCTCTTGCGGGGTTATGATTTCATTGGGATCACAGGAGGAAAGTTGTCACATGACATCAGAGCTCCAGAGGATGGCTACAGGCTTTTTAGGAGAGGCAGGCAAGAGCAGCAAGGGGAATGCAGAGATCTGTTGAGGGATGGTTAGGGAGCTAGGTGAGGGCTTATGGGTCATGACAGACTAATGCTTTAATTGGGTAGAAAACCCAGTAAAAAAGGACAAGCAAAAGACAGATATTCACCTCAGTTTTAACAGATAAAATTGCTCTTCTGATATCTCATGTCTAAACCCCTTCATATAGTCTGAAACAAGGAAGATTTAACCTTTGGTGGAGTATCAAGTTAGGAAACTTTTAAACAAACTGGAAGTAAGCAGTCCTATGAGCCCTGATGGGACACATCCATGAGTGCTGAGGGAACTCAGTGATGTCACTGTGAGGTCATTCTGGATTATCCTCAAAAGATCATGGTGATCAAGGGAGATTCTGCAGGATTAAAAGAAATCAAACATCAGGCCTGTCTTCAGGAAGGGAAAGAAGGAGAACCTGGAGAATGAGAGCAGTCAGCCTGAACTTAGACACTAGGAAGACCATGGAGCAAATATTTCTAGAAACTGTGGCCAGTCACATCAAGGACAAGACAATCAGGAGTAGTCAGCATAGACTGTTACAAAAGGAAAGTAATTCCTGACCATTTTGATAGCCTTCACAGAGAACTGGCAAGCAAGGTGGATGAAAAGATAGTAGTAGATTTTGTTTATCTTCTCTTCAGCAAGGTTTTCAATGTTATCACTCATCTTCACAAACTAATGAAATATGGACTAGATAAGCAGACAGACAGTGAAGTGAGTTGAAAACTAGTGGAATGTCTGGTCTCTATGAGTTGTAACCAGTAGCGTACCTCAGGGGTCAACACTGGCACCAGTGCTGGTTAACACCTTTACTAATGACCTGGAAAATGGGACAGTGTGCACTCTCAAGAAGTTTGTACATGACATAAAACTGGGAAGAGTGACTGATGCACCAGAAAGTTGTGTTGCCATTTCAGAGGAACTTAAGAGGCTGGAGAAATAAGCCAGCTGGAAAGTCATGAAGTTAAGCAAAGGGAAATGCCAAATCCTGCCCCTGGGATGGAACATCCCTTGGCCCCAATGCAGGCTGGGGGCTGAGTGGCTGGAAAGCAACTAGGCAAGGCAGGCCGTGGGAGTCCTGGAAATGAGCACATTGACATGTGTCTTGGCTGTGTTTTCTCCCAATTTCTTGAGCATTCCCAGCCTGCTCACTGGTAGAAGAAAAGGCCTTGACTCTGAATAAACACTGCTTAGCAATAAGTAAAACATTTCTGTATTACCAACACTGTTTTCAGTCCATACTTGCTACATTGAGGAAAATTAACTCTATATCAGCCCAAACCAACACAGATGCCCAAGAAGAGGTTTCAGAAATGTAACCAGGTAGAAGCAAAGTTAAGTTTGATAAACAGCTTTCCAGAGCTGGTTTTATGGAAAAACTCACACTTCAGGAACAAATTGAAACTATTTCCTCATTTGAAAATAAGTACAGCTTTCCATGTTTTAAATTCTGCAGTTTTTAACTACTTCTAAAATTAACCAAAACACAAGCTGGAAAAATCTCAAGACATAATAAAAATTTCCCCATTCCTTTTAATTCTGAAATGAATTTGTTTCTCAAAATCACATGGAGAAATCAAAAAGCAGGACATTGGAGTGCTCACTCTGTAGCAATTTCTCTAGAATTCTTTAACTCCAAGAACCAAATTCATATCTTTATTCTGCTATATTGTATTTAATTTCATTAAACAAATAATGGGTGTCAATTGCTTAGTGTCACATAATACTCTATTGCTAGCAAAATGTCATTAAACTGTGATTTAGAAGTTATATTTATTGCAGGACAATTTATGATGGCTTCTCAGTGTCTTCTGTTTATTTCAAAATGCCTATGTCCTTGAGCAATAACATTGTTATAATGCCCCAATGCATTTAATTATCATTCCCCTATATTGAGATTCTGCTTAACGAGGCCTATCTTAAACAGACTCAGCACCCAGGGCTTTTTGCCAGTCCTCTCAGCAGCCTAAGTTTTTGTTTCCACCTGCCAAAAGGTTGATTTAATCAGGCATAGTAATAGTTCTGTCTTTAATAACGAAGACTTCATGTAAGACTAGATTTACATAGGCATCTCTTTTTAAGACTTTTTAAAGATACTAATTTTTAATATACCAAAGATCCTTCTGTCTATGAGAGTGATGCAAATCTGGCTGTGGCATGACATACAGGATGCATCTCCTAACAGCCTGGAGCTTTTGTTTCCCATCTTCCCCATCCCTTCCACTGCCAGATACAGGTGCATTCAAAGGGCTAAATACTAACTGTATCCAGGCTTACATTAAACTCTTCTGGAACAAAGGGCAAGCATGGAGAGAGGCTGCTGCACACTGCACACATACTCAGGGATGTAAGTGTTTGAGAACAGCCAAGTTATAAAGCCTCCTTCTCTGGTTGTAACTAAACATGCTATATTTCAGGGAGGGATAAAGGAGAAGTGACTTTGACATATGAAATCTGAGTTCATGCATTCATTTCCCCATGCTCACAATTTTTTTCAGCAACAATATATCTTCTATGCCAAAGCTCTTTTTCTGAATATGATGCTAAATGGCTATCTCCTGTCAATAAAAGATGCTGAAAATACTCTCGCTGGCCATGAAGTAATAGATGCTATCAAAAAAAGGATGTCCATTAACAGTTTACTTGATGTTCTTCCTCCATTCCACTCTATGCCTGAGAAGTGTTGACAGTGAATAACTTGAAAAAAGAAGTACCGGCTACCCAGACCTATGACACTCTCAAAATCCAATGGCATTCCTTCCCAGTCCCCTCTTCCTCCTTCTCCCTGCTGCTAATAATCAGTGATATTTTGGAAGAGAGTGCAATCTACCTCTGCTGCTGTTCCCTGCCCTAATTGGCACTGGCTCCCATTGCTTGTGGCAAGGAAACAAGGAGAACTACAGACTAAAATGGCTGGGGGGCATTTCTCTCAGGGTGCAACTTGCTGCTTCATCTGCACTGCTGCCATTAACATTCCTGGAAGTAGCAGGAGGTGCTGTGCACATGGTGAGCAGATGCAGCAAGTGTGCATCCATGACTAGGCACAGCAGGTGCAATCACAGACATTGTCTCCTTCCTGTTCAATAGGAAGTATTTTTTCTCCTTCACCAAGAATCGTTTCTGACTTCATTGACAAGACAGTGAAAGAGCTATGTCCTAGGAATCAATGATCAGCCATCCAGCAGGTAGTGATGGAGATGCATCTCTTTGCTCATCTGGAACTAACTTATTGCAGAAATGTGGTGATAGAAATAAACAGTGTGTGAGGCCAACACCCAGCACAATGCATGCACAGTTCAGAGAATGGCTTGAACGTCTTCCTTCTCTGTGTTATCACAACTGATAACGATCACACCATTGTCTAGGGGAGTGTATCATTAGAGCTCTAGAGCAGAAGTCCTTTGAAAATCCAGAGAATCCATGAGATTCGAGTGATTGCCAAAGCACAACTGTGTTCACAGTCATCCCTCCCAGCATGGGACCGTACAGTTTACCACGTTTTATTATGGGGCTCAGAGATCTCAATAATCAAGGAGTGCATTTCAGGATCCCTGACTCATTACGCTAATCAATCGGATATTGATCTCCTTCTTCCGCGCCCCGGTCCATTGACCTCGAAGTCAGTTTCTCCCAATATTTTTCCTCCGGTGTTCGCCACCGATGCCTACTGCGCTGGGAAGCGCAAAGTGTTCTGCGCTTTGCTGTAAAGAGCCCCCTCGCAGAGAAGAGCAAACTTGTCGGTTTGTCTCTGGCTACCCCCGGCCTCCCAGCGGCTCGACGGGGCGGGGCTATCCGCTCCACACCAGGTGCGGCTCGCCGGAGACGACAGTCAAGGCGGGACGCGGCGGCGCCAGGGAGTTCTCTGTGCCCCATCGGCCCCAGGAAGTACCGGCGCAGGGAAGCCCCGCCTCCTCACCACCCTCCGCCACTTCTGCCACCACAGGCCCCTCCTCCCCGGCCGGTGCCGCTGTCTCCCTGGCATCGCGTAGCGCGACAGCAGCGCAACGCGACGGCACCACGCCGGACATCCCTCAGGCGCCCAGAGCTGGTGATCGCGCAGAAGCCGCTGCACACCATGGCTGTCACCTACCTGCTGGGCAACGGCTCCGCGCCACTTCTCTCCGGCGCCCTGGAGGTCCCCTTCGCCTCCAACGCCTCCGCCGCCAACGCCTGCCGCTCCGCATCGCCGCCCTGCGTGGCCGCGCCACTGGGAGCCTGGGGCAATGCTTCGGTGGTGGCGGCGGCGGGATGGAACCGCTCTGAGCCCTGCGGCGGCGCCAACGGCAGTGCGGGCGGCGGCGGGCCCTGCGCTCCTACGGGCGGCGGCCCCTCCGTGGTCACGGCTATAGCCATCATGGTCCTCTACTCCGTAGTCTGCGTCGTGGGGCTCTTCGGCAACTTCTTGGTCATGTATGTCATCGTCAGGTGAGTGTCCCCACGCCCTGCCCTATCCTGCCTTGTCCTGTACAGCAGACCCCGGCCGCTGCCGTCGGGGCGGATGCCCCGCCGCGGAGTCCCGACGGAGGATGCTGCCATCCCTCTCCGAGGGCTACAAAGGTAGAGAGAGGAGGGGCTACTACCCCCGCAAGTGAGGGTATGGAGGCTTTTGAGAAAGCGACGAAGCAGGTGGTTGGGGAAGAGATAATTGCAGTGGGTCTGTGGGGTAGTCCCTCAGAAACCGTCCGGAGATGCTTGACGGACTCTACCCCCTTTAACACATCTGGGAGCTGCTCTGGCCAGCGAGGCCCGAATCCCAGAGGGAGGACTGAAAGGGACTCGTGGTTGTCTGCGATGTAGGTGTGCACACTGACACCCGACAGACATCCTCGTGTTTCCCCCCCCCCCACTCTCGCAAATGCACAAGCAAAATATAAATGGTATCACGGCTCAAAGCGTCCCAGAATTATGGATTCTGTGCCTCAAGTCTTGATGCATATATTTCATATATATGTATATATACATACAAACATATACAGGTGTATAAATTTGCCAGGTTCTCGGCCCCTGTCCGCAGTCCGTGCTTCCCGGCTGTGCTGCGACATTCCGCAACTCCCCCACTTCCCCCCAAGCCCACTCGTACTTTTACCGATCACTCCCGATCGTGTCCTTCACGCACGACAAATTCCGTGCCCGTAAATCGGCGCGTAACGGGTGAGAGCGAGATTAAATGGGCTCCTTCGCCCGCCTGGGAGCGGGACGGGCGGCTTCCTTGGGGAAACACCGCCACCTCCCGGGAGCGGGGCGACGGGACGGGGCTGCTCCAGCGCCAATTCGTCGTGGCAGCCGGTCATTTCCAGATAAAGCAGCCGCTGAGCCCTGTGAGACCCAGCAGGCGTTGCTGAAGGTAGAAAAGGGGGGTACCTTGCAGGGCCACTCCAGCGGTTCCACTTGTCCCAGGTCTAGAATTGATCCTTCTTCCTTTTGAGTGCTGAGTTTCCGAATGCAGGACGCCGTCAGGAGAAGAGATTGGAGTCCAGCATAGCTTGGAGGCCAGCGGAGCCAGGATTGCCTCACGGTGGGTGAGGTGCTGACAGCGCTGGCCATCGAAGCCAAGGTGCTGTGCTATGGCAGGGTGGAGGATCAATCCTTTGGCATGTATTGGGGATGTCACTGCAAAGCCTGTGCAGCTCATAGGCTTCATGGGAACTCGGGTAATATACTTCATGGGTTCAGACTGCAGTAGTTTAGAAACCTGATTATTTTAACTACTCTGTAGAGGTGGTATTTTAAATGCACAGAAGTAGGGAAATTCTCTTCTGCTCCATGGTTTGGCCAGTCTGAGCCTCAGGTTATCTATGTGAGGGATGCAGGAAGGCTTCTGAGCAGGGGAAAGGCTGCTATCAGCTAAACAGGTGTTTGAATGCATTCCTCTGGGAGAAAGAGCAGAAGCACAGTGTAACAGAGCCAGGATAACTGTCAGCAGAGAGATACAACAGGTTGTCCCTGGAATTATGTATTTATACTGGGCATAACCCATACTAGGTTCATATTTCTCACATTAATTGAATTACGCTTGCACAACAAAGCCAAATTGAATGAGGCACTTGCATTTAGATTTCTATCTAAAGAGAGCATCTTTTGCTGAGATTACAGTTTAAACAAAAGCCAAAATCAATAGGAGAAAGCAAAAATAGGTTTTCATTTTACATAGGAAAACACCAATGAATTAAATAGCCTCCCCAGAACCACCCAGGAATTCTATGGCAAAAACATAATGGGACTTAATTCTCCTGTGCAAGAGCAGCTTCCCAGTTAGTAGAATGCTGCTGCTTACCAATTTGAGATGAAAAAGAGTTTACATGTTAATGGCTGAACAAGATCTGTGCTTTAAACAGTATAAAATGTATTTATTTTCTTGACTTCTCTAGAGCTTTGGTATATCTAGAGAGTAGCAGGGAACTTTTTTACTTATTTCCTGTGATAAGCTATACTAGCATGACAGTATTCTAAATCATACAATATGCATATATGTAGTAGTGAGCATATGTGCTCACATTCATGTATCTTTGTGTCTAGCTACAGATAGGAGGCAAAATTTACACTGAATTGAATGTGAGATCATATGAAGCTCCCCTTCTTCATCTACCTTTCACATCACACCTGCTCAGGAAGAACAAATCATTGAATTTGTATTCTGAGAAGAACTGAGACTACTAGAAGTAAGATTTTAAAGTAATATTGGTATCTATATTGCCTTGAAAATTTTAGGGGGTGGGAGAAAAGTGCTTAGATATTTGAGACTCCGACCCTACATATCTTTTACAGCTCCAATGAAAGCAACAGTGACTTCGTATTCCTTATGATGCTTGTTAATATTTCATGTTCAGGTTCTTTGTAAATATTTTAAATAACTGTTATTTTATATGCATTACTGATGTTTCAACTTTTCCACATGAGGCTAATCCATAGGTTTGGAGCCAGGCTATGCAAATGCTTTCCTAATGTGGCACTGTCATTATCAGTCCATGATGCCCCACAATTCTCCCAGCGGGAGCAGAGATGTCAGAATGCAGATATGTCCAGCAAGGAGATAGAAATGTATTGTCATTATTGATACCAAAATCAGGCTCTTCATGCAATGTGATTTCATGGATTTCCAACTTATGTACTTGTTATTTTATAATTAATGCATTCTCATCCACCCTTGTCATTCTTGCAAATGGTTCCTGTTCAGGTAAAATATTCTTCTTGTCTTTAAATTAATATTTACATGTTGTATCTGTGGTGCATGTGACTGAACCCCATGCTAGTAACACTGAGCTGTTTCCTTTGTTATGTTCAAGAAATATCTTCTGAGTGGCAGCAGTAATAGTCAGGTTTTGCTGTCAGCTGTGAATTTGAAAAATCAGTAGATAATTTTTTAATCTGTTTTCCTCATGTGCTTTTTGCAAGTGTAAATTGCTGAAATGAATACAGTGCTGGTACAGCTGTGTCAACAGCAAATGCTACTTTGTGCTGCTGCTGAGTACAATTAGTACCATTTGGTATGGAAATAATTTACACAGCAATCTACAGGCTTTTCCAACTTTCTCATCAAATCAGTGGGAATAGTCACACGTTAGAGTGGGAAGAAGAATATGCCTTGTGACAAAGCTGTAACATCATAGATGAAAATCTTTAGCATGGCTGGTCTGGAAGAGAGGAATAGCTCTCTGATGTCCCAGTCATCTTTGGTGCCAGATACCCTGAGTGAGAGGACTGTAATTCCATCAACAGCATCTAGTCACTCCAGTCGAGTGATTACTTAATTGCTGTGCTATTAATTTTGTCACACACCATAAACAAAGGGACCCCAGTTTGTGCACAGTCCTTCACAGAAGGAAGAACAAGTCTTGTTTCATTACAGTAAATTATTACTCTGGTTAAAAGAAAAAATGAACAGGGAAAGAAGTTATCTCTCAAAGAGACTTCTTGTTTTGAAAAATTGTTTTGAAAAATAAGAGCTGTGGCTGAAACATTACCTAATCTGGAAAGACGGGGCAGAACTGAAAGCTCTGGTTATTTCTGCCCAGTTCACTCATGTTTCAGGAAATCTGGTTTACTAAGTGGAACAGAATTTAGGGTGAAATTTTAAGTGTAGAAAGAACTGATGTCGCCAGAAGAATACATATACTGATATGTGCATGAAATGTAAAAGGTTGAGTTTGGAGAGAGGTCATGACATATGCAATGGAGAGAGCCTATTTAGAGAAATAAACTGAAAATTATCCCAGACTTGAAAGTGGTTGAAGCAAAGCAAGGTTTTCTAAAAGACGGGTGTTCTTTGTGAGGTGATTGTGGAGCTATGGATGCGCTGTGAAAGAAGGTCTAGAGCATCTCTCATACCAAGAAACACATAAAATTCATTCTTTTCTCTGCTGTTCACAGCTGCATGAACTTCTCTGAGTTTGGATGGCATTGTACATGTGAATGTGTGTGTTGCCTCTTCCACTCTCTGCATAGAAAAGGTCCCACCCCATTGCTAAGAGCTTCTAACTAAAGCCACAACAGCCTTAACCAGCTAGGTCAATTATGAGTTGCTACTGTTCACCAGCACAGATCAGAGAATATCTAGGGACAGAACTGAGGGGGCAAGGTTAGCCAGAAATAAATTAATTGAATGAGCAGCACAGTATGGGGGTGACCTTCAGCATCTCACAGTACAGAAAGGCAGGTATCCCTGTTCCCATACTGACAGAAGTTTACCCACCTCTGCTAATGGGTCAGTGTTTGACTAGTGAGCTGCTACCCTCCCTCTCCAAAGACAGGGAGCAGACAGATAAAACAGCATGGTTACCTTTGTATTCCCCTTTTTAAAAAAACCCCAAACATACTGGCATGGCTGTATTCAAAATTTGGCCCCAAATACATTAGTCTGCCACATGGGGATAACTCCTTGTCTCCCTGAGGAGGCACAGGTAACTGCAGGTAAAGCAAAAGCAGCAGCCTGCTCTGCAGCCCCATACTTGTCTCCAGACCCTGTGTCACACAACTCGTTACCCATGGGAAAGCATGCCTGCCCCAGGAGGACAAACCCTCTGCCCTTGCTCTGCTTTGGGATGCCCCCAGGGAACTTATGAGAAGAAAACACCCCCTCTCATTCAATTTCTTTTGAAAAAGCTGTTCTGATCCCACTGTTTTTTCCTGGTCTATTATTTTGCTAATGGTGCTCATGGAGAACAATGTTATGCTCTTCATGATTTTTTTTTTTTTAATTTCCTCATAAAAAGAAGTCAAACTGTACCAACTTCTCATGGCTTCAGTAAATTAGAAAATATTATGAGAACGTATCGTTTACATTGTATAATTATTAACAAGCTAATTACTAATAAGCTAATGAGCTAATATAATTGTGAAGTACTGCTTTAAGTTATAGTATTTTTTTAAATCATCGAGCATCTTCTGCTGAACACTACAAATAATTTTTTCTAGAATTTTTTGATATCGAAAGGTGACACATTTACAAAAATTTCAAACAGTGTCATGTAAACCCAAATTTCTTGAAGTCATAGGCTGCCTAACCAGTCTCTTTTCCTTCCTTAGGCAATAGTTGGTGTTTAGTCTAAGAGTGGAAGAAATAGGAGCATCACTGAGGGTCATTTTAACAGTCTGTTAGACTGCAGAGAGACTTTCTAGAGTTTACTCCAGCATCTTATTTAATAGCTTTTTGTCTACATTTGTAAAATGCAGCAGTCAAAAAAAATTGTAATCAAAAATAATGTTGGAAATAAAAGGTCACAAATATTATCATTTTGAAACAAAATTTACTCAAAATTTAAGACTTCTGAAATATTTCTGAAGGGTTTAAGCTGATTATTTTTAAACCTAAGGGTTCTAAGATGGATATTGTAGAGATCCTCACTACTGACATTTTCAAAAAATGTTTTATTTCATTATGATTCTAAAGGAAGGTTAGTTTTCAATTCTTGATCATTATATTTTTTAAAAATCTGGAAGTGACTATTTTCTGATTTACTGCAATTACTCTGGTCTCAAAGGCAGCCCTTTTTGTAACTATCTGTGCTGGTTTTGGTTTTTACCATGAAGTTTGAGTTCATGGTATTCTAAATAGGACTTCTATGATCTTTCAAAGGGCCTTTAGAAGTTAGCTTTTAAAACTATTCACTAGCAAGGAGTTTCACAGCTTAGCCCAATGGTGTGGTAAGAAACATTCTCATTCAGTTGATGTTAAACACTTAAATTTTATTTATATTTCCCTTTGAATTTGCATGATGAAAAAAGATAAGAATGACAGCCTGTATCAAGTCAGGTAACTGTGAAAGACATGAAATAATGGCATATTTGCCACCTTCTCACTGAGAAGTGTTCAGTTATCACTTGTAAGTTGTTGTATCTAAGACCAAGAGTAAAACTTCAAAACAGATATGTTTGTGTGAAATGAAGCATCTACTCCTCACTGTGTTTTATGGCGCAAGCACAGCTGAGGAAAGACTCTTACGAGAGAACAGGGAGCAGCAATTGATTATCTTTTCCCTTGCATTGTGCTAACCTCCAGCACTGCACCGTGCTGCCTTTATAGAAAGATCACCCAAGAAACCAGTTACCCTGATCATTTCTGTAAGGTGATGGTCTCACTATTCCACTCACAGCCCAGTTTCTGATGCAATCTTGTCCTTTACACATGGAGACTAAATCCACAATTCCTGGTACTTTTCATCTGGTCTTCTCATGTCTGCCTTCATCATTGCCTGCTTTTACCTGTTTCACTCATCACAGCCAAGTCTTTCTATGTGTTTATTCTCCCCCTGGTCCCTTTTGCTCACCTCTGTTGATTCTTTCCAGATCACACTCAGCATTTTCACTATTGCATGCAAGAGTCCATGCCCCATATAGTTAGAATCACTGTTTGTAAAATTGTCTGCAAAGGCTTCCCTGCCAGGGTATGTTTCATATACAGTCCAAAGATCACAATAAAATAGCTGTTCACTTATCCCTTCTAAAAAAAAGTCATCACAGGTATAGTCAATGGTTTTACTCTTGGTCACATTTCCCTGAAGGCAAAGAGAAGAAATTTGAAGACTCTGACAGTTTGCCTTTCCATCTCTTCATCGCAAAACAGAAATTTTAGTAGTAACCCCCAGTACTGGATAATGATAGTATACCGGATTCAGTCTTTTTAATACTGTTGATATATTTCCAAGATATTTGTTACACAATAACTGTGAAAGCAGCAACCTTTACTTATGCCTCAACACCAAGCAAACAGAGACTCAGCTAAAGGTGGTTTAACAAACAGGTCAGGTAAATTTCTGGAACAATATACATACAATGTTTTCCTCATTTAAGTACACCACTACATGACTTGGCATTGGAGCATTTATATTACTGTTGTTTGGTTTTTATCATTGAGAAGCTTTTTGGGGTGTCCAGGAAAAGAAAAAGAAATTATGGTAATAGGAGTTGCAAAACATTGCAACATCTTAAACAATTTTGTAGCAAGTTGGTGTGGATATATCTGTAAAAACCTGATTCCTTTATGAAAAAATAAAAAATGCATCACATCAGCTTTATTTTATATGAATTTCTGACCGGATATTATGCATGTAGATGTAATTTTTAAAGGCATTCAAGCAATAGAGATAAATAATAAAACAATGACCTGTTATGACTGGTTTGGAGCTTGTGTGTTCTGTTTGAAGCAATCCACTTGATCGTTAATCCTCTCAGTTGAACATCAAGGAAAAGGACTGACCTCCTTCCCAAAGTTACTTTTTCCCAAAGAACAAAGCATGCTTTGTTTTCTCTGGGGAGGGACAAATCCATGAATTTAAAAGAAGTAGAAGCAGGATCTCTAAATGCTGCCTTTAAGGAGCAAAAAAGCAAAAAGACACATAAAGCAACAAGTGACTTTTAGCCCAAAGTCCAACAAAGTATTGTAATTAATTGAAAACAGGATGAGTTAGAAGTCCTCCCAACTCTCTTTGTGCCACATTGTTCCCGAAAAGACCTGCACAGGAGTCTAAAGAAAGCTGACTCTGTCTAAAAGGCTTTTGTTTAGCTCTCCCTCTCCCACAGATCAGTTCTGAGAGAAGTTGCTAATTGGTTCCGAGAACAGGAGAAATTGCCCTAAGCTGATGCTCCTCCACCAGAAGCATTGTGCCCTGATGGGCATGCTGATGGATCTCCAAGTGCCTTGAGACAGAATCTGGTGCAAGGAAAGTACAAGCTGCAAAGTCAAACATACTGTTAAGGTTACCCGAGGGAAATAAGTATTAGATAAATTATGTATCAATTTCATTTGTGCCATGGAGGAGAATAAAGTGGAAAAGTAACTTGGCAATGGGAAAACAAAGTGTCAGGAGGAAAATAGGTATCAGATAAAGCAGATATAATCAAACCCTTACCTGCCCTATGCTTCTAAGTGCGTTCAGCACATACATTCACACTCCTTTAGAAAATAGATATCTTCTTGCTGCTGTGCAAGCAAAGGAGGGGAAGATTGCTCCAGTGTAATATATGTGAAGGCCTTGTTGCATTCCCTACTGAGTACGTCAAGTTGCTAGCCCTTGCTGTTTTAGATCTGATACATCCCTTTAGCATATCATGACTTGTCACCCAAAGTGATGCTTGGTCTTTACATGATTTTTCATCTCTCTGATTGAACCACTATTACCCGTCACAGAGATGACCATGTTGGGAGTCAGGATGCAAGGCCTGGAGGAAGCAGCTGCTCCCTCTATCTTTTTTTAAAGGCAGTAAAATCTTATTCCCTTCCTCATTTCAGTGTTTACCACCAAACTCCGGATCACTGCAGAAAGCAAGTGAACCTGCCTGCAAATTGCACCATTTCATTGTAAATATGTGTGTACATTTTCTGCTATAATGTAACTGCTGGAGAGATTTTGATTTGTTGTTTGTTTTCCCTGAAAGCTTATTATTTTAAAATTATGTCCTTGTAAATATTATTTTCAGAATATAAATTGAGATGGCTATGTAGATTGTTAACCACAGTATTCACCTCCAACGTGGGTGGCCTGGCAGCCAGTCTAAGGGTTGTTCATGAATTTATAGTGCTTGTTGCAAAGCCTGAATTTAACAACCCAAGGCATAAGCATTCTGAAGTATCACTGAGTAGAAAAATTGAAGACTAAATCTTCAAGCTAATTAAGTCACATACTTCCATACATGTAGATTAGGCTCAGACTGAACTTTTAATATGTAACAGTCTGATATGGTACACATTAAAATTGTGACTGAAATGCAATTTGGATCTTTCACTCTATAGAGAACCAGTAAAATGCGAAGAAAGAAAAAGATCAATGAGATGCCAAGGCCATCAGTTAAGTTATTCAGATTTTTTTTTTAAGCCTTTAGCTCAGAGGCATTTTGGGGATACAATCTAGCTGAGAGAAGTTTCTTCACTTTCAAACATAGAGAAGTTTGGGTTTTGTGGGTTATTTTCTGGGGTAGTTCATTTAGGCGTGTTTCACGTAGTATAATCTTCCCATCCAAGGAGACCTCAACTAATCCAATGTATGCACATAATAATTCTTCATTTGTTTAACAAGTCATTTATGCAAGAGGAACATGAATTTGAAATTATAACCTAATTCCTCCAGCATCAACAAGAGTTATGTCAAGTTGTCTGTATGCAAGATCTAATTGCTGGCTTTCAGCAGCCAAACCATTTTCATGAATGACTGCTTTCTGCAATGATTCTCCTATAATTAAGTCAGTGTTTCATATATTTTGCATTGAACTTAAACACGGATTGGTTGAAACGGGCTTTGTCTACAAATTAGCATTCTGTGGACAAAAGTTTGCATGTCTTCATGTTGCCAAAATCAGTTATTACCAATCTGGAGTTGGTCAGTCCTAAGTTCTCTTCACTGGTCCAATTTAGATAGGAGCACTTTGCAAATTTAGCTACCAAAGCATGCGTTACTGCATTCACTGGCTAGATGCGGACTCCCTCTCTAACTTCTTTGTACTAGCCTCATAGTACAAGATACCATGAAGTGGATCTCATTCAGAAGGGCTGAAGAGTCTAGAGGACGGTATTTTTCAACAGTCCCACACAGATCTAAACAACTTTGCCAAAAAGTGATAGGGACAAGACTCAAGTGGCAGTACATCATCTTTTTCTACTAAGCTTAGAAGAAGTGTGGTGCAAACTAAAACTATTGCCATTTTCTAAGAATAAGAAATGGCTGTCAAGTTATTTTACATTTGAGTAATGCAAGACCTCAATGAATTTTTGGAGGTGATAAGATGGAGGCTAAACTATTGCAGTTAGAAAAACTAGATACAGTGCTGCCGCATATGTCCTGCAGTGAGAGAGGCACAAGTAAGCTCACATCTCTCTTGCTTCATGTGAGGTAGAAGGGAAGGTGCTTGCAGCTCCTATTCAAGATGCTGTTACACTTTATGCAATGGAGCTAAGGATCTCTCACCTTTATTTTCATGAACCTTTTATTTGATTTGCAGACTACAGGTGTCCCATGTGCTGCCAGTTAAAGACATCATTTCATCATTTATCCATGAGTGATATAACTTACTGACTAGCTGAGTAGGATTCTGTATTGCTTTTTCTTAGTCCAAGCAAATCCCATTTAAGTATAACTCTACACATCAGATCTTCAGACTTTAGGTATATTTTAAATATTTGCTTGAAGATAAAGAGATTGGAGATAAAGTCAAGTACATGTTTGCCTTACAGAGCTAGACAGACATAAAGCATATTCTTACTGCTGGAAATCTGATCTATCATATACTATTAGCAACAAAAAATGCTTCATACATATAGATATTTTATGATATAAAACCTGAGGAGACATACTAGTGTATGTCAGTATTACAATAAGCATAATTAATTTGAATATGTATCAAGAGCAGTACCAAGCTAAATAGTCACAAAAAACTGAATCAAGTAGCTCTGTTAACCCTTTTTTGCAGAGCTGTAATATTAAAAGTAATGGTGCCCAAAGCCAGCTTCTTTCTTGACCTGTTCATCTGTATGCAAACTTTAATATATGTAGTATTCCAGATGCTAAATATCAGCATTCAGATTTTCACGGGTTTGCATGTATTATTATTTACACATCTGTTTATTTTTAGATTTCTAGTGATTTTGAATGAAAGTGCAAAAACAGGATCTGTTAAAAAATTACATTTATGAATCCCATACTTTTGGTATTACAAGTCATACGGATAATCCTGTGATTTCAGTTAAATCCGATCCCTCTGAAGTGTCGATATCTCATCATGATCACATCTATTTCTGGATGGTGGAAATGTTTGTGCTGCTTGTTCAAATAGGTGAACTGATACCTTGGCAAAAGGTATGATAAAAGCTAAGGCCAAAATTTTGATTAGGTCCATTTTGATGGTCTGTTATTTTCCATGCTGTTAAAATTATGTTTAATCAATAGCTTTACTTCTTATTTGTTCATATCAAAAAATATTCCTGGGGACACTGGTAATCTATTTATTAGGAAAAATACATGTTTAACAAAATATACCTTTTAGAAATAAGCCTTTTATAAAGTTTTGAAATACTCAGTAGAAAAAAACACCTAAATGCCATAGAATTCACTGGAAAGAATATTGTAAGTTTCAATAGGCTTTTGTTGATTTGGCAGTTGTGCAGGTAAATTTCTTTCATCACCACCAAAAGCTCTGCTTCCTTTCTCTGTACGAACAATGTTATTAGAAATATAAAGATTACAGAGTACATAAAGCAAAATCCTTCATTATTAGCCTATAGAGCCCATTAAACAAAAAAAGTCTAGAGAACGTTTAAGCTTAACTGACAGTAGAAGAGGGATAGCAAAGCTGAAATATGTTTAGGATTTAAGCAGGAGAAGGCCCATCCCCATCCCTGCTTTATTCCATTTATTCAGAGCTGGTCTGCCCATCCTCTGGTGTGCTCAGAATGGCTTTAATTATTATTTTAAAATTCATTATCGTTTGATGATGTTTTCTCTAGACAAAACTGTGCCAAAATTGTGTGATGGCAGCAGTACTGAGCAGCATTCCTAAGTATGGTTTCTTGTCCTGCCTTAACAGTAGATCAATCACCTCAGAGCTGAATAGGGATCAGCAGCCTGGGTAAAGGTGCAGGATCCTCTATGCCCTTCCTTGTCAGTGCAGAACTGAGAGTCACTGCCCGTCTGCTGCTGTTGCTGCTTCAGTGGTTCAGGCTGGAGGAAGCTGGATATGTTTGTCTGTAATACAGACAAAAACAATCTTAGCTAATCAAGAAAATGTTCAAAAATCTTTTTAAAAACATCACCATTGCAATTATGGTTGCTAGTGGCTCCTCACCCACAGCACTAGAAAATGAGAGAACATAGCCAGGGCAAATTTCTCCAGATGTTCATCATAAAAGCTATCTAGATACTTTGAGGATGATATCTGAATTTCTGCAGACCCTACCAAAAATGTCACAAATGTGATTCCCCACACAGCGCTTTGCAGCTGACTCCTGTTCTGAAAAAATCAGTGTCAGAAACAAAAAACATTTAATTTTACACTTTGCTTTCCAAAGCAGGTTGTCTGAAAGATTATTTTAAATGGGCTACTCCTCCATAAATTATAAAAATTTTGATCAAATGCTGTAGTTGTTACTTTACAGAAACAGAAGGAAGTACTATCAAAATAGCAAGCCCTCCAAAACTTAGTGCCCAGCAGCCTTGGTAGCAAGCAGCTAGCAGGACAGCATAGCCAGGATCATTCCTTAGAGTGAGAGTCATTATGCCACTGCAAAAATATTTTCTTCTCATCAACGGTGGATCACAAGTGCTACTTAGGTGACACAAGGACTTGAAAGTGTAATTGACTCTTCACAAAAGTTGATTAAACTAAGAAGGAATTCAGACTCTACTTAGCAATGTCAGCACAAATGAAAATATAAAAAATTCCCCTTGTTGAGCTGTGATTGAAGTGTAACATATTCAAAATGGGAGTTTGGGTATTAGTGACACAGACATAGCAAGAGGAAGGTAAAAAAGAGCTGAGATTAGCACTATGGAGCAGAGTATACATTCCTATGTCAAGAAACAGGGCTGGCATTGACCTGGGGTGGTGGTTCTACCAATACTCTCAAATGCATTTGGTTAATAGCATCTGTCTTCTCATTTAGTTGGAAAAAAAAATGTCTGTCCAACTTGTATAGGACATTAAGATTAGTAAAGCAATGTAATTACCATAATTTCAAGTTATTCTAGAACTCCATGAACAAATGGGAAACTTTTAAAAGCCTTAATATTTAGACATGGTGAATTTGACAATTACACTAGTTTTTAGGTACTTATTCCCTAAGGAATGATATCATTACTACTCCACGGCCCTCCCCACTTCTATAGACCGCAGTTCTGATACTTGGTGTGCTACCAGCAGATGCAGAAAGTCTATCTATTCAGTACAGGGTTCAATATGTACAAGTGCAGTTTTTTCAAATAATTTATCCTATTTTTATCATCCGTAATATTGTTTTATGTGGATTTTTTCTCTCTGCAGAAGTTAAATTAATCCTTTTCTTCTTACATGAATTAACTAATGTCTTACTGAACTGCAAAGATTATTTTGGTAAACCTTAGCGAGGTCATGTGTTTAAAAGCAGAAAATATTATCTTTCATATTATCAAGCCCATTATTTCACAACAGTTTCTTATTCATGGTGAATTTGACTCAGTTTTTACATTGTCAGCTATGAATATTCATGTGCTTTGCTGATATTTTCCAGGTACACGAAAATGAAGACTGCCACCAATATCTATATTTTCAACCTTGCATTAGCAGATGCCCTAGCAACAAGTACTCTGCCATTCCAGAGTGTGAATTACTTGATGGGAACATGGCCATTTGGTACAATCCTGTGTAAGATTGTTATATCCATAGACTACTACAACATGTTCACCAGTATCTTCACACTCTGCACAATGAGTGTGGATCGCTATGTCGCTGTCTGCCACCCAGTTAAGGCCCTTGATTTCCGTACCCCTAGAAATGCCAAAATTGTCAATGTCTGCAACTGGATTCTTTCTTCTGCAATTGGCCTCCCCGTTATGTTCATGGCAACTACTAAATACAGGCATGGTAAGTCTGACTTTCACTCCTAAATTGAATATTTCAGTGTATCAACTTCTTTCTGCATTGTTTTACTTTATTATATAAGTATTGCATTAACTTCTGACCCCGAGCCTGAAAAAAGCTGGTGCTAGCACAAATGGACCCCCTCAACAGTTCAGTGACTGGCTGTAGCTTCCTGAACGCAGCACTGCAGATGTTTGCAGATGTAGTCTTTTTCAACAGGCAGGTCCAGGCCCTTCAGAAGATTCATGTGGGTTCCATTGCCCCACGCAGTTAATGTGGTATTTGGAAAAGCATCTGTGCCTGCCTGTTGTCTTCTATGGTGCAGCTGTACACTCTGGTACTGCACAGAAGCCTGTGCTTTGCCTATGGTCTTGCCCTGGAAATAAAGGTCATCTAGTGCAAGCCCCCCTGCAATGAGCAGCTACGTCAGATTTCTCAGAGCCTAGTCCAACTTGATAATGAATGTTTCCAGGGATAGAGCATCTACCACCTCTCTGGGCAATCTGTACCTGTGTTTCACCACCCAGTCACTGGCATTCAAAGACCTTCCATGAAACAAGAGCATCTCAACATAAATCCAAACCCTTCATTTAACCCTTCAGTTAACAGGTGTTATGTCATCCTCTTCCTGATCACCCTAAAACATAAAAGCTCTCAGCAGACATGGGTATTAAATCATATCTATTTTTTGATGGAAAGTGAAAATGGGTCAAAGTTTGTTTATGGCAATTAACTGTTTTTCTTGGACAATATACATGCAATTACAAGCCATAAAATGCAAAAGGGAGCACATTACTTCAGTTTTGCTTTTTCTAATTGACTATTTTTACGTGTTTTGCAGCTCTCTGCAGATTGCTTCATTTTAGCCTTTTACTTTGTAATGTTTGTGCATTTGCTTGTGATGTTTAACAAGAAAGGTTTTAAAAAAAGCAAAAATCTGATGCATGTGTTCTTTGCTGGTTTTGTCTCTAGGCTCCATTGACTGCACACTTACGTTCTCCCACCCTGCTTGGTACTGGGAGAACCTCCTGAAAATCTGCGTGTTCATCTTTGCCTTCATCATGCCAGTCCTGATCATTACTGTGTGCTATGGGTTGATGATTTTGCGCCTAAAGAGTGTTCGCATGCTATCTGGCTCCAAAGAGAAAGACAGGAACCTGCGGAGAATCACGAGGATGGTTCTTGTAGTTGTGGCAGTGTTTATTGTCTGCTGGACTCCCATCCACATTTATGTCATTGTTAAAGCTCTGGTCAACATCCCAGAAACTACTTTCCAGACTGTCTCCTGGCACTTCTGTATTGCTTTAGGGTATACAAATAGCTGCCTTAATCCAGTCCTCTATGCATTTCTAGATGAGAATTTCAAAAGGTGTTTCAGAGAGTTCTGCATCCCCACTTCCTCAGCCATTGAACAGCAAAACTCCACCCGAGTCCGTCAAAACACTCGTGACCATGCTTCCACTGCCAATACTGTGGACAGGACTAACCATCAGGTATGACTAGCAGTGAAGATGTCATCTCTGGATCCAGGTCTTCCACTTGGAGATGACATGTATTCTGAAGTTACGGTTTATACTGATTTGTAGTTATTTGCAGGTCTAAACACGTTAAGGTTATATTTGAAACTGGTGTATGCATACGCAGAGATCCCAGTCCTGGTCTGGGCTAGTTTTTCTGACCTCTAGTTGTTGCTTAGAAGCTGAGAGCTTTCAGAGGTACATGGTCCAGCATGCATGCATCTACAAGGCACACAGAATCATGTTTCCTTTGCAGGATGTTTACAACAGGTGATTACTCTAGAAATGGCTGAAGAGTAATCACAGATTTCTCTATTCATATTCCCACAGGAGTGGGACAGAATATACATTTCTCTTCTCCCATTACAGCATTGGATAAAACAGAGAAGAAGCTGTGCTTGTGCGCTCTTGGTTGATGTACAGAGAAGGCCTACCTTGCCTTTTATGTCCTGAGAGACACACAAGTAGACAAAGGTTCGTCTACATGCAGTTATCTGTGTTGGCTAGGGTGGATTTTGAGATGTATATACAGATGTAAATATGTGTACATCCATGTTTAGAATAGAATAGAATAGAATAGAATAGAATAGAATAGAATAGAATAGAATAGAATAGAATAGAATAGAATATTCCAGTTGGAATGATCATCTAATCCAACTGAGAAGGAGTATTGTGCATTTTTTTGCAATATCAGATATGCTGAGAATATACCTTTTCCATATAGAAAAAAAAACTTTTGAGAAGTAGGGCACAGAAGATACTAATAAAAAGTTTGAGACAACAAAAGGCATAAGCATAGTTCATTCCTTGGCATGTCACCTTTCATCAGTATACTCCTTTGCCAGCTTCTCACTACGGCTACTTCAGCCACAAGTTAGCTGCCTCCTCAAGGTGCAGAAGTCAGTGGCTTCTTGTGAAAACAGTCACATACCTGTCACTCAGCTACTGCCAGAAATAGTGTCATCTGCAAGTAGACAAAATAGTTGTTGCACCAGAAAACAGGCAGGAGCAGGCTAAAGGGATTAGGTGAAGCTTAATCTGCCGTTGGTGTTGTAGTTAACCAGCATCTGATTCATGCCAAACTGAGGGCTGTGAAATCAGTTAGGACCTGCTCAGTCTTGCCCACACTTAGGTAGCAGAACTGCCAAATCTGGCATAGAGGCATACATATCTGTATGGATGTATATATGACTAGCATTTACTAGGTTTAACAAACATTTATTAGAAAGATTCAGCTGTTAATAATGAATTTGTAACTCTCAGTGATGTCAGTTTTGTGCATCTGTCTGACAATAGGATTGTATCTGTACCTAGCACAATTCCAGCTTTATACAGTGCAGTGTGAATGTACTCACACTCTATGCTTCTTTTTTTATTTTTAGGAGAGATGTAGCCTTCTAAAGATCTAATTTTCTTTTTTTTTAGTTTTTAAAGAAAGGAAGCCTAACGGTGAACACAGCTTTTGCTCTCAGGAAAGAAATATAAAAGTCAAAATAAAGAAATGAAAACAAACTACTCTTTGCTCAGGTAGTGAGTTTTTGTAAATTCTATGAACAGGACATTCTTTTCACAGGTAAACACTTCCTGTGCAAGAAAGTCCAACTGGTATATCAGTATCAATCTAAACTTACTGAAGATCTCTTTCTTGTAAAGACAAGGCCTTGGAGAGCATTTGATGTGAATTCTGATTTCAAGGCTGTGTAGTACTTGGCACAGTTCAAGCAAGTTTTGTAAGTACATCTGTTCTACAAGTTGCTTTTTTACCAAGTGAGAATTCTTTTCATCTGCTGAACTTAATGAGAACTGCAAGCACTCAACAGTTCAGAGTATCACACTGGTGGGTGGTGTTTCCTGTCTGTGCAATGACAGGAAACATCACAATACTATTCTGCACTAAGTTCACAGAATCAGAGAATAGTTTGAGTTGGAAGGGACCCTGAAGATCATCTAGTTCCAACCCCACTGCCATAGGCCAGGACACCTCCCACTAGATCAGGTTGCTCAGTGCCTTGTCCATCCTGGCCTTAAACACCTCCAGAGAGGGTGCTTCCAGAACCTCTCTGTGCAGCCTGTTCCGGTGCCTCACCACCCTTACTGTAAAGAATTTCTTATATCTAGCCCGAATCTCCCCTCTTCCAATTTACATCCATTATTCTTGGCACTGCCATCACATATCCTATTAAAAAGTCCTACCCTAGCCTTTGTGTAGACCCCCTCCAGGTATTGATAAACTACTACAAAGTCCCCCCTGGGCCTTCTCCAGGCTGAACAACCCCAATTCCTTCAGCTTGTCCTCACAGGGGAGTTGCTCCAGCCCGTTGATCATCTTTATGCCCCTCCTCTGGACCTGCTCCAACAGATCAATGTCCTTATGTTGAGTGCTCCAGAACTGGACACAATATTCCAGGTGGGACCTCACCAGAGCTGAGAGAGGGGCAAAATAACCTCCCTTGACCTGCTGGTTGCACTTCTCTTGATGCAGCCCAGGATTCCCTGATAATGGCATTTGATCTACTTTATATCTCCTTGACCTTATCAAAACCATCTAGTTGCTAGGGTTTGATTGCTGCTTTGTCAGCATTTATGAAAAGTGGAAGAGCAAAAACCAGTTCAGACCTCTTTGAGAAATGCAGCTTCTTTCAAATGCACAAAGTAGCATCTGACGATGAGAACATTTGTAGAAATGGTACATCGTTGGTGGAGTAACATAGTTATGAGGGAGAAAAGACAGTGGCCAATCAGGCATGCAAAATCTGGAAATATTTTAAGACTGAGGTGTTTGATGTTTGGTAGGATACATCCTGTTCAGCTGAAGTAATTCCTGCAGTAAAATGAAGAGATTAGATTTGCTCTAAAATGAGCTTAAAGGCTTGGCTTTAATTTTCAGGGGGACATATGTGACCTCATCAGTGTGTTTGCATGAAGAGATGAAACAAGAGCAGAAGTGATGGAATCCCTGGAAAAATTGCTTGCAAAGCAAAAGTGCTTACTCTGAACTTTTCCCTGTATGACTCAATACTGGTAGGAGTTGATTATAAAGGACCAAATGTCAATTTATCCAAATGGCTATGTTTTTTTTCATGTCATTGCAATTAACATGATTCATAGCAAATAAATTAAAACTATTTTTTCAAATGCCTTTAATTTTTGTTAATGTCTGTTAATAATTTCTAATTAATTTCTAATAATTATAGAAATTTCATAAATTTCATATTTTTAAGTGAGTTAGTTTCTTTGCAACCCACTTATGTTTTTGTAGAAGCCTCACCTTAATGAATCCAAGCAACTAAGTAAATTATATATAAGCAAATTTTCAAGGCTATTTTTCATCCTATGTAACTATTTTTTGTATTTTTAGCTTCCAGTGTTTTCTTCTTAACTACTGAAGTGTCTGTACACTATGATGAAAGCTGCAGATCCTCCTCATATGCTGAAAATGAGGCCTCAGATAGGTTCAGTAACCAGGAGTTCTAATTTTCTGTTCAGTTCTGAAAGCTTTGCCCTTACTGGATTGGCAGCCATGTATACAAATAAAAAAGGATATTGGATTAAAGAAAAAATATTATATTTGAAAACAGGAAAAGCTGAGAGCTACTTTGATTCAATAAATTAAGGAAGTACTTTATTACATTTTAATTTTCTTAGTACTGTATGACAGATACTAACAAATATGAGGAATGCTTTTGAGTCCAGTGTAGAAACAGGACGAAAGGTGGGCAAATTCTTTAACTCCAAACCTTGGCATATTGACACCTACCTGTATGAGCAAAGACCTATCTATAAAGATTTCAGGACATACGTATTTAGAATCAGGGCAGTTACTGGCCAAAAGGAGCTGGGGAGTAACATTCTCAATGCAGAATAAAGAAAATCCCTAAGTATCGCATGCTAAGTTGAAGAAGAATTTGAGTTGAAGAAATTTAGTCCTAACAGACTCTGCTGAACATGCTTGGAAAGCAATCCAGTTAGGAAATGCACTTTCCTTCTTCCTGCCCCAGAACCCTTACCCTTTGTGCTGTTGCTTTCACAGGAGCATGTTTCCTTTCATCTCATTCATGACTACACTTTCTGTACCATAAACCCTTTATTTGCAGCATCTCCTACCCTGTGTTCAACAGATTCAAATGCTCTAGGACAACACTGGCTGATTAGTAGAAAGTGCTGCAGACTTTTGGTGCAGGCAGTGCAGTAAATGTATTTTTCCTGATGAAAACATCTGTAGTGCTATTGTTCCTGTATCCACATGGGACTTAACATGGGTACTGTGGACACCAAAGCCTAAGAAGCTGTTTGGTTTCTTTGCTGGTGTTAGTCCATCTCACACAGAATCTAAACTAGATGTTAACTGCAAATCCAGAAGTTAGCCAATGTACTGATGCAAGGATATCATTAAAATGCTAACTACCATGTAATTTATACTAAAAAAATGTAAGGAGGGAGTGAAATCCTTCAATATTCATGAAATTCAAAAAGTGTTTTCCTCTAGAAAGAGAACAACTGGCCTGCTATGAAATATATTCTAACTGTAATTCAAATTTCTTATCTTCTAATATTTATTCATCTTTGAAGGTCAGATGTGAAGTTTCTCTGTGATCATTCCTTCTGCCCTTATTGCTTTATTGCAAAGGCATAGTCTTACCTTAGTGTCTGGGCTACCTGTTTAGGTTTATATGGCAGGGTAGTAGTTGCAAATGATAAATTAATTCCTCTTAAAAAAAATAACTCCACACACACGCAAACTTGTAGGTGGGAAGAATTCGAGTAATTGTTCATTGTGTTTGCAATTTCTTTCCTTTCAGCTGGAACTACAAGAAGCTGAAACTACTCCACTGCCGTGACAGGGTCTCCCTCCTCATAACTTTCAAAGTCCTTACATCACAGTGTCACAATGTCTCTGGGCTATATGCTATGACAGTATGTAGGATACACTTTCCTGCAAAAAAAAAACAAAAAACCACAGAGGAAAGTGCCTGCTTTTCCCGTCTGTCAAAACTTGCTTCTGCATCACTTTTTTCATGGCGCATAACAGAAGCATGAAACTTAACAGCAAGCAGAGCCAAGAGTTTACTAGACTGCAGTGTTTAAAACATTCATATTTACCAGGAATATATACATTAGTCTAAATAAAGCTACTGTACCTGGAGCATTCTGACATGAACTTATCCTGTGACAGTGGTGTTAAAGAGATTGGAAATTAAAATTCAAAGGTTAAATAGTTTGAAAAATGAAAGCAAGCTTTTAATGACTGGAAAAAATGAAAATTAAGCTGTGCTACTGCTGGGTATTTGATTTACTCTGAAAATTTATTTGTAGAGATGTTTTCTGTCCCAGCTGTTTGTGTGCTGAAGTCTCACAAGATCATCTAGAAGAAAAACATTTGCAGTTCAAGAGGTCTCCTCTTGCAAGGATTGTATGCTCCACGATTTCAGAGGGAAAATATTTCTCTCAGTGCTCACTTAACAAAAAGTAAAACTCCAAGCTTCACTGCTTCACCTTCTGCTTCTGTTTCTCACATTAAAAAAATGGACTTTAATGTCAAAACAATGAGCTTTCATTTCTTCTAAAAGAGGTGAGTAAATGAAAGCACCATAATTGTTATTGATTATTGAATGAGCCCCCCCAAAAGTTAACACACACTTGTGAATGTGCACACCTGTAAATGTGCCAATGTTGGGGTTGGCACAGGATGGTGATGACTTCTCTTTCAACTTGTTTCTCAAATTACAACTGCCTTGTTGGCAACACTGCAAATTTGTAAGGCATTGGCAGTCCTTATGTGCCCTGCTTGGAGCAATTAAATCATTAGATCTCATGTTTTGCTAGGAATCTGTTTTTTTCTTAATCAAACCAATAATATGTTTGCTTTTCTAATGTACAATAGTCTACACCTCCATTTTATATTATGTGTTAAAATACATCAAGATTTATGGAAGAGACGTTGTACCGAAGTGATTTCTAGTATGAAAAATAAAAATATTCATGTAGATAATTTGTGGTGCAATGGTATTTTCTAGCCATTCTTTGTTACTTGCTTTGTAAATAAATCAGTATTTAACCAGGGGGAAATGGACTTTGATAAATATTAGTGTATTCTAAAATACTCTATGATGTAGATTGGTGTGTTCTCTTTTTATTTCTGCAGCCAAAATGTGGCTATGTAACGATATGCTTTTAATGTGAAATTGTCTCTGACACAGACTGCCTAATAAAGATTGAAGGCAAAATTCTTGCAAGTTGTAAATGTAATATATGAGCTTCATCAATATGTCACAGCCAAATATGTAGCCCTTTGTATCATCAGAACAGGAAATTAGGTAAAGAAGTGCCTTAATTTGTTTTCCCCTTTCTGTTGAGCATTTCACTGTGCTATCATAAAGATTTCAGAATTAATTTTGCACTAGTTGAGCAAGATCTCCTTTATAAGGTACAGTTAATCTTCTTCAAAGTTTAAGGCAGGATTGTCCCCATCCTGTGAAGTTTTGCAACTAATTGTTAAACAGTGTAAGATAAGCACACAGAAGAATTTCACATACTGATTTCTCTGCACAGCAGTATTTTTCAGATAACTGGAATGCTAGAAATACAAAGAGGATAGCATCATACAACAGTATCACCATCATAAAGGTACAGAGTAGTCTGCCATGCTCATAAAATTTAAATACATTGAATATCCAGTTAAATAGTCTAAACTGATCAGTCAGAAATACATGTAATTGAAATTCAAATCATGGTCACATGACTAGCAAAAAGTTCGTCACCTTTCACAGAATTTACAGAATGAATTGAAACTATTATTTCTTTTGTACTTAGAATGGAATGAAACTACAGGCAAAATACAGTAATTTGCTAACAGGCAGCCTGATATTTGTAAAGGCATTTTAGTTTCTACAGCCCAATGACTAATTGAGTAACCTGACTGTAAATATTTTTAGTGATACTTTGTAGTTTTGATGGTCTAAGGATATGAGAAAGCAAATCATATTCCAGAGCATTAGGCAAAAGAAGTAAAATGTCTTTTTTTCCCAGAAGGCAGTGGGAGTGTTTTGCAGAAAGAAGCATATTATTACAAAGCTTCTGTATGTTCACTGGAAACTTTTAATAAAAGTATTTGTGTTTCTTGCATAATGCTATATTTTTATAAAAGCGAAATAAATTCGGTTTTGATCCAAAACCACACACGTCCCTCCCATGCCAAGAACTTGCAGTCAAGGCTCAGCTGCAGAATCCAGCCAGTTTGGGAGTCTGCCTCTGGCTGCAGAAAGACAAGGGGGGCAGAAAAACTTTCCCACTTGTGGCAGATGGAGGCTTCCTAGCCTCTTTCCTATTAAATTATTCAGCCTGGGCATATGCCCAGGCACTGGAATAAGTCTAACTGTAGTACTAAACCCAGAAGCAGAGCAGATCCTGGCACTGCTGCCTGAGTTCAAAGCCCCCAATTATATGCAAACTCATTTACAAATTCTGGAGGCTAAAAATTTCTACCTTAAATTCAGGCTGTTTTATCCCAGTGGATCTGATAATCATTTATGATTATCAATTCATTCATGAAGGCCTTTTTTTTTTACTTTATGCTTTGATTTCTTTAAAAGCCTTTGTTGAAGCACAGCATCCAACCTGTTTTTCAGAATTGATGCAAACTATTTCAGCTGGATCACTTTTCTCTCACACATTTGTGAGCCATCCTCTGAAATGATGGGTCAGTTCTTCTTCATTCTATCATGCTTACCACCTATCTATCTGTTCTGCTCTTCCACCTACGTGGTTTACCAAAACATCAGAATTACCTGTCAATTGTTCCCCTTTCCTTAGTGTTGTGGCTTAACCCCAGTTGGCTGCTAGGACCACATAAGTCCACTCATGCAGTTCTTCTCTTTCCCCTAGAAGGGTAAGGAGAAAAGGAAGGGGAAAGGAAGAGAAAAGACCTCTTGGTCTGATAGAGAGAAAGATTAATAGAACAATAACTGAAAAGGAAGGTACCAAAAACAACAATGATAACAACAATGGCATAAATAACTAACACCATGAGAACTGGTATCCTCCTGAGCAGTGTTCATTAATTCCCTGCCTTGGACAGTCCCCCTTTATATACTGAGCATGACATGTATGATGTAGAGTATTTCACTGGTCATTTCACTGTTCTGTTTTCCTTCTCAGTTTTCATGGGAAGCTGAAAAGAGTCCTTGAAAGACATGATCATCATTTAGCAGCAACTAAAACAATACACATTATTGGCATGCTTTTGACAGTAATCACTAGGAAGAAAGTTAAATCTCTCACAGCTGAAAACAGACTCTCAGGCTTTTCTTCTTAAAAAAAAATAAATTACTGGGTTCCCAATTGCCACGTATAAGAAAGCCAGACATTTACTGTGTGTTACTCCAATTAATTATTTCTAACCCAACAGAATTTTCTGGATTACTCATATTTTTACACTTATTTGAGGATTCACAGGTTAATATTGGTTACAACATAACACCTTGAGCTTAAAGAAAGTTGTGTTGAAGTGTGTAAAATTATTAAACTTTCACAGTAGGTTTTGCTTCATAGCACTTTTAAGATAACTTTTTATTTCACTGTTCTTTTCTTCATCAATTTAGAGGAAAAATTGATGCTTCTCAATAAAATCTCATGGATGTCTCTACATGAAGCCCAGCAGCAAGCATCAAAGACATTAGTAGAAACTAACATTTGAAAGGAAGAATAATTGCTAGAAAGAAATAGAACCAAAAAGAAAAGCATTACACAATGACAGAAGATTGCTGCTGTGTTAATGAAAAAGCAGCAGTAGGTCCAGCGAGCTTACACCAGACAGGAGGTAATGTAGCAACTACAAAGCAGAGACAGTAATGTTAAGTTGAAAGTGTTGGGGGAATGAGAAGGGAAAACAACAAAACAGCCTGTGGAGATAAACCAGCTATGCAACATTTAAAATTTGCCCTGGACTTCTCTCCAGTATATGTAATCTTTTTTTCTGTTTGTTTTCTTTTTCTCACTCACTTCTAAATTGCATTTTATTGTGGGTGTGTGTTTGTTCAGGGCCCATAAGATATTTACTGAAGTTTTGCAGTGGTTAACTAAAATTAATTGCTATTTGTGACCTGTAATATTACTTTTAAACCCAAACACCCTGAGAATTACTTGAAATGGTGTTTTGCAAATCCCTTACAGTCAAATGCATGAATTCAGAGATTCGAAGGCAAAACCTAAATGAACTTTTTGTTCATACTTTCTACTTAATCATTCTGCTAATTTTTCACCGAGTCCCAATAATTCCACAGCATATTCTGGCATGATTTTTGATAGAAAATGGAGGAGGATATCCTTGAGTCAATAAAGTTAAAGGACAGAAATCTCATTATATCTTTATGATACTTCTGTCCAAAACACATATCTAGTATATATATATTTTATTAATATTTATTAATATTTATGACTGAGTATATGTATTCTACTACATGAATTAGACATTTTATCACTTCCTACTTATTGCAATGCCTTTCCTGAGAGTTTAAGGACTCCCTGCAATTATAAGACACACCCTTGTCTACTGGCTTAGCACAAGGTGCTTCTTGGAGGAATAACTTTGATCCAGTGAATTTATTCTTCTAGCTTTCTGTTGAGTTGATTCAAGGCAGAGAGGCAGACTGCTCCAGGGTAGCCCAGTGCATTCAAGCCTCATCTGCACTGGGATGAGATTCAGTCTCATTATGAAAAAGAGCACTGCAAAACCTTTATAATTCTCCAAATACATTAATGAAACCCTTAGCACTTCTTGGTTTTATCCCTACAAGGCAGGGTTTCAGACAAATGCATGACATTTCTGAAATACACTCATACACTAGCCACTGTCCTTGCTGCACATTTAGAGGACAGCAAAGACATCCAGGGGTTATATTCTCCAAAGGCTTTATTAATTTTTTCAGCATCATATTAATAGCTCTGATTCACTGAATTGTTTAGTTTTATTTAGAAATATGTCACAGTTATTTTATTTCAGGGTTTTTTTATGCCCGAGACTGATTATTCAGTGTTTGTCTGTATTAAGACATATAAGGTTCAAATGAGTGTCCCTTATCAAACTAAATCATGGAAAGCTAAAATAGTAATCAGCAAACGTAAGTCTTGAATCTCCTTCAAACCAACTTCAGAAAGTTAAACAGCGATAAATAAATGGGTTATTCAAAAATTCTATTGGATATAGACATTCAAATTTAAAACTTCTACCTGGTGAACACTTTAGAGTACAATTTTTATGATGAGCTGCTGAGGGATCTGGGGTTGTTCAACCTGGAGAAAAGGAGACCCAATTGCCCTCTATGTTTACCTGAGAGGAAATTGTAGTGAGGTGGGGGTTGGTCTCTTCTTTCCAAATAATGGGAGAAGAGCAAATAGTCTCAAGTTACACCAGGAGAGGTTTAGATTGAATATTAAGAAAAATTTCTTCACCAAAACAACTGTCAAGCATTGGAAGAAGCTGCCCAGGAAAGTGGTGAGTTACCAACCCTGTAGTTACTTGAAAGGGACAGTGGCAGGCAGGGGCATGGTTTAGTGGTGGACTTGGCAGTGTTATGTTAATGTTTGGACTCAATGATCTTAAAGGTCTTCTCCAACCTAAAGTATTCTGTGATTCCAGTGAAGTGTAAATAGGCTGAAACACAGGTGGTGTAACTGTGGAAACATATAATTCTGCTGCTAATTTCCCTGGATTTGTACAATTAATGTGGAGTTTCTCAATACCTCTGATGCATATTTTTCTTAGCAGCTTTCTTACTATTATCTTATATTCAAATTCCAAATGACATTGAAAATGAAGGCAATATAAAAATATAACGCAAGTGCTAATCCAATGCTTTAAAAAATTCAGACATGTGTTACTCTGTGATGGACCACATTAAGCTTAAGATGCTCAGTACAGTGGAAGGATACAGTTGCTATCAACAGCAAACCACAGAATCACAGAATCACAGAATGACCCAGGTTGGAAGGGACCTCAAGGACCATGTAGTTCCAACCCCCCTGCCTAGCAGGGCCACCAAACAAACACATTTACTAGATCAGGTTGCCCAGGGCCCCGTCCAACCTCGCCCTGAACACCTCCAAGGACGGGGCATCCACAACCTCCCTCGGCAGCCTGTTCCAGGACCTTACCACTCTCCTAGTAAAGAACTTCCCCCTAACATCCAACAGGAAGCCTCCTGGTCAGAGTTTATCTAGTGATGATACTCATCTTCTACAGTACCAAGAACAGGTGTCCATGCAGAAACTATAATCTGTCATAAGCTGATGTTTTGATTTGGTCTGACCTTCTCTTTAAACTAAGAAAAAAAAAATCTCTTAACCATTGAATAATAACTTTTGTGTTAGTCAAAGTTATGCTGCCACCATTCTCTTCTTTTATGTAATAGCATTATGATAAATGGAAAAAATCAGAATAAACCAGGCACTTCAGCCACTGCACACTACTGCAGGCATGCTCCCAGGAAGAAATTTAAATGCAGAACTAGATCAGGGGATCTAAGCTTGGCCAGGATCCACAAATCAGCTAGCACTGTCCATCAGGACCCCCTACCCTTTTTCCCCTACACTGCTCTCAATCCCCAACTTCTACAGGCACATTGGGATGTACTTCTCCAGATGCTAGGCTCTACACTTGCTCCGGAAAGGGCCAGTGTGCCAGACAGCATCTCCTTTTCTGCAGCAGATGCTGTCACTTCCTTAATAAAACTCAGACTGAGAACATCACACCTTTAATGTCTAAAATGCAATTTATCCTCTCACATGGAAAACTTTCTCGCTTGCTGTGTCTCCAGCAGCCAGCAGGCTGTGCTGACGGATCAGTTTTCTTCATCAATCTTACAGAGACTCGTTTCAGTGGGCTGTTTTACCACAAGCAGCACAAGGAAAACTTGTTTGCCTGAGACTGTCACTACTTTGCCCAGGAGTGCAAAGAGGGAAGCCTATGTTTAGTGGAGTCCCTCGAGGATCAGTACTGGGGCAAGTTTGCTGATGACACAAAGCTGGGAGGAGTGGCTAACATGCCAGAAGGCTGTGCTGCCATCCAGTGAGATCTGGACAGGCTGGAGAGTTTGAGCAGGGAGGAATTTAATGAAATAAAACAAGTGCAAGTGTAGAGTCTTAGATATGGGCAAGAACAACCCCATAAGCTGGGAACTGAGCTGTTAGAGAGCAGTGTAAGGGGAAAGGTACCTGAGAGTCCTGGTGGACAGTAGGATGACCATGAGCCAAGTTATGGTCAAGAAGGCCAATGGCATCTTGGGGTGTATGAGAAGGGGCATATTAGGTGGAGAGAGCTTCTCTTCTCCCTTTACTTTGCTCTGGTGAGACCACATCTGGAATACTGTATCCAATTCTGGGGTTCTCAGTTCAAGGACAGGGAACTTCAGAGCCACAAAGATGATTAAGGGGATGGAGCATCTCCCTTATGAAAAAAGGCTGAGGGAGCTGGACCTCTCTAGTTTGGAGAAGAGGAGACTGAGGGGTGACCTCATTAATGTTTAATGTAAAGGGTGAGTGTCAGGAGGATGTACCTCCAATTATATGTCTCAGGGCAATGGATACAGGGATGCAAAGGATGCACATGAATCTGAGAAAAATCTTTTTTGTGATGGGAGTGGCAGAGCACTGGAATGGGCAGCCCAGAAAGGTTGAGAGGTTTCCTTCTCTGGAGGCATTCAAAATCTGCCTGGATATGTTCCTGTATGGCCTGGTCTAGGTGTTGCTGCTCGGGCAGGGGGATTGAACTAGGTGATCACTTGAGGTCCCTTCCAGTCCCTGATATTCCGTGATTCTGTGATTCTGTAACTGGTGCAAGACATTCCTCTGTCAAATCATTCATTGACTTTCTCTGGTTCCAGATTATTCAACTTAATTAGTAATGTTGGTCCTGAGGGGAATTTGTTTGTTTAAAGAGACAGAAAATCTTTATTACGTAGCAGTAAACTGAAAAATCCTGAGTGAAAAGTTAAAAAAAGACTGAGCAAAATATTCTTTCATTTCAGTGTTTAATTAACAAGTGCAAACATAGGGCTCTCATTCTGCAAGATGAGAGTATCGTTCTATTAAAATCAAGTCAGATGTGTGCGTAACAGGCAGTAAAAAGGCAGCATTGAGTGCTAATGTTGTGCTTTGAATTTGAAAACGGTGAAAAAACGTTAGACTTAGAAGATAAAATATCTAATTGATACTCTGTAAACCTTTGTGGTGCTGCAGGCCCTTCCCCTGCAGAACTGTGCTTGGAAATACTCCTATAAGCATGGGTTTCCCTGCCTCCAAAGAGGGTAATGGTATAGACAGGATGGCAGGACTAGGAATGGTGGATGCAAGTTGGAAGAGGGTGAATTTGGGCTGGACATAGGAGGCAAGTTCTTTCCTGTGGGGATGGTAGGACACTGGAGCAGGTTGCCCGGAATGGCTGTGGATGCCTCCTTCCAGGAGGTGTTTGAGGCCGGGCTGGATGAGGCATTGAGCAACCTCATCTACTGGGAGGTGTCCCTGCCCATGACAGGGGGGTTGGAACTGGATGATCCTTGGGGTCCCTTCCAACCCAAACCATTCTATGATTCCTCCTTTTGGCCAGTCCTCAGCATTGAAGGAGAACAAGAACACTGTTACTATGCACATATGATATATAATCGGGCAAGTTATTTTGCTGGATTTGCTAGATTTGCAATAATTTTTTGTCACATTAGAGTGGGATTTTCATACCCTCTTTATTTTTAGGTAAGAGAAGGGAAAACTGTCATGAGCAACTTAAGGCATCAAAATAATTTGGGTAGATTCTAGGATAACCAGGACACAAGAGAGTGTTAGAGCAATGGTGTAATCATGTATGCTGTTTGCCCTGTAGAAATATACTTACATTCTCAAAATGGAGTCAGATGGGGCACATAAGCCTCAGAAACTGTGGTAGCTGCAATGTTTTCCCAAAAAAACGGGTTTTCTGCATTAAAGACTGAGTCATCCAAAGTAAATCATTTCAAGGTAATACATCAATGCTGATGAACCATCAATATTTCATTTTTAACTTTCTGACAGTTTATAAATCACTCCTTTTTGATTTTTACCAGGAAGAAATAAATTAGAAAAATATTCATTTTTCCAAAGGTCTTGTAACTTCTCCTACAACAAATTCAAGGAATGCAGTACTGTTCCCAATACCTGACAATTACTCTTCAGTGTTGAAATGTGTAGCTTTTGGCAAGCTGAATTGCTGTTATCCTCATGCACAGAGAAAAGACTTTCAGCCTGATTTTAGTTAAGAGCTTTATTGTTCTATTTTTCATTTTCTTTTTCTCCTCATTTTTTTCCTAAGAGAATAACAAAGCTGGTTCTTAAAAATGCAAGACCATAGTAGCTTGGAGCAGAATAAAATGAGATCAGTCTTAAAGTCATTAAGGGAATGCTGACTGACACCTTAAGTATTTGCTGCTTTGAAATGCCCCACACAAAACAGGAAATACCACTTTGGCTCTACTACTACAAAAAAAACCACTTTGGCTTCCTGTTAACAGAAAGCCTCTCATAAATGAAGTAAAACTAGGCTCCCTTTGCAACTGGTCATTTCTGTACCACCAAAACAAGAATATTTAAAAGCCCCTCTGTACACAAGAGTTTCTCTTACAGCAGTATGCTTATGTGGACTCTTGCTACTTTAAGAGTTAAAAAATATGAATTATTATCTGTAATAATTTGTATAATTCTTAATATCTGTAAAAGATGTAAGTTTACAGTTAGATATCATTTTACATTCTGAAATTCTACATATTATTAATTCAAGTATCACCTCTTTTCTTCCTCTCCCTCTCTGGCCATCCTAAAATAATTACTCTTAATATGAAACTTTGCTCCAGAAATTAATTTATCTGGGTAAAAAAAAAAATGTACATAATTCATTCCTATTTCTGCTTCAGGTAAAACTCAGTATTGAGTAAAACATCAGGACTAGATGTAGAAAAATTCACTGGTTCACATGACGTCTTTTACTTAGTAGGAGAGGAAATGTGATTCCAGCTCATGAGATCTAAGCCATTAAAACAGATAGATTCAGTTTCCAGAATATCCAGCAGAGACAGGCTGCAGAGACAGCTGAAATTAGATGTTGCCACTTGCTACTCTGAAATCTGCATACCTGGACCAATAATTGCACTGATACCAAAAGGCTTTACTGAAAATGGAAAACTCATGCATGTGCACACATCCATGCGTGCAGATTTTCTCCTGAAAAAGCACGTAAAACAAGACCCATCAGGCAGATTATCAAACATTTTCAGCCACTCACTACAGAAGCACACTTCCTACACTATGAGTCAGTAGTGCAGGTCTTCCATGTTTAGACGGAGAGGTACCATTTTCCCTAAGTATCATGGAGCAAAGCATAGATTTGTCCAAGTTCCCACTGCAGTGGTAGCTCCACACTGCATTGACTGCTTGTAGCTGTCACCTTGTGCACAATTCTTTCTCCGACTGTAGCTTTCATGGTGCTGCACAGCTCCTTGTGATAAATCCAGCACCAGGTCAAAGCTGTCACATTAATTAGTGGCGCTGGGAAATCAGTGCTGGTTTACTACAATTTCTACTTCACATTTCCAAAACTTTCCATTTGTTTCAGGACTAAATAGGGCCTGAAAATAATGGAGAGAGACTCCAAGCAACTAATTTGCATAAAAGTAATAATTTGTTTTCTTGAGCACACAGAAATTCACTAAAATAACAACTGCATTGAAGTTCAAGAATTTTTCTGCTATTTTCAAATGTGGCGATACAACCCATTCTCAGCTGTTTTTCAAAACCTCTGTAGTTAAACAGTAAGTATATGTTCACCATGTGAAAGAGAGCAAATTAAAAGCTGCTTTAGCCTAGGTAATGTCATCAAAAATAGTAGAGTTGAGAGGTTCTAGGATATTTGCCCGTTTCTGTATTTGGAAACCTGGTTTATATATGCTTATACAAGCACATTGTGAAAAGAGCCAACACAGCACATGCAGGCCACAAGGTGCTTCCTTTTGTATAGTGCAAATGAGCTTCAACAAAATGGCATTAACTAGGACTTTGCTCAGAAATGTAAGGCACTGACTAGTCTGGCTCAATACAACAGGCCACTTAAGAATGTGGGGCTTTTTAAGACCTAAGTGAAGATGCTTTTGAAGAAAACTGGTGTTTACACACTGTGTTTCATGAGAAACTGAATGAGAAAAGCAGGAGAAAATCTGAAGTGTACATTCAATTTGTTCTCCATTATTTATCAATTATTCAGGACAAAGTAGTTAAAATTGGGACAGATCAAGCAGTGTGTGCTTGCAGTTAGCTGACATCATACCAAATTCAGAGGCTGTCCAGGTCCCATCTATGAATGATTTTCACTCAGGACACTCATAGATGTCCACAGTCCAGAGAGTATTCTAGCAATGGTAAAAGTTAAAAAAAAAAAAACAACTTAAAATGAGCTTAATTTTTAGGAGGTGATTATGCCAAATTGCAACATGTATCATGTTTGCATAGTTTCTATTAAATTCTAGTTAGAATTATGAAAGTGATGAATCAGCAGCCATATGAGAATTTTCTTGAAGTGATAGCTTTTAAACCAACCTGGGATTTACGTCTGCTTCCCTGCTTGGTTGTTGCCACTTACTTCTAGGTCATGGCTAGCATTTGTTCCCCATCAGAAGACTAGCTCTAGTTATTAAGAACTGACACAATATCAGCCCCTACCCTCATACTCCTAAATCCTTTTATACCCAAGGCACAAATGCTATTCCCAAGCTTAGCCCTGCTTCTGCATTCAGCCAGCCCCATTTCACCTGTCCCTCTCTCATTAAAGTCTGTACCAAAGGAACCTAGTTTTTCCTTCTGTTTTTCCCTTTTTATGGCTTACTGTCTGCTCCTCATTTCTTACATTCAACGCAGACTTGACTGCACTTTTTGAGTGCATTGGGGCAGTTTCACATCTCTAGACTAAAAGGAGAGCTACTAAGTGTTAAAAATACCAAAACAGCAGTCAGACATCATTGCATAGGTGGAAAAAGCAAGGCTATTTTGTTTTTGTTTCTTTGATCAAACTATGTGCATTAAGACAGGTAAATATGGCTGCATATGTGTCTATTTTGCTTTAAAAGGCAAATTGTTTTGGCTGACACAGAATAGTGACACAGAATGTCTTTATAAAATAGTCAACAGAAGTAAGCAGCATTAATTTGGGAAAGGTGAATTAACTCTTGGGATTTTTTTCATAATTCAGCACTCCTCAAAGTTCCTTGTACATTTACAGATGCAGAAGATACAAAGACATAAAACCAAAACTGCAATGAAGACAATGAAGCAAAAAATTTGTCATCCTGCATCAAATCCTCTTAACATATTAATTTTTGTTTGCCCAAAGGGAAATTACATCCTAAGGAAATCTATTTTCCTGCCCTAAATTGTACAGATTTTATTCCTCTAAAACTTGAAGCTAGAAAGACAAAAGAAAAGGTTACAGCAGATGTCCCAGGATAGTCTTAGTTGTAGAGCCACTATTGTTAATCCTAATGGAACAAATAAACAAAAGAGGCATTTTGAGTAACGTGTGAGTATTCTCTTCCAGGTGAGTCTGGTCCTTGTCTGCATCTACATTAAGAAATTCAGCATATATAAATACATAAATAAAACATTTACACAATACGTTGTCACATTCATATAAGCCATAAAGTGACACATATTTACAAAAAATATTTGCTGCTGTATTTTACACTTGCAGGTCCACATCAGTAATTTCATAATTTTTTAGCTTCGGCCCTGTGAACTTGATCATTTTTCCAAGGAGGACTGGGGCAATCTTGTGCCTTATACAGTCACAATTGTCAAAAACAGGAAAAAGAAAATAATATTTCATGGAATTTTGCCAAGTCCATAAGAAAATTTGAAACTTGAAGCATTAGCTGCTTCAATGAAGAGTAAATTACATGTTAGCAAACAGTGAGAGACCTTCTCTTCTTTATGTACCTTGTTCTAGTCTATAAATAAGTTTGAAAGACATAAAACGTCAGGCAGAGCACAAACTGGTTGCCTGACTGTTGTCTGTAGTATAAACTCATGCGTAATTACTAATCTGTGAAAGTGAGTGAATGTAAAGATGAAAATGTATATATCAGGATGTTTTGCAGAGTAAAAAGGTAGACATTGTTGTAAATTCCTTTCTTCAAGGGTATACTACATGGTCAAAAGCACTTCAACCATCATTTTTACAATACATCTTATACAGTTCACTGACTTCCAGGAGCTGCGCATATTCCATTTAGTTCCACAAAGACTTAAAAACATTTTTGTGCTGCTTCATAAAATCCTGTTCTTAGGTATGCAGCCCAGGTTCAGACACAATTTTTTAGTGCCTTATTGACACAAAGTTTTGCAAAAGGAATTAAAGCTTTGGAGAAAGTGCTGTTTTCCTTTCAAAGAACACTTGGAAAAAACAAACCTCAAAATGCAGCAGTTTAAAGTGCCTGTATGTGAGGTCCCCTGGGGAAAAAATTAACCATGAACAGTTGAAAACATAATCTCAGATAGCACTTTCAGTAATAGGCTGTGGAGTCAACTCTTGCTCCTCATTATTCTCTGTGGGCATGTCCTTGACCTCTTGCTGCTGATAGATATCTTGGATCAGCATGATGTTTGTGCTCCTCCACTCTCTGTACTTCATTGCCGTCAACTTTGGGTCCTCCAACAACTGGTTAATTGTGGCCAGGTCATGTTCTTTACACTAGGAAGAGAACAAGTGATTATTTCCCACAGAAACTGATAAGGTCATTATCTATAAAAATAGGAACATTACAGAACCATGTCACAAGGAGGCAGCCAATTATCCATCCTCCTGGAAACTTATTTCTATTTTTTACAATGTACATCATTACAGAAAAAATAACAAATTCCATAGCAGAAATTTGTCCCATTTAAAGGCAAGATCATAATTCCATGCAATTATTTTTAGTTTATAGGATTCTTTGCAAAACTTCATGAGAAAAAATTCCAGTGAAAATCAGACAAGTCTCACAAGTAAGTACTTCCATGAAACTAGACACAACAATATTTATTTCTGTAATTCACACCAATTCCAACTTTCTCAAAACATACTTATTCCCTGATGCTATTGTAGATATCTCTTCTCCAGGAGCTAGAAAGAAAATAATTTTGGATAAAATCTATGCACTGGCAGTAAAGTTTCTGGGTGGCTAGAAGACATGTAGCTGCTAATACATTACTACCAGCTTCCACTAACAAATTTGGCCTTTATTTTGACAAGAGCAGCTCAAACTGCGTGTTGCAGTCACTGTGGTACAATCATAGGACATATGCTACTACGAGTATACTCCCTTTGATGCCCAAGCCACTTTTAAAAAAGGAGAGCTTATTCAGTTGCTGATTTACACAGGTCTTACCCTCCAGACTCCTTCTCAGAGGGCTTCTGGCATCAATGCAAAGTTACATGCCATGAACTGAAAAGGGGGACAAGGAGGCAGAGGGAAAGAAGAGTATTCCCAGTAGACAAATTTGTTGTCAAAAACACAAGCTGTGAAAGTTTTCTGTAGAACATTCATTGAGCTTGTGATGCAATTGTACACAGCTTCCCTCTCTCCCAAACTATCCAAAGCATGTTTTGTTAATGATATGTGGAGATAGAAAAATTAATCTGTTATTAAAGATGTGGAGTCAAAAGTCCAAAATTAAAATTAGATTGAATCTTGCATTGTTCACTCATCTCAAACTAGCAGGTTTTTAATTAAAGCTGAATAAATGTATATCAGACAAAAAACCTTCCTGTTTTTCAAATTTTCACTAGATAATTTGCAGTTATCTGTCTCATATGCTAAGAAGATTGACTTTAAAAGTACATCATTCCATTGATACAAAAAAACATTATGCTTCCCCAGTGCAAGTATTTACCTTTCTGATTAACTTGAACACTACTGTGAGAAGAACTCTGTCAGTGATATATTTGTCTTGTCAATACTCTCATTTCTTAGTTTGAAGAAAGCAAAAAAAGATCAATATATTTTATGCATTATGAACACTCTAAAAATTATTTTCTCCATATTAAATACAATTGTTAGGCAAACCTAAGGTCATAAACACTGCTAATCACAACTTATACAATACTCCTGTGCTGAATCAATGCAGTGCTGTCCTTGCCTATGTCTGGCAGTAAGGCTTCTATGTTTCCATTCAGGTCTATATTAATAAAATATATTGTCCTACAGGATACAACTCTATTTAGATTTATTAAGGAAAGTCCTGTTGGAGAAAATTTTGACATATGTTCCTATACTTAGCTTCCTGTCCCATAAAATAATCATACTTTTTAAACTAACATGCCTTTACATGATGGATTCACTTAGTGCTGATGCAGATGAATGCCACTATAGTCAATATAATTTCACTAAACACTCTTTGATATTCAGGAAAGACTTCACCAGGTCTCCTCTGGAGCCTATAAGTACAACAACAGCAAAAATGCCCATATCCACTCTTGTCTGTTTAACTGTATCTTCAGGAAGTTTAAGACAGATCAGACTGACAAAGCCAAGCTTCCCATTGCCACTAATAAGTCAACAATGATGCTAATATAGCATAAGTTTTTCATGCGTTTCTCAAGCATACAATATCTGAAGTCAACTACATGCTCTTCAAACAACATTTTCAGTTCCTGCTTCTAAAGCATACGAAAAGAAACAAGTGAAGTTCCAGGTTTACATTTACTCTTTCTTCTCCTTACAATTTAAGTATTATGGTTTCTGTTTCCCTTGATAACCATTCAGAAGCAGATTTTGACATCCTGTGACTCTTGATATGATGCTGGCAAGTAAATAGTCTCATAAAATACTTCAGACAGATTTACCTCCTTTCATAGAATGTCCCCTGAACTCCTCCACCCCTCCAGTTCATTATATGTTTCCCACATAAAAGCAGGATGCTTGTTATTAAAAATATTCTAGTTACAAGAGGTCTTTACAATAGCTTTGGCACATCCTGTACATTCTTCAATGACCACATAAGGAAAACTTCATTGGCTAAGGGTCTTTTTCACATCCTTTATCATCAATCCACTTTGTCTGCTCTTCCTTTTTTAAGACTCCCCTGCTTCATGCATTCAGCTGAGCTTGCATGTTTTCCAGCTAACTAGGAGAATCTTTCTTTATTAAATTTTCCAAATGGGCTGGAATTTGTACAAGAAGAGTCCCTTCTGAGCCAGTTCAGATTTAACAACAAAACACAGATCAGTATTCAGAATGAAACAGAAAACAATTTCAAAAACTTAACCAAATTCCCAGGTGCTTTAAGTAAATATGCAATTATAGCTTGGTTGAAGGTCTTTCTGCCTTTTCAGCCAAACTGTTTCTTTCTCTCAGGCTTTTTCTTGGCTTGCTCTGCGGCCTCACCTTTAATGTGCTGTTCAGCATTCGAATTTTGTGGAGTTTCTCATTAATGGAAGGGTTTTTGCTGCGTTTGATAAATGACTTCCTAAGCTCTTTCTTTGTTGACAGACGACGATCTCCAATGGGAGACAAGCTTGCTTGTTCTAATGACTTGTAAAGTCGCTCCATCTCATCATCATCACATTTTTCCTGATCTGCAAGAAAAAGATTAAATTTGGTATGAGAATGTGAATATGGCAGCAGATAGCAGAAATCTTCAGCCATCAGGATGTATCTTAGCCAAGTAAAAAAGTATGAGAGTTAAGACAAATTTTTAGGGTAACTTATAAAAGCATATAAAAGAGATATACAATCAAACTGAAAAGTTTTTAAGAATCAGATCAGGATTGAAACAGATGTGAGTGTATATTTCCACAACTAGAGTTCTGCTTTAGTGCTCCAAATATATCACAGGACTTGAACAGTTATCAATGACAATACATTCCAATGAAAATAACTTTGACAGCATCTATACTCATTCACCTTTCCCTTCATGCTGCACACAGTGAATTACATTTCTACCTGGCAACTCACAGGTCAAATTCCTTTTGGTGTACAAATTCAGGTTTCAGTAATCATTGAAACTACAGTTTGCAACAAAATGAATAATGAAATGAAACACAGCAACACTTAAGGGAATCCCCAGAGAAGGCTCCTAGAAAATAGATTCAAGCAGAAACCCTTGGGGCACCTCACACGCATGTTTAACTCATGAGTTTCACAGATTGGAGGATAGAATTTTCTTGTTGTGCTTCACAACAACCCCTTGATTATCTCCACTTCTGATGGCTCCCAAGCAGCAGCATAGGCTTCCACCACAGAGAAGACAGGAAAGTTAAAGCTTACAAACAGTGAAATAGTACAAAATAAGAAAATATTGAAGCAAAGGCATTTTACAGAATAAAACAACTTAAAAATATACGGTCAGAAATGAAAAATGTTTCAGTTGCATATAGGGCTGTTTTGACAGTTGGTTATTTTCAGCAACAGACACTGCAACACATTTCTTGACCCTCAGTCCATGCTGCAACCTTTTTTACTTTAGTATTTGTTACTGATGTCTTCAGTATACTAGTCAGTCCCTCAAGATCCACCGAGTTAATATTTCTTTTTATTTCACTAAGGATAGTGGTGGTGGCTCTGGTCAATTGAAATTCTCCACGTACTGGTCAAACTAGCTAGGCATTTTTCTCTTTTAATAAAAATTAGATATTTACTTTACTCAGTCATCTTCAGTTGGAACTCACTCAAATCACAGCAAAAAGAATTCTCCAACATGCCAGCATGCTTACGAAGTGGCTCTTTATCTTTCCCAGCATCCTCCTACACCCCTATTCTTTCTGAATATTTAGGTAACAAGAAAGGTTTATGATATGCTACAAATATTTGCCTTCACTTTATTGCTGGCCTTTTTTCACTACTATGTGATTAAAGAAAGCCTGCTATGATGTGACAGGAACTAAATATAGCTTCTAAAATAGCTACAGTGCAGGGGGAGGAAAAGGAGAACCATTGTATATTTAACAAGCTGCAGGAAACAGAAGAAAACACAAGTGTAAGGCATAATACATGGCAACAGTATTTCCTGAAAACTATTGGCTCATGCCAATAGCTTGTAATATTACTGAGATTCCTGATTACTTTCTTGAGATGAAGCAGGTGTTTGTTTCATTACCTAGCTCCTGCATGTGACTGGCTCAGCATGACTGTAGACATCATTCATTTGAACTGTACACAATATCAATTTCACAGATAAATTGACCTTAGATATCCAAGGAAAAGTACATAAGAACCAAAGAAGTTGTCTTGTTCCTGTATAGCTACTTCAGAAAATAATGAAGCCATACGGGACATAAGATCCCTGCTCCAGATACCTTTTGAGACTAACTCATGAAGCTCCTTAGCATTCTTATAGGCTTACAATGCAGCAAGCATAAGACAATACCCTGAACATTCTCCTTCTATGCTAAGTACTCTGATATCTTCTGTGCATTTGTTGATGAAAGTTAGGAAAGAGGTATGCAGGACAGAAAATAGAGGGAGCTAATGCCAGAAAAGCCCCACAAAAGGGTCCTAGATGATGTACTTGACCAGCACTGTGTACTCAGCTCTTGAATTCCTTCTGGGTTGCAGCCTCAGAATCCTCTCCTATTATTCTTACACCACTCCCACTCCCAAAAGATTGATCAGGGTCAGGTAATTTCAGAGAGAAGATAATGTGCTAGATTCTTCACACTGGGTGGATCAAGGGAGTGACAGTGAGCATCTAAATGGGATTTCAGGAAACAGTTGGAAAATAAGAGTGAATAAAATCTGCATGCTGTGTAATGTTAGGTATGAGTCAAATAGCAGTTTTGTCTCCATCTTTCTTTATGCTGATGAGCAGTAAACTTCTCCCACAACAGCTAAAAAATCTCCAAATGGTATCTCAATATTGTGCTTTTGTATAGAAGCAGATACTGTTGTTATCTGAAAATAAACTAAACCTGTATCAATTGAAGCCAGACTGTCTGACAAATATCTGGACTTTTTAGCTTCAACATTCTGTGTTCTGAGCCAAGGCTCATCTGTTGCAGGCTTGAAGCTGCCACTGAACACACTAGATTGATGATATAATCTGAAATGGGGAGAGATCATGGAGAAAGAGGGGAGGCACAATTTCTAGCAATCGATTAACAAGACCAATAAAATTATCTGTAATTAGAAAATTAATTTCTCCTCACTCATACTGCAGTGCAATAGTATTTTACAAGCTTCTTAATTCCACAAAAGTATACAAAGGAAGTACTACCTAAAGATTGCTTGCTTGTTCTCCCCATAAAATATCTAAATAAGACTGGATAACAGACATAAAGAAACATAGTTCAAGGTTTAAGCATAGCCTGGACTTTCCCCTCCTGATTCAAACATTCACAGCACTCTTTCCCAGTACCTCATATTGCTAAATTTCCTTGTTCCTGGAGTCAGAGCACTGATCTACAGATTACAAAGTCTCCAAGAGAAGTACAGACAATCACCAGTTCTGTATTGTTCAGCTTCAGTGACATGGATGTTTCCTATGAAACCTGGGCTGTCTAGACCATATCACTGAATTGTTAGAAAATATTTACTTTGCCTTACAAAGTAACAATATATGCAAAAAAGCACAATTACTCATATTGTCAGCTTCCCTGATGTAACTGCTCTACCCTTCTCCAAGCTTTGTTAACAACCTAAGAAATCTTATAATGATGCCTATATTCCACTGGCAAAAGTTCTTGATAACATGGATTGATTGGGCCTCATCAGTACTGCTCTGAAGTGAGTCTTTCCATACAGGTTATGCAGCATGTCCAAAATGTAGTACTGCAAGTTATTTCTTCCACCAGTCCTTTACAACCTAAGCACTTTCTATCTCAGGCATGCAAGTTAGGAAACTGAAATTCTACTCCAGCACTTCTTTATCTCACCCTGTTTTAAAGATAAAATGTATTTTTTCTCCCAGGAGCTACTGAAGGATTAGTGGTAAGGAACAAATAGCAACAGTGGAAGGATATTACATATTGCCTGCATTTATGAGCATGTACTTGTACACAGGGGAATGCAGGCACTATGCAATTTTTCTCTTGAGTGATGCCTCTGAAAGAAACAGTCGTCCTGGGATTCTCCATAATGCCTTTCACTCACAAGCCCCACAGGCTCCTAAAAGCTTCATAGCACTTCTGGAAAAATAATATAATATTGCATACTTAGCTTTGTCAGACTCCACAGTGGGAAAAATGGAAAAGAATCTGTGGTAATCCAAGGAAAAGTGAAGTCATGACCTGAGCTATTTTAACATTAAGAGAGAGGGTCCTTCTAGGTGGGAGTGAGGAAACTAAAGCAATATTGCAGACAGATCAAAAGCTCTGACAAGATTTGTTTCAGGAGAAGTAAAACGCAAATTCATGGCTTGATGCCACTTATCTGGAATTTCCTTTTAACTAACAGGAGATATCACAGGCAAGAGCAAGCTGTCAGAGGTTCAATATGCCAGATCCTCATCTCCTCAGCTTTCAGCTTCCACCATTCTGTCAGCCAACATGCCACAAGTGGGAGACATTAATGTATTTGGACTCCCCATGTTGGAGCAACAATACAGAAGCCTGCCTGAAATATTGGCCATAATGTTTTCTAAGCCTACAAAGTTGAAGTTTCCCAGAGCTTTCGAAAAAGCAGTTGGGAAATATCAAGGTAATTGTTTCCCAGCAGTAAAGATAGAGAAATTGGCAATGTTTGGTAGAAAGTATTTTGCATCTTAAACAGAACATATCATACTGCCTCTAAGCTGAAATGTTTTCCCATTCTCTGAGATCTTGCAGCTCTCCAGCTGTGTATCAGTACCAGGGGGAAAAGCTGCTTCTTCCTCCTGTCTTTGCTGCTTTTAAGAGCTTCTTATGGCTATGCCAACACCCCTATTTTGGATTCTGTCAAAAACTTTGGTGTCAATGGAATAACATATAGTCCAGGCTGGAGAGAGGAGAAGAAATAATCACTTTTGGCCTTACAAAAACCATCCCATATACATCCATTGTCCATAGTGATATCAGACTTTTCAATGGGATTATGATGACACCTCAAAGAAATCACACATCTTTTCCACAGAAATCCAGAAAAGAAAAGGCAGAAAATATTTGACTAGAATAGCATAGCTTAAGCAAATTCATAGCTATAGGTAGTACACAGCATGAGAAAATAATGTGTAAAGTATGTTGCCACCAACAGTTACATGCTCTTGAAAACACAAGTATAGAGGACTCAGTAGTGAGGGATGCCATTTTAACAAGCTATGACTGAACACGAAACAACAGAAGTATCTCTTCTGGGAGTTCAGAAAACCACAACATCATAACTTTCACAGTGATTTCTAAGGTCTTTTTGATGAGTAACAAAATAGTAATTCCAATACCATTATTTCTCTACACAATTGTTCTCACTGCAGACATACTTCTTGTTGAGTTTCTGACACAATCTAGCCATTAACTGTAACTTTTGCAGAAGGAACAAAGGGGTCAGAGAACACCAGAGGAACTGTTCTGGCTATTAGTGGCACAGGCAAAATCCAGAGAAGAGGATATCAGTTGTGAGAAAAGAGGGGATAGATTTCATAAAGCTACATTTTAAGCAAGTGCTTCCCAAAAAAACATGAATAGATTTCCAGAAGTATACTTTCCAGGTTTTTCAAAGTATCAGCACACAATAAATCTGATACCAGCTTCTGTGAACTAGGGTAAAATAAATAAACCACAACGGTACTGTAAGAACTCCTTGTCAAGAGGAATTAACTTCACACAATCATAAACCCTTCAGAAAGCACAAGGAAGAACAATGTTATTCCTAATAGAAGATCCCTAAATAAATTCAAACACATGTTCCTTTATTCTTACAGTAACCTCTCAGTTTCTGCAGCTTCCTTTTGTTATCATAGTTTTTGATGATGGTGATGCTGGATCATAGTCAGATACTTTTTGTTACAGAAGTCGCCCGAAATAGTGTGTCTAACCATCCCAGATGAAGCAAGGCCAGCTTCTGGATACAGAGCACGTAGTCAGATAGTTGATTGTATTCTCAGCCGTTTCTTGTTTATCTCTCAGTTTCTTTGTGACATAGGCAGATTTTGAATCCTTTGTCACTGTGCATGTAGCAAGCTGCAACATGGAAATATTCAAGAGTCCCACAAGGTAAATGCTGATTTCCTTTTGAAAGAGGAAACAAGCTCCCCTTTTTGTACCTTGTATTACCTTTCTGGTATGTAATCTCTCCTCAGAAATGCTGAGAATTAAGGCTTGGAAAGGTTATATGCTGCAAAGAGTATCCAGAAGGGTTGTTAAAAATACAGTTCAACTTCTCCCACAAGTATTAGCAGATTTCATGAAGTAATTTTCATTGAAAACAAAGTCCATTATAATCTAGTTGATTTTGTAGTTTCTCTTACAGGGATTCATTCATTTATCTCTGAGAAACTTTTCCTTCATTGTTTAACTCATTGCTGAGGTACCCTTACTATTTTTGGAGTTTCAAAATCAGTTCTTCCCTCATTCTTGTTATCAGATCTTCTCATATTTGCTCTGTGGGGATTAGATCCCAAGACCACATAGTGTTTTGATAACTGCAGGGCAGGCTTCAAGCACAAGACATGCACTTTCAGGACAGATGCCAATGCAGAATGCACACATCTGCTTTTGGATACTGTCTCACTGCTATCAACTGTGATATGCTGTCAGAAATGCACTATTCAGAAGCATTGTAAAGCAAATAATACAGACTGTGCTGAGGTATGCGTTTGTACTTCATCCGGTGTAACAAGGGTTTTCTTACTAGTCATTGTAAATTATGAGTTTTTGCAGCTAGCTTTTACCCCATAATTTTAATTTATCTCACAGTATTTGCATGCATCCCTATCAACTAGCCATCCAGGGAAATTCTTGGGGTATAAGCCACAGAATCAGAATTGCATCCTTTTTGACAATTTTCACTTAGAACTGAATTGTTATTTTATGTTAAATTCCTTTTTTTTTCTAACCTCATTTTCAGATTGGAGTAGCTTAACTAATCTCCCTCCAAATTATTTAATTTCTTTTTTCAGTGGGCATTTTTCAGTTGCCATGGAGAGGGGAGGGTCCCATATGTCATCACTCTCCATCCCCTCTCCATATTCTATTACAGAGACTGATAAGGACAAATCTGCATATAGTGTGCATCCTACTTGTTCAAAACCAGGTTATGATGCAGACAATAACCAGAGAGGATATCGAGTTCCCATAGTGATTGTCTCTGAAATTATCTGTTTTGGTAATTCTGTCAGAGATCACCAGCGTGGTTACGATGTAAGTGGCAATTAGGATTAGCCATCATTTAAGTGGTAAGCAATGGAAGAATTAATTTCACAAAGAATATTTTTGGAAATACCAAACCACCTTGCAAATGTCAGGAATATACCCACAATATGCTCTCATTTACATTTTAATTCCATTTTTATTGCTCAGCATTACCAAGCCTGTCATACAATGCTTTAAATCATTATGAATGAACCATGTTAATTCAATGGCCACCTGTAAAAGTACTTGTCACCCTTACAGTTATGGTGGAAAGCATTATCCTACGTGTTATTGCAGGACTGATGACAATATCAGAGCAATGTATTCCAAGCAAAAATTTAGATTTCTGAAGTATGTTCACCACTTACTGTATGAGCTATTTTGCTTAGGGGATCACTTCTGTGATACACTTCCTTAAAATTTTTATTCAATCCTAACTAATAAAAGATAGCACTATTGAAACAATATATATTTTTACCAAGGCTACAACCTTAAGAAATAAATAAAATCTGAGAAAAGATCAAAAGCTACATATCAATTGATATATATATAATATATTTAATACATAGTAAGTCAAATATTTGCCATAAATGTCACACTGGAAAAACTCTTTAGTGAAGAACATAAAAGAAGGAAGTAGAAAGGAAGTCGAAGAAAACCTCTGAACTTCTGCATTGTATGATTCTACAGACAAAAGGTTCCTCTTTCATTAGCTCACCTTTGGCAAGTGGTCTCTGTCCTGTTGCATCTGGCACAGCTAGACAATGTGTATCCAGACCTAAAAAAGAGTCTGGGGATCCACTGTTGGGCTTGGAATTGCAGACCTCCTGGCTTTCTGGTGCTTCTCCACAGTCTACTTCAGGACACTTATCAGAGTGAATCTTTACACAGAAGCCTGAAGGCTGATCCCCCTCTTCTGTGGCAGGGCTGTTAACTAGGTCAAGCCTGGACTGCCTCTCAGAATAAATCACTTTGGATGCCAAGGAAGACGACTCCTGGGAGGTGAGAGTGCTTTCAGGAGACAAGAGAGAACAAGATGCTTCACTTGACAGAGTTGCCGTGAAAGAAGTCTTCTGCTGATCCTGCTTTCCAGAAATGTGGTAAGGGGTGGGAGAAAAAAGAAAAATTATTTCCAAGCAACTCCTGTTTCTAGGTTCTACATGTTATAAATATGCAGCTGAAATGCTAATGGACCAAAAATTGTTGTGATCTGATTAACTATCTATCCAAAAAAGCCTGATACTTGGCAGGCAATCTCCTACGGAGCAGTAACTTCAGAAACTAAGCCACAAGAAAGCCAGAGGTAAAACAGATAAAAAACGGACATTGCCTAGAAACAAAAGGCAAAGGCGAAATATTGTGTCGAATGTAGCCTTCCATACTCATACTCATACTCATATTCACTCTTTACTTTGTCTTCATTTAATTGGTCTAATCAAGAGTGCAGCAGCAAAAGTCTGAATTATCCATTGAACATGAAGTTGTATCAAAGCATTCAATAATTCAACCAATGCCATAACTGCAGACAGACAGAAATGGACACAATTACTAAAGTACCTTGGTTTTCTCAGCACACTAAATAATTTTACCAGGTCTTTTCAAGGGATTAACCATTTACCAAAGCAAGAACACTGGTAGGCAATATAATGACAAATTAATTGTGGAAAGAAAAACATACAATCACGAGGCAGGGGACAGAAAAAAGGGAATGGTACAAGATTTGCACTGCTCATACACATGCTAAATTCATCATTCAGCACACAAATCCAGAAAAATACCAAAACTTCACTAGAAGCACAACTCAAATCAGCAAGACATCCTGAGGCCCTCAATACTCTACTGTCATCCTGCCTCATCAAGAGCACATGCAACCAGAGACAACCTGGAGACACTGGGAGCCAGGAGTTAAATGAGTGGATGCACAATTCCATATAAAGGAAGTCTGACAAGAAGAACAAAGTTCTGATAAGTATTTAGCTTCCCAAGAATGAAAACAGATGCCCAGGCCTTTCTCTACTGTAGGCATTTACATTAATCAAGTGGTGCTGTTATCTGATCACCAAAAGCAAGACAAAAGAAAAACTACTCCTAGTCTGCTTCTTAGCCACCAAACATCACTGAAAAGGTGTGCCAAGAGTCTCAAATACTCAACTAACATATATGGAAACACACAAATATACATTAAAATACACAGAAGAGGATTAATTGACAGAAATAAAGTAATGGAAGACAACAGAAGATGAAGCCTTATAACAAAGCTTTTAGCACAAACTATCGGAAATCATTATGACATCATGGTGATATAAAAGCCAGATTTACACTGTCTGCTATTGCAGAAATTTACTACTTCTATAAAATCATCTGCTACTGGCCAATGTCAGAATCAGAGTAATGGACTACAATTATGGCAAGTTTCTGGTTTTAGTACATATGTAGTATAAATACATGTGAGGTTTAAAACAGATAATAACTATACTGGAAGTACTGGAAATTACAGAAAAGTTGTTGCTAGGGAAACACAGACAAGTTGCATATACAATAAAGGGACTAGTTTGAAATACTTATTGGTAACTAGGTAAACTAGGAATAAGATGTGTTCACGTAAACCTAATAAAGAGTTAATATTTTTTGTTATGATACATAAACGTCTGCCATTCAGTGTTGCTGTAATGTACACTACTTCCTTTTTACACAGTAAAGTTTGCCTTTCTGTGTTCCTAAGCTAGCTGTATCATGTATCTACTATTCAATTCAGAAGATGAGGAAGAACTGTTTCATCTTGTCAGTCGTGACTTGTTTGTAGCACTTTCTTAATTTTTTATAAATTTTAAAAGCCATTCCTCCAAGACTGTGCCAAAAACTGTGAGACCAGACTTATTTATTTTCCTGTTGTGAGCTGTAAAACATTGTATTTTAGGTACTTTTTTGTAAAAGAAAAGCTTTACAAATGTATCCTAAAGCAAAGGACAAGGAAATGCTGTCATAAACTGCATGTATGAGTGATAAAAATGTCCTTGGAAATACAGATGACCTGAAACATTTCATCTAAGACCTCCTATCACAAATACAAATTGTTTAAGTATTTTTACAGCAAAGTAGAACCACCAAAACATAAAAGCCCTTGCTCATATGGTCCAATTTCCATTGTTCAAAGATAGTAAAGAAGGAAGTTAGATCTCACCCCTACGTTTCTGCCATTTGTCTATGTAATAGAGAGTGCCACTCAATTGAAAGCTCTGCCTCACTGAGTGGAATATATTTTTGTTTTCATTTTCATCATGTGTTAAATAAAAAATATGGATGAGAATAGAAGATGAGTGCCAGAATGTGTTTCTCTTTCTTGACATATGTGTTGTGGGTTTTTTTAAATCTGCATGACAAATGTTTACCTGACTTACTTGAATAGATCCTTTGGAAGTTTAGCAATCATCCATCTGGGGATATTTTAAAAAGCAGATGCTTGAGCCAGTAGATCACATTTCACTGGAGACCAATGTGTCTCTTTTTAAGGAAAAACTAACACCGTGAAACACCTCAACTGCTCTTTTGAGGCTGTAATCTATTGTTTTAACATAGCTGATCACTTCTGAACTGTAAATCCATTGATGTATGGAGAAATCGATGCAGATGGTCCTACAGATGTCAACATTTATTTGTTCCTCACTTGCATTTATTTCCACAGTACCCAAAAACAAACATAAACATAGAAAGCTTATGATCCCTACTTCTTTCTTTTTCAAGTTTCAAAAAGAAGGTAGGCAGAGAACAAAGCAGCAAATGAGAGCTTAGAAGTAGAGCAAGATGTTTGCTGCACTAACATGTAATAGGACCCATACCTCAGTGGCGATTGGTTTCCAGACTAACAGTTTTCCTTCTGGAAACTTTGGGGTCCTTTCTGCTAAAGTCATTATTGGTTTGATTTTTCAGAATAACCATAGCTCCTAATGCCTATTCTGTAACTTCCCTTTGGCACTACAGAGTAGGAAGAGTTGCAGTTGAAAAAAAAGAAAAAAGACAGAAAAAAAAAAAACAAACCAAAAAAACCACCAGTTAACACCTGTGCCATTCTTGATCCTGGGCTGGATTTCCAGGATTTGTCTCTTTCAAGAAGTCCTTCTAAAAGTGATGTTGCCCACAGAGACTCAACCCAACTCACAGCTCGCTTATTCAAAGACAAACAGCAGGAAAACAGGATTTAACTAGCCTCCCTTGAGACAACCAAGAGCTCCACGCCACTCTGACTTTCTCTTAGAAGCTGTGCTTTCCCATTCCTTCTGGTAGTTTTATTGCTCTAGTACTTGTCCAAAAGGAACATTATATTAGGTATTTAAAAGGGGACCAACCTGCAGTCAAACTCAGTTGTGCTGATACCTTCCTGGTCCTAACCATGAGGGCAACAAGCTGAGCATAGGGCAGACATATGGCAGATGGAGCTCATTTCAGTGGCCATTTCTGGGAGGTAAAGATGACAGCTTTGCTCAGGAGAAACGCATCTTTGTCCATGGGGAAAGGGATTTTAAGCTGGACATGAGGAGAAGAAGTAAAAGCTGGAGGGAAGATTAACTTTCAGAGAAAGGCTGAGGAAGCAGGACCCCACATACCCCTCAGTCTCTGAACCGTTGCCTGGCTCCCATTAGTCCACTGCTTAAAATGTGGGAGCCAGAAATTAAGATGATCTTGTGGGAAGAAGACAACTAGAGACTGCCTCAGCAGCAACAGACTGGCGAGCATCTGGAAACCAGAAAAACCAGAAAACTTAAAACCAGCACCTGTTTAAAACTCATCATCTTAAAAAATTCAGGCACTCTTTCAGATGTGAGCAGACGGAAAAGGCATTTACAGCCTCTCAAAGGTAACCCACTGAGGCATAAAATTGAAGACACTTCATTACCATCCCATATCCCAGAATAACTCTTGGAGTTTTATTGCCAAGGTTCCTGTTTTCTCTGGTATTTACAGCCACACAGCTAACATTTAACTTCCAGTTAACACAGGCTATTGCATTCTATGCAGCAGTGCCCAAGCACCCGGAGTGCCAGGTAGATTGTTTAGCAGTTGATTAACGTGACACAGATTTTTCAGGAGTGGAAGTGAGGATTGACTTATCTGACTGAAACAGAAGGGAGCAAGTGCGTGCCAGTGTAACATAACACTCCCAGCTTTATGCAAGCTAATTAAAGATTGCCAGGCAGGCAAATCTGTGGATGACATCTTTTATATTGCCTATGACTGCACAAACTTCCCCAGCTCATCCGTACATTTCAAATTTGTTTCTGCTTTCCTGACTCTGTGCTCAGCCCTGCTACTGGGATGTCATTTCAGCATGAAAAGGAACCTGTACCATACCAATGAGGCAGCAGACACTTTGCTTCCATGAGATGCAATGAGATGATTCAATGGTTATTACTGCATTACTCAATGTTAACTAGAAGCTGTGAAAAGGAAAGGCTTAAACTCAGGATTCATTATTTCAGCTGGGTTATTATGCCAAACCAGTTTACTCACTTCTAAATGCAGAATTAAATGAGCCTTGTATCTTAAAGCACATGTAAAGGGAGATGAGATCACTGAGAAAAGCAATAACATTGAAACAAAATTAACAGGGCAACTAGTGGCTAATAACTAGACAAGTCAATTTGATTAGACATGTAAGGGTGCATAGTGCTTATTCTTATCTATGAAATTAAGCAAGGCATCAAGGAATATTCTGGATAAATATTCGACAGCAAGAGCTAAAAATTGTATAGATTTTGGGAGGATTATTATTTTGTGGCTTTATATTTTATTTTTCACATATAGAAGAAAAGAAGCTATTTTGTCACTATAAGAAGAGTCGTCTTTCCCCCCACTTCTCTGCATTGCTTCAAAAGCACCTTCAAATTCCGCAGTCTTAAGAACAGCTCACCTAAATAAATAGATACAAATCTGTTGGATAATGCTACCAGGATCACAAAAAAAAATCACTGATGAAAATAAAAAAAGAATAGTATGAAAAACTGAGTTACAGAAGTGCGTTTAAAACCTTCTAAAGAAAAGACACAGATGCCCACATAGTAGAGCAGCAGTTTCCTTTCTCCAACAAGATATCTGTCTATATCTCCATTTGTTCTTTGCAATGGAAGACCCCCAACAGCTGGGAATGGACAGACACTGCTTCCTCATTTCAGATGCACAGTGTGAACATTTCCAGACACTGTTTTAGGTAGTTCTGCAGAGGTCCAAGGCCTCAAGAAAATCTTTCTTCCAACTGGCTAGCAAATAGAAGCAGCTAATTACTTACAGAAGGCAGATGTGGTTGGTCAGTGTAGGGGGGAGGCGGTGTGTCCGTTATTTCTGGATCATCATGTTCACTCTCGCTGTAGCATTCTGAGGCAGACATAGAAAATGGACAAAATCAAAGTGCTAAACTAATTCTCATTTATTCCCTGAAATATTAGTCAGCAAGTAGGATGTTTTGGTCTGAGAACTACTGTAACAAGTCAGTATCTCCTACAGTGAAAAATCACCTACTTGCTACACTACTTCATGGCAAGACATTTTCTTTTTTTTTTTAAGTAGAAAACAAAATGTTAATTTGTCATGGCAGGAAACACTAGATGATATTGCTCCAGAGAGCTTCACAAGTAGGTATGGGGTTGTGTTTCTGTTCTCCCTTAGCAGCCTTGGAAACAAAGTCTGTACCACTTGTAATATGTTAGGGAGATCTGTCCCAATTTGCAGATGCTGTCCCTTAATCTCTGTTACCGGTGCTTTTGTGTTTTGGATATAATTTTGGAGGAAACAGACTGCTCTCATTGTGCTTTTGAAACCATAGAGTAATCTTGTCAGAGTCTTCAACCACTGCATGCTAATGCGCATAGGCACACCACGCATCGTGGCAGCACCCATGCAGAGCCAGTGATAAAAGTAAACATAGTACTCTAGGACTACATGACCCATTCATTTTTAATAAAAAGAAAACTGATAAAGCCTTGATACCTAATGACATGTGGCAAAAAGGCAGTCATGCTTTTATTGCTTTCAACTACCTACATGGCAGCTAAAAGCATTTTTCTCAAGTGTTTTTCAAAAGTCAATTCAATGAAGTGATAATCATGGATAAAATGAGACACAGAAAAGGGGAAGTAGTAAGATCCTGACTCCTATTCTTAGGGCCTGACTGTAACCACCAGGCAAGATCATTTCCTTCCACTAAGCTCCCAGTACTCATCAGTCATTCGCATCCAACTTTGTCACAGTGAGTGCTAGCATACTGCCTTACACCACATCTGAATTGTGACAGCTGTCCTATCCTCCTAACTGTGTTGAGGACATGAAAGATTGCAAAAACATACTCAGAGCTTAATGAGTGGATGTTGAGTGTGGCAAGAGCCAAAGCTACCCATGCAGTCTCCATGGGATTTGGGGCTCTGCACTGTCTCTCTGTCTGTCTGCACACAGTGGCTTGTGCTGGCCCAGAGTCACTTGGTCTCTGTGGTGGAAGCAATCCCCCAACTCTCCTCACAAGAGGCTGAGGATTGTTTATGCTCTGGGAGTGCTTTATAAGATCTGGACCCTATGGGTTCACACCACCAAGCAGTACATTAGCAGGTTCTCTGGGAAATCAGCTGTAATTATCTGATTTTTAACTAAAATAATAATCACACACTTTTCTTTTGTATGTTCACTTGGAGGTTTTAAGAGCAAAACAGAGTTTAAGAGAAAAGAATTTTATACATGAGAGAGAAGTTTCTGACATGTTAACAGACTGGAACCTTAAGAGACTTAACTTTTTCTCCTGGCACTATTTACAGAGCTGTGTGTTTTTTTAACAGCATAGCTGCTATTCTGTTTACAGGAAGCATGTGCTGGCACATCTTACCATAAAGACTGAGGCATATATAAAATTCTAAGTGTCTATTAATGCCTTCTTGAATAACTCTTAGTAAAGTTCTTATTGTTTCTACAGCTCCCCTTGTAGACTCACAGGAATGAAAAAGAATCAACAGCTGTTTCAGATACTGCAAATAGGCAAGTGGGGTTGAGTGTGTGGTGTTAAAGTGCATAGGAAGTACAGGAATATACAAGAACTGCCATGATGGAAACCAAGACCCACCTGAAGAGCTATGGTGTGGGACACAGAGGGAAGAACTAGATTAGTAGGAACAGAAGTGAGTGTGGGTAATGACTGCATTTTTGTGGAGCATTGCAGTGCCTCTGTAAAGGTATGTCCACCCAGGTGCATCAATGGGGTGCTGAATGCACACTCAAGGCAGCTGCTGGAGCACCTGTGAAAATATATGCATGGAAAGATGTTTGACACCAGAATCATAGTGCCTATTTCTGAAGGGGTAATGGGCCACCAGCTACAAAAGCTGAAGAAATCTTGTCTGTGTTATATTTATTGCAGGCTAACTAGATAACTTGCTGCAGAGGTTATATAGTGAACTTGTTTTAAAATCTTTTTGGCATTTTTTAAAATTAATGTCAGTAAACTGACTAATTTTGAATTGTTTTACAATTCTCAACTTAGCCAACGCAGTATTTCCACCCTATAAAAAAAGTAATTTGTTCTCACATAGAATTTCAACCTCCTTCACTTGCCATCAAACTTCTCCTCTGTGAAAACACAGACAACATGTTTGGACACTTCCTCTGCAAGCATGATTACCATGCAGTTCCTGCTGTACAGCCTAATACTCATATAGCCTTTCATCCTAATTATCCCAGATAATTTTGTTTTGATTCAAATTTGGGTTCAAAAATGACATGGGTATTTTGTAGAAATCTGAGAGTGTAGAAATTAAAGAGTTTCCTGATAAGAAATAAAGAGGAATCATGAACTGAAAACAAAGAAATTTATGAGACCTATTGAACTTCAGTGGTATCTCCATTCACCAGCCCCAAAGCTTTTAACAGCAGAGTACAAACAGAGCCAGATCACACTAATCAATAAGTGTTACATGTCCAAAGCCTGGAGATCAACTGTGACCTTATTCTGGGAAACAGCCGAAGGGATGCAGAGAGGAGCATTTGCATGCTTAGACAAAGTCGGCTGCACCTGTAATATTCTTACTACTGCAAATACCATTTTCCTCTTCATAATGCCAGCCCCTTCACAGCCCGAGCAGTCCTAAATAAGGCACTGAGTCTGAATGCTCTAAAAATGGAAAGTCAAAAGCCCAGAATTTACATATTCTTCAGGTCTGAGTTCCTCCTGGCTTTCTAATAGAACACTACACACAGCTCTTCTTGTTCTAAACCCATTGCCATGAGTGTGTCCTCACCAGCAGCTTTTCTGAGTGCTCTAAAAGGTGACTTGCTTTGTCCTCTTCTAAGATTCGTGATTCAAGTATCCTTCTTCCAAAAAATTCTGTGAGGTCAGTGTGCAGATTCAAAAAATAAACTCAAAACCCACAGTAGTACAGCTATTTCTCACATACTCTATAGGCCTTGACAGCCAGCAAACCAAAAGTAGTTGCACACTTCTCAAGATGTGAATGGCACAGTTTCTCAGCATTAATGCTTTCTTTGAAATTAATCTGCCCCATGTTGGTGTGGTTTCTCTGAGCATGGAGATCCAAGCTGATAATTCAAAAGGAAAAAAAATGGCCAAGCAACAACCATGAAAAACATGATGAGTTACACCCTGAAACCAATGTTTGGAACATACCTTCCTCATTCTTTCCATTCGGTGCCTGAGGGTCTACAGCGATCCCCAGCTTACTTAGCCACCTGTGTTTGAAACAGAGGGAATATGGTTTTACAGATACTTACGTGCTGTTTCTAATAGCATTCTCTAGAAAGGCACCAGTTACCCAAATACTCATATTAACCAAACTGAGCTAATTAACAGAGATTACCTTTGATCCTGAGAAAGGCATTACTGATGACCAAGAAGTTGCATTCATTTCACAGAAGCTGAAGGAAAAATAAGGGTACTATAGGCAATGACAGCATCTTAGTACAGCTGTTATGATGTCATCTTTCATCTGAGATGAACATAAAGGCAAAGGATCCAAAAAAGATGATGTCAGCTGTCCCAGATATTGTGGCACAGTCTAAAAATCTAAGCCACGGAAAACCTTCTGACCATTACATGCTGCATTCTTTAATTCCTAATGTGCTTTTGTTTTCATTAAGTCACACTTCCTGTGCTGCTTTGAGCTATTAACAGGCTTTCACATTTCTCTTTCCAGGTGGCAGCATTTTTCCAGTGCTATAAGCAATTCCTGGGTACACTTTCTGTGTATTATGCTTGCCTTTAGATCATCCAGATTCATTCAGGTTTTAAGAAACTACCAACTGAAAGGCTCAGGCTTCCAGATTACAACTCAAGCCCTAAATAGAGAGTGTTTGATGAGCAGGACTTAAGATTCTGTAGAATCTGTAGAAGACCATTGTGTCTGGTCTTGTTTCTACTGAAATAATAGGAAATTTGTTAGGAAGAGCAATGTCAGTGTCACTGGATTTTTGGATAGCACTGTGAATAATTCTAGAAAACAAAGTCTAATTTTTTTAAGAGTGGAGTATTGACTTTCTTCTAACAGCTTCTTGTAACAGTATGATATTTTAAATAAAAAAATAGAAACTAAAATACAGATGTGCTAAAAACAAGGGACTTCATTAACCACAAGGTCAGATAGATCATCAGTAACCATGTGCCACAGGCAAATGCAAACAGCAATTGTTTACTTTTCATGTGTGCATGACAGTGGCAAATACACGCTAAATTAAAGGAGCAAATGACTGAATTAAAACAGTGGATACACTGTTAATTTAATAGGTATATACATGCATGGAGAGTTATGAAAGGTCATGATCTGTCAAGCATCTTTACACACTAGTAACTTGACACATGCAAATGCCCCAGTGAGTTCAGTGGAACCACTCGAATGCCTGTGTATTTGTGGGACTGCAGACAAGAGAACAGATGTCTTTTAGTGTATTTTGACATATGTGTGAGTATGTATGTACTTTATGCATTAAATGCATGTATTTTATACTTTGCCAAGGAAAATATCATCAGTTACCACAGTGAGGACTTAGTGTAATATATTGCAAGCTGCTCTAATGCTGCCTACTTAGCTTTAAGCCAGGATCAAATTCACTTGAGAAGCAGATCTTGAGTACATTCTGGAAACATAAGAGTTGGGGCAAGTGCATAGATTTCAATCAGTCATATGAGACTAAACATTTCAAAAGTGTTAAGACACTGAGCATTTCCAGCTGGACTTCAGACTGGCTAGTAGCATTCACTAACATGCTCTTTTAGCCCTCATTTCCCTTCTATTTTGCCACACATCTTTCTCTCTCTTCTTGTCTCAGTACTCTCTACAGAAACATTCCTGTCCAGCAGTTTCCCATTCCTAGTCATCCTCAAGAACTTCTCTCTTCATTCAGCAGCTCTTGTAGGAAGCACTGTGATACAGAAACGCATGATCATCTCTCTAGCAGCATGGTCTGTGTTCTTCCAGGTTGCGAAGGGGAACACATTGTTTCCATCTGTGTTTACTTGCACATCTATAGATTACAGATTTATGAATGCTTCTGCATGCACACTATTATAATACCATATAATTCTGTGTCTATAGGCTTCTTGGAAGGTCACAAATTTTCTCAACCTTTCTGTTGTGATAAATGTGTATGAGATCTCCTGTTTACAGAGGAAAAGAACAGTCAATGCCCTACAAAGAAACTCACAAAGACACCAGCAGAACCTTGATTAAAGTAAATTCTGCCTGTCATAGGAGCTTTCTTCCCTTTTAAATTGCTCTGCATTTAATGCAATAGGATTGTTAACAGACTGCTCTGTACAATGAAAAAAAAAAAAAGAAAGAAAGACAAAGATATGTGATTTATCTAAATTTCTAAATTGGCGAAAACTGGAGCAACAGCAAGTGATATCTGTTTGTGGTAGCTATGCTTCCTGAAATGGCAATTTCATATCTTTTTTTACTTCTTGCATTAAAAACTGCCTGAATGAATTGTTCATATTGATATTTTTTGACCGAAAATTTCTAGTACCTCATAAGGATTATTTAACTGCAATACAGTTTGGTAGTGAAGTAAATACTTTATTACATTAAAGAAACAGCCTTTTCTATCCCTTTAACTCTCCTTGTTAACTGATGCGCTACTCTAAAAGCAGACAACATTACATTCCAGTCCTTAATCAGCTCTGGGACAAAGCTATTCCCACTCTTTCCTTTCTTTACTTCTCCCAAGGAGATGAACTTGCTAACAAACCTTTGTGTTTCTCTAATGGAAAGGGATTCATCTCAGCAAACATTGTGAAGATTACTATCAAAATCAGGCTAATAACGCAATTCAGATTTCAACTATCATTAGTGAACAAATAATTTTCCTCCTTTAAATGACCAGGAAACAACAGACTCAGTATTTCCCCAAATAACTTTGTCAATAAGCACTTGACAGTGAGAGAATGGACTTTCAAAGGGTGTTCTCAGACATGAGACAGGATGAAACATGACCAATCATTCCTACTTACGTGTTCATTTCCAGAACATTTTCTGCTGCAAAATAAAATGTCTTGATCTGTGGGTGGCTGATCTTCATAGCACTGTGAGAAATGAAAAATAGAAGACGTGAGGAAAACTGTTTTACATAAGAAAAAAAATATCATTGAGCGAGTGAATGACTTCAAATATTTATTCACTCCACTATATTAATCCAAATCAGCTTATCCATGTAGCTCCAACCTACCTTGTCCCAGTTAAGTGATGAGCATGTGCTTTCCTCCTAGTTACTGACACTCAACAGCTGGAAAAGTGAAGGTCAACACTTTCTCATAGTCCTGCACTACATGACTCAACTTTTCCTCTGAGAAAACAAAATTGAGCTCCCCATATTCAAAAAAGCTGCCCTTTTTCTGGAAGAATCATGCCTGCAGTTAGTCTCAGGAATGCCTGCAACTCATGTCTGCTTGAGACCCAAACAGAAGAAAGACTCCGTCTTGAAAGACAAAAAAAAACATGCTGAGCTTTATGACTTGAACAGCAGCATCACCCTGCCAAACATTTGAAGTATACTCAGTCAGCTGGAAGTCAGTGCTGGATATGTAGTTTGAAGAAAATGCTTTGAAATTTGTACCCTACTAAACAATCTTGCACCACATAAGCCTAAACAATAGCTCTAGGTCAGAGGGAAGCAGCATTGTTTACACCACTGTTGACTTTCCCTCCTAAGAGAAAGTATCTAAGACAGATAACGACTTACTTATAAACAGTGAACAAAGGTAAGTGTAAGAAAGCATCTGAAATACTGATCTATTTTTTTATTTGTAGTTTTATCAGGGCACTCCTGTCAGAGAATTTTCAAAAATATTTTTTACAATATGATTTTCTTTCAGAAGTTCAATTAATATTTCATTATTTATACACACAGCACAGCTCCTCACAGCTTCCTTGTCAGGCACTACTGAGATTCAATTCCTTTCAACACTGTAAAAATCATGCAAAACTGGGGGAAAGAAATAAACTTACTGCTTTTTTTTGCATTCAATTGCTCGGTTCACACTGAAGTCTGGAAGTCTGATGAATCCTTCTGCTTTTTCAGCCTGCAATAAAAAAAGAAAAAAAAAATTAAAATTACCACATCAAGTAAATTATGAACTGCCAGACTCCAATGCTGATATTTAAACAGGTAAGTGCTTGCTTTTGACAGCTTTTTATAACATGAAAATATATTCTTATCACTGTGAACAAGAAATATTCCTTTACCAGCTACTATTTGTGCAAACCCTGGATACTACAAAGCCACCATTCCTGTCTGTGCAAGCAGCAGACTGTGAGCACAGGATTTCTTGCATACTTCTAAATATCAAAATGCTGAAAATGGAAGGATCTTCAAGTCCTACAGTAATGCCAAGTCCCTAGCCTTCTCAGCTCAAAGCCTTTGTATCCAAGCACTCTTGTATAAGATCCATGGTTAAGTCATAAGTCTTGTGCAGAGTCTGAAATCATCAGGGCAAAAGTTAGGTTTGGATAAAAACAGTGGTTAAACTCAATTCTTTTGCAGCCATCAATGATTGCATAATTTCTTTTGACAAAGAGAACAGCTATGTTTTCTACATAGACCACAGAAAATAAGCCTACTGAAGCTCAACTCTTAAAGCAAAGCCCCATGAAAAGAGAGAGGGATGATATAAAAGAGGATAAATAAAGGCTATAATATCCATTCAGGTCTGGATGTACTATGCTCTGAGAAGCACTTGTTTTATTACACAGTGTGCTACCCAGGTGTGTAACAGCATCGCATATAGTGACCTATGTATACTTGGAAAATCATGGAATTATAGAATAGTTTGGGTTGGAAGGGACCTTAAAGATCATCTAGTTCCAACACCCCTACCATAGGCAGGTTCACCGCCCACTAGACCAGGTTGCTTAGTGCGATGTCCAACCTGGCCTTAAACACCTCCAGAGAGGGGGCATCCACAACCTCTCTGGGCAACCTGTTCCAGTGTTTCACTACCCGCACCATAAAGAATTTCTTTCTTATATCAAGCCTAACCCCTTCTAATTTACACCCATTATTTCTAGTCCTCCCATCACATATCTCATTAAAAAGTCCTACCCCCAGCCCTTCTGTAGGCTCCCTTCAAGTATTGATAAACTACTATGAGGTCCCCCCTGAGTCTTCTCTTCACCAAGCTGAACAAACCCAATTCCTTCAGCCTGTCTTCATAAGGCAGTTGCTCCAACCCTTTGATCATCTTCATGATCCTCCTCTGGACCTGCTCCAGCAGCTCAATGTCCTTCTTATGTTGAGGACTCCAGAACTGGACACAGTACTCCAGGTAGGGCCTCACGAGAGCTGAGTAGAGTGGCAAAATCATCTCCCTTGACCTGCTGGTCACTTTTCTCTTGATGCAACCGAGGCATGGGAATTCATTAGTCACCCAAAATGATCCTAGGCAGAGATGAAGGTGTGTCTCTCCAGTAAGTGTAACATGGACCATTTCATAAGGCCTGTACATGAGCAAGACAGGGGCAATAACGGTCCATTCCCCAACCAGGAGGTGAAATGATCCAAGGGGATGGTCCTGCACAGTTGAGTTATGTTGTTAAACACTGTAAACTAGGTTTAGATGGCTTTGCTCACCCAGGTACCACACACCCCAGAAATTTGAATGCATGGTATAGGAGACAAGGAAAGTCAGGCTGACTTTTATAGTACACTAGGTAGATGTAGTCACCCCTTTCTGGATGAAAGAGGGTTTAGAGACCATTGGCATCACTGTTCCACGCCAGTTGGACTCTGTGTCAAAGGACAATTCCAGCAAAACTGAAGTTACCATTTAGCCTCAAATCCCTATTTTTGCTGCCTGAAGCTGAAACATCTTCTTTGACTATATTTATCGGCATTCATACAATCAGCCTCCGCAAAAAGAGTAGGACATATAAAGCAGACTACTACAGAATGTCAGGAAAAACTGTACTTTTTCATTCCTGAATCAATTACTTTCTGCTCCCAGCTCTTATTTTGGACACATTAAAAGTTTGAAAATGTACACTGAGATAAAGCAGGTAAAATACACAGAACAATTACAGAGACAGAGGGTAAATGAAAATGACTGACAGCATCTCAAGTCACATGGTGCGTGAATGTGAAGAGACTATAAAAAGACATTAATTGAGACAAATGTTTGAGCTTTAATGCTTGGAAATATGAGCCTCTGAGAACTGAAATATGGATATAGAATGGGTATTTCAGTATCTTTCCTGCACCTCTGCGTATCTATTCTTTGGTATGCAATAAATCGTAACCATCATTCCTGCAGTTTACATCTATTGAATGCTCATATGGGATGTTTATATTTTGCATTTTTGTCAGTAAATAGCTTTGCCTGATTCAGGCCCAAAAAAGAAAAACAGGAAGTGGAGGGAAGAACAAAGAAAAACAGTGGAAGAAGGGGTTTATATGCTATTTTCTTTCAGTAAAAAAGACACAACATCAGAATCTGTGCTGACAAAAGAATTGAATTTTTACTGTGGTTTCTCTTGTACCAAGAAATGCCTATTTGCTATTGTGGATTTTTAACTTTCTCTGATTCTATTTGCTTCTGTCAAAATAGCTTAGGATCTGTCTTGGTGAATTTTTTCCAATCCATGGGGCTGAAATTTAGTAAGACTAAACTCTATGAGATAAAATAACAACTGAGAACCAAAAAAAGTTCTGAGGTTTTTTAATATTTTTTTAATCTGTATTTTTAGACCTTCCATCCCAGATCACTACTACACCAAGTTTATAAGGATAGGCGAATAAGAAGAAATGAGTAGAGGAGGAGTTCTAATCATAGACTGTATTATGCCAGAGACAGAGAATATACTACTTTGCATTTCTGCACCATAAAGGGCAGTCACTTAGTAGATTAGATGCAGTGAGAGCACTGAAATTCCTCTTTGGTTCACAAAATCAGTCTGAGAACAAGTAAATACTAGGAACAAGTCATGTTGAAGTAATCCCTTTGGTCAGTCTTGGAATAAATGGCAATTTTAAACATTAAAGTGTATACAAGTTCTTAATTTTTAATTTTTTTTAATATCATCTTTAATAAGACTTCATGCATGCTTTTATTTAACTCACACATTTCACTCAAATTTCCTCCATATTTTATTGCACATCTGTAAAATAGCCCTAAAGCACAGATTAAAAGAATTGTGATGTGCTTCCTATTTAATGAGGATGTTTAAAAGACTAAGCTGTTATCATATGTGAGTTTTATGCAGTTTAGCCTAACATACAGATCTGCACTTTTTGTTATTCCCAATTGTAGTAAAATCATTTCAATAATAACAGCTTCTGCAAATGCTTGGGGCAAAAAAGAAAGCAATCACTTTTTCACAGAAAGAGCTTTTCACTCAATAAGGGTTCAAACGTATTTATGAAAGACAAAACGTGAAGCCACTGAAAGAGGCTAATGTCCTTTTGAGCTTGCCTCAATACATTATCTAGATTTCATGGCTTTAAGAGATTTAGTAAATTGACATCTTTCAGCATTTAAAGTGAATGTTTTAAAAATAGTTCTGAAAAGAGAACATATTGTGGAACAGTTCCAATCTGCAATTCAGGGTACTCCTCATGGCTTTATCACAGTGATTTGGTGCTGCCCCAGAAGATCCTGTGGATGTTGGAGGAGCAGTTCAGTCCTCAAGAATTTTTAGCATTTTTCACTGCCTAGTACAACAGCAAGGCAACCCAAAAAACTGTAAACAATTTGTGTAAGATATAGAACCCAGAAGCCTTCAAAGCTTTCAGTGCAATCAGCCAGATTCAACGACTTCTTACCATTCTTGTAAGCAGCTACTATAACTCAATGGTGAGAGGTTTCTGTTTTAAAAGACAGCAATTAAACAACTTCTGGCAAAGCTGTTGGAATGAGGATCAATTTAAACACAGTGAATGGGGAGAAAAAAATCAAAGATAAATAGTGACAGTAGATCACAGCCTGCAGCCCTTTCATTTTATATTTACATTACTTTTCATCTGAATCTCCATGACAACCGTTGTTAATACATTCTGCAAAACTGTATTTTAACTCAACTTGATTTTCAAGATGAGCTATCCTAAAAGGCCCACAAGAGCTTTATACTGCTCTGTCCTCTGTCCCTTTCCAGCCAACACTATCTGACAAAGTTGCAACAAGAGCAAGGAGCCAAGAGCCTGGGATTACACATAACAATCCTCCCTCCCACCCTCTTCCAATGCAAGTTACCACTGGGGTTTCAGGATGAGAACTGAAACTGTGAAAGGGGCAAGTAGGATCACACACTGTCCTCTATAAATACTTGTCTGCATGGCAACTCACTGCAGAGAGCTCTCTCCTACTGGACAGAACACGGGAACAGGCTGCCCAGAGAGGCTACCCACCTAGACATGCTCCTGTGTGACCTGAACTAGGTGTTCCTGCTTTGGCAGGGGGATTGGACTAGATGTTCTCTCAAGGCCCCTTCCAATCCCTGACATTCTACGATTCTGTGAATCAAACTCTAATAAAGAGCAGTTGTTTCTCTGTTTCCACTGCAAAACCAACCCCTCCATATTTTTTCCTGTCTCAACAGCATTCCCTTCCCAGACTGGAGGCACCTTCACACTTCAAAAAAAGTTTATCTGCTTCAAGTGATATCTGTGTTTTGTAGAAAGAGAAGACATACATGGAAGAGTTTTCAAGGCAGTCAGTCCAGCCCTGATGAGATTGCCAGGACCCTAACTACACCAGTCTCAGTACCTCAGCTGGTCACTCAAAAGCTAATGTGGATTTGACTGTGTGCTCTGGTTTGCTTTAAGTAAAGCACGAGCTTGACTCGCACAGTGTCTGATCTGCTGTTGCTGAATCTTCTCAATATTTTATCATTTTGATCTCCTTTGAGCTGTGGCTTTCGCAACATATTTTATGTAAAATTGAAGGAATTACCATCTGCAAATGACACAACAAAGGTCCTGTATCTTGTCCCCTAATCTTCCAGAACTAGAGCAGTTTGAAGATGAATTACATCAGCACAATACCCAGTCATTTCAAGGTGCCCAAAGACAGACTTCACCAAGACTTAGACAGACTGGAGAGCTGGGTAGAGAGAAATTTAGTGAAATAAGTGTAGAAATCAGGGCAAGTGTAGAGTCTTACATATGAACAAGAACAGCCGCATGTAAATTGGGGATTTAGCTGCTAGAGAGCAGTAAAAGGGACCTGGAGATCCTGGTGGTCAGCGGGATGACTGTGAGCCAGCAATGTGCCCTTGCTCATTTGAAGGCCAACAGCATAATGGGGTATATTAGAAGGGGCATAGTCAGTAGGTCAAGAGAGGTTCTCCTCCCCCTCTACTCTGCCCTAGTGAGACCCTATCTGGAATACTGTGTCCAGTTCTGGGGCTCTGAGTTCAAGAAGGACAGGGAACTGCAGAGCCACAAAGATGATGAAGGGGATGGAGCATCTCCCCTATGACAAAAGGCTGAGGGAGCTGGACCTCTTTAGCTTGGAGAAGAGGAGACTGAGGGGTGACCTCATTAATGTTTATAATGTGAGTGGTGGGGCTGTGGCTCTTCTAAGTGACATCCTATGATAGGACAATGGGTAATGGGTGCAAGATGGAACATAGGAGGTTCCACAGAAATATGAGAAAAAACGTTTTCACGGAGAGGGTGACAGAACACGGGAACAGGCTTCCCAGAAAGGTTGTGGAGTCTCCTTCTCTGTAGACATTCAAAACACTCCTGAACATGTTCCCATAAAACCTGATCTAGGTGTTCGTGCTCTTTCAGGGGGATTGGACAAGATGATCTTTTGAGATCCCTTCTAACCTCTGATATTCTGTGATTCTGTCATCTGAGGTTACCTACCCAAATCCAGGACAGAACACTTCCTTGTACAAATTCCACCTTCTCTCTATTTTCTCCATCTCCATTAAAAACAAAGGTTAGGTCCAGCCCCTGTTGCTATGCTACAGTTGCCAGTGTCTAGTTAACTGCAGTTTCCACATAGCCTTGAACAAGACACATTTATTTCCCACAAGAACAAAACTGGTCAGGCAGAGCTACAGGCAACCAGCATGTTACAGTTTCTTTGCCTTCAACCTGCACCTCCACCACCACTTTTGACATCAGGGTCAAAGAGGGCCTGTCACAGGAAGCCTTGTGGACAAGAGGAGCTAGGCTCCTCCTCTCTCAACACAACTATGAAGTTAAGATTGTCATCCTGGATGCCCCATTGGGATGAAGGATTAACTCTCTGAAAGTAGTGGAGGTAAAGAGAATATTAAAGATAGGCCAGATACAGAAGTAAAAGAAATATCAAGCAAACCAGTGAATATAATACTATGTTTGCTTCATTAAGCTAGAGGGTAAAAAAACTCTGAAAACACAACAGTTCTAGATCATGTCAGATATGACCCTGAGTCAGCAGACCTTAGCAAAGAGGTTTTTCACATAAAATAGTATATGAGAGTTGCAGATGTTGAAAGCAAAATGGTGCTACCAGCTAGCCTGTTTACAAGATGAGATGAGTTGAGAAGTCAGGACTGACATAAGACAAAACTACTTTGAAGCTGGATGAGCTTTTCAGAACACATGAAATGAATCGGTGAGAGGATGCCACGCATTCTTCTGTGTAGTTCATTTTGGGGAAGTCAGTGACAGCCAAAAAACAGGCATGGACTAAAATAATTATTTCATTCAAATGGTGAATGCTTTCCAAGCAGTATGGGATCAGCATGCTCACGGCTTCTCTGGATCCCGAGGGACATTTAGCCAGGCCCCAACAACTAAAGGAAATGGAGGAGTTTGCACTTCTTCCCCACCACCTGGAAGGCAATTTTTGTCTAATCTTGCTTTGTTTTCTTTCCTCCACAGCTTAATTACTCCTCAGAATAACTCTTTTCTGATAGTTCCCAAGTCTAAAAGGTACCTCAGCCAGACAACTCACCGTTCTTCACACAGCTTGGCTAGAAGTACAGCTGGAAGCAGTGGTTTAGAACAGCCAATGTCAGTAAGAACTTGCAGGGCATTAATGCCACTGATAGATAACATCTTTCAAGCAAAAATATTGTAAGGACTAGGGAAATAAACACTTTTTTTTCCTACTTTTCCTATTTCTTTACTTTCTCCTATGCAGATATTTAACTTGATCTTGGGAGGAAGCTAAATCAGGCTATCACAACACCACAAAAAACAGCAGCCCAAAATCAACAGAATTGTTTTCCCTTTTCCCAAAAGAAGACAAGCGAATACTATCTTCAAGTGTCAGACAAAGTTTTTAATCTGTTAAAAAGGCCCAACACTATGTCCACAATGAAAGTGTTTCGGGTATTTTTATGGTTTCATTTTAAACTATTTCATTTGTTCCCAGAAATAGCAGGCAAGAGTTTAAATGGGGAATACTGCAAAAGAAAGAAACAAGTAGAAACAATTCAGATTGCATTTGATTTATTAAAGTGGTCTTAGAATTAACAAAGATTTCTTTAATCTTTTTCTTTGCCGAGCCTGTGATAAGGTGACTTCCAGATCATCCCATTCATATTTAGGGAACCTGATGCCCTTCCACAATTACATATCAAAGCATCTGAGTTTCATCCCATTTTGTTTTGTTGCTTGCATCCCCTAATCCTCTGCCCATCTCAATTCTGAGTTCTGTCAGTCCATCATTTGAATGTGATAGGAGTTTTTTTAGAGATAGCCGTGCAAGACAGCAAGACTGAATCTTCTATGATGGGCAAGATGCCCTCTGCCAAGCTGTAGCAAACAGCCTGGAACAAAACCAGTTGCTCCTCAGGACTCACTGCTTCTTTGAATACAGATATAACAGTTCAATAAAAGGGTTAACTCTGTTTTTCTCACCACATCTTATTCACCCTCCCGAACCATTTGCAGTTTTTAATTCCTAATTTCTTCAGTTTATTTCAGGAATTCAAGGTTAGAAGAGAAATACTATCTATACCAGGTGCCATAAAAAAGCCCTCATCCTCCTAACAGAGAGATGGACCATTAAACACCGTGTCCTCATGCAGATATGACTTTTATGGTTGAAAATCAGCAGAATGTGAGAACCTTGAATTACAATACTTTGGATGAGACATAAGCAAGACCAGGAGTAAAAATATCAAAATGCTATAGACTGATAGCATTCATATCTGCACCCTGTCACTGCAAACTGGAGGAGAAAAATAGATAAGAAATATATTAAAAATAAATAAAAACAAAACAAACAAATTAATCTCAGTGTTGAAGGGGATAGAGAGAGAAGGAGGAGAAAGACTTGATAAAATCAAAACGATAGAAGCGAAGAAGCATTCCTGTTTTGATAGCGTCTGCAAATTGTCCAAACCAGGAAAACCTTTTCCAAAATCAAATGCCACCTGCAAAGGGCAGCTCTTCACAAGTACTTGATGAACTAGAAAAGACATTGTTTTCTGCATGTTTCACATTCACAGAGACATTTCCCAGATTACAAGAAATGTCAGGGCTGAAAAACAAACACAGTCATTTTTGCTCATCTAAACTGTGATCCCCCAGCTCCCCTCTCTTGGTATCAGCAGATGCCGTTTGCCCAGCACCCAGAGCTAGATGGACACAGTACTCACCAGCTGACTGCTGTACCAATACAGTGATGAGTCCTTCAGCACACACCAGAACTTTTTCCACTTGTTCCCAATGAAAGCTCCTTTTTCCTTCTTTTTGTAGAGCCATCCTTGGCAATCAGCTTGCCCCAGCTCTTTACACGATATCCTCCGTCGGCTCATTACAAAGAACCCTGTGTCATTAAAAATACAGTGCTCTGCTTGTTTAAAAGTGCATTACCAGGAAAAATGCTGCTGACAATTTAAGATAGTAACCTTACTTAACAACCTCAGCAAGTCATCCAAGCATATCTTAAAATATACTTAGAAGTCATTCAGTGGCTGTGACAACAACACACTTGTTTGAAAGGAATTTTCGTGTGCAGGAAGAAAACAGTATGCTACAGATAAACAAAGATGGTAGCTAATGCTGAGATAACCATATACAAGCTTTTGCTAATTAAAGATATATCCCTTGATCCTTTTAAGAGAAGCATGCACAGGTTTCCCTTCACAGAGCTGCACTGAAGAGAAATGCATCTGTTTAAGTCAGCTAGAGAAAACTATATGCCAAGTACATGAAAACCGACAGTGCATGTGTGTGTGCAGGCAGCTGATTCTACATCACTGATTCAATTAACATACCACAAGGATTTAGTCCAAGGAACAGTCCATTGTCATTTTTTTCTCAGAATCGGTGGAATTAAAAAGCAGCCTTTCACCAGCTAAGTAGCAGCATAAAATCCTCACCCTCCCAAGAATAAGACATACTAAGAAAATAACAATGGAGGAACACAGAACAGAAAAGAAAAAACAAGCTCTCATTACCTTCACTTTTCTTTTTTGTCTTCTGACGCAAGGGAACCTGTAAAAAATACAGGAAGGAAAGAAAAGAGGAAATTTCAGACTGTGTTGCAACATGATTTGTGTGGAAAGCAGAGGGGGGAAGCTAGGGAAGGTCGTGGTGATGCTGGTGGTATATGCAGGACAGAAAAGCATAACCCACTCACTGCTGAAGGGATGTTAGCAGCTGCAGCATAAAATGTGTTAAATTAAAATCGATGTATATCTAGTTTAGCAAGAGCAAATGTAACTCTGTCATGCATGTGTCTGTCTGCTAGCACTTCCTGTTTCACACCCACAGGCAGCTTCTACTTTGCTACATATTTTCTGCATATTTCTTGTATTCTTTTTTTGAGAAGTTAAAAAATAGAAGAACTCCAATGTTTTAATGCATCCTTAGACTTCACAAGAGGGATTTGCAAGCATGAGAAGATTAAAAAAATATATGCTAAGGGTCCAATTGCTATTTAGTTAATTCTAAGAAGTTCTGAAAAAGATAAAAATGGATTTTCCTCTTCCCTTTTTAAATTCAGTGTAGAGAATGTATTTCGCACTATATAAGAATTTCATAATATTTCTTTTAAAAAAATAAAAGTTAAATTAAAATCACACAAACTTGGTGGTTTATCCAAACTATGAAACATAAATATGCCACAAGTTTGCCAGGCCAAATTGAGAGTTTTATTCATCAAAAAAATAATACAAGTGAATCATATTTACTCATTTGCAGTCTAGATATTTCATCCCACATATACAAATAGAAAATGAAACTAAAACAGAAGATCACAACCAAAAAAAGAGGTCATTAGAAATGTAAGTTCTGGCTTTTGGAGTACATTCTCCTCAGACAGGCTGGCTTGTCATGCCATTGTGAACAAAGCACTTGACTTTTCTTTACCTCAACCCTTCCATCTCTAGCATGAGAAAAAAAACATTCAACTTTCTCTATTTTTAGGAAGATTTTGAAGCCTCAGAATGACAAATGCTGGATAAGTTGACATAAGCTGGACCACAACATTGCTGTGCAAAGCCAGTAGCTACCTGATCTACTGCAGAGCTACTCTACGAGCATCCCTAATGCACCCCCTCTGCCTAGCCAACCTGCTTTTCAGGAAAACAAAGCCCCATTTCATATAATTTTTGAAAGATTTGATGACTCTTCTTACAGGGGAACTAAGGATGAGCAAAGCTACAACATCTGGAAACAGTAACAGAATTGACCATTGACACTGGTATTCACAAGAGCAAGAACTTTATCTAACCAGGGACCTTTGTAGCACAAATAGAGCACACAACCTCATACCATAGTCTTTAGTCTTGTGCTTATCTGGTACCTGAGATGACCTGAACAAAACACTTTGCCAGGAATGAATAATCCCAGACTGCTGCTTAAGCATTGCGTATTTTTTTCTTTTTTTTTTTTTTTCAAATTCTATTACTGCTTCTCCCTCTCTCAACTATACTCCATGACAACAGACAAAGAAAAGCAATGAGAAAACACATCAGCTCTATCAGAGGCTCTGCAATTTCCCCATCCTACACAGGCCACCCTTCATGTCTTCATTACAAAGAAAGTAATGTCCTATTTAAGACACGTGGAAATACTGTACAGCTTCAATGGATCAGTGGGTTACACAGTCACACTAATAATTATCCTTCAGAGCTACCCAAAATGGTATTAAGAAAAGCAAATATGAATCAGCTCTCCATGCACGAGAAGTATGTACTAGCGCAACATCACATCTTTGCCGTGATACTACAGTGAGGTCATTTCATCTTTAATTAATGTGAGCAATGAGAAGGGCAATGCTGAGACAGGATGTGGTTTTCTGTAAACATATGAGGAAAAAGTAATATTTCCCCTAACCTTATTGATGAACTAAAGCAAAATAACATGGTTTGTGTCGCATTTCTTGAGAAAGGATTAACATCCATATTATATAAATCATCTGTTAGGACTAATTTTATAGACAGAATGAGGAAACAGCCAATTACCTAGTAAGAATTCAGAGTAACAAAAAGAATTTACTGAAGTGCATTTCTTTTTCAGCTGCAATGATGGCATCCTGACACAAGTTGAAGGAATAGTGAATCTCCATTTCTTCATATTTCATGGGGGGAGCTGGGAAATTAATGTAGAAAGGAAAGGCTGTTTCACTATCCAGGAGTGCGCTCAATTTGCCTGGGTAAAATCAGTGATAAATCAGTAATAAAATAATTGCTGAGTTAGATTTCATGAAATGAGATACACTCCTGTTTTTTTTTCACAGTATTGATGATATCTGAAGTAAATTAGTCCTACACGTGGAATGCAGCAATTAATAATGGTTTTGGTGCTGTTCAAACATTCAGCATAACCTTGCAAAAGCTATGTCTTTTGCTCTGCTCAAGAGAAAACTAGAATGCAGCAATAAAAGGAATCCAGCATAATTCACAAAATTTTCTTCCCAAATTTCCTGATTTATGAATAAAAAACCCCATCCTCTTTCCCCAAAGGGGAAGTGTTTAGAGACAGATATTTTATGAAATAAAGTTTTCAGTGAAACACTGTTTATCTTAAATCAATAGAAAAATCTATATTTAAATTAATCCAATCACCACAGGATTTGGATTCAATTTTCCACAAGAAAGTTTCCAGTGGCAAAAATTTCCTCAAAAAGAAAAATATTCTCCCTAAAAACTAGCTCACGTGATTTATCAATCATTCACTTTCAGTGAGCCTGGGGGAAAATTGATTAAGATGCCAGAGAAGTTGTGGATGCCCTAACCCTGGAGGTACTCAAAGCCAAGCTGAATGGAGCTTTGAGAAACCTGGTCTAGTGGGAAGCATCCCTGCTCAGGACAGGGGGCTGGACTAGATGACTTTTAAGGTCCATTCCAACTCAACCCATTCTATGATTCTATAAAGTTTCACTCCTAATAGAACACATTAAACTAGTGTGGAGCAAAGAGGAAACTGCAGAAGGTGGAGTTGTTACCAGTGAAACCAATGGTACTCACAAGGGGCACAAGAGCAGTTTCAAATGTGAAGGTACTGTAACTACCATACACAGTCACTGGAGCAATTTAAAACTGAACCATTTTACAATGCTTACATTGGACATATTTCTCTACAAAGCTCAATTTCCTGATGACAAGTTATTTATTTCATTATCACAGTTTCAACAAAAAAAAAAATAACAAAAACCTCCCAAAACAGATCTATTTCTAGCTCTTTTTGTAACCAGGGAAAATCCAAGACCACTAGTCCCCAGAAAAATCAGAAACAAATGCAAGATATTACATTCTAGAGAACTAGAAACAATGGATGTAAATTGGAAGGGGGTAGATTTAGACTTGACATAAGAAAGAAATTCTTTACAGTGAGGGTGGTGAAACACTGGAACAGGTTGCCAGAGAGGTTGTGGATGCCCCCNGAGCAGTGAACTTTGTTCCAGTTTTTTCCTGGCCTTCCCCCAAATGGAGCCAGAAGTTGTCTTTTTGAATTGCTTGCAGGTGGGGGCATCGAATAATTTCAAACATACTTGAAAATAAGGTGGCAAGCAGAGGTACTGTAATGTGATGAAGAATTTCTTGCCTGTGATAAGAATGCTATTAACTTTTGAAAGTGTAATTGTTATTTAACATGCCCAGAGAGACTGTGGATGCCTCCTCTCTGGAGGTGTTTAAGGCCAGGCTGGACAAGGCACTGAGCAGCCTCATCTAATGGGAGCTGTCCCTGCCTATGGCGGGGGGATTGGAAATTTAGATGATCTTTAAGGTCCCTTCCAACCCAAACTATTCTATGATTTTATTGCAGCTTTAGAAGTGTGCAAGGCTGCCAATACCAGGTAGGTTTTAGATGCTTTTGGCAGATTTTTATTTACTCATCGGTTTACTGAGATCTGAAGGCTCAATATCCCCCAGAACATAACAGGCTTCAAACCTGGTGTCCATTACTGCTCCATTTGGCAAGTATCATTGAGATATTTGCAAAGGAGTTGCGCAACTGAGTGATATTCACAAACACTTCCATGCCAAGGAGGCTCCACTGGCAGTCAGAAACATATCAGACTAGAGACAAGTTCAGTGAGAGACTTCTGTCAGTTTAGAGAACCTATTTTTCCACAGCTTGGAAGGCACTTCTGGAGGTCACCTCCCCACTTAAAGAAGGACAGCTAGAGAGAGTTGTCAAGGACCAAGACAGTTTTTTAATATCTCCAAGGATGTGGGTATTCATTCACAGACTCTCTATGCCAACATTCAGTTACCCTCACAATACCAAAGCATTTCGTTATGTTCAAAGGGAACCTCCTTTGTCTCAGTTTGTGCCCATTGCCTCTGAAGGAGGCACTGAGAATCAATGAAAAGATCCTGGCTCTGTTTATTGGCACCCTCCCTTCAGGAATTTATGTGCATTGTTAAGATCACCCCTGAACCTGTTTTCTAAGATAAACAATCACAGATCATGCAGGTTTTCCTTGTGTATTAGATGCTCCAGTCCCTTACTGCATTATACTCTCTTCAGTATGGCCATGTCCTTCTTGTGCTGAGGAACCAGCATTAGATGCACTGCTCCAGCTATAGCCTCACCAGCATTGAATGAAGGGTAAAGATCAACCCCCCCTTTGACCTGCTGACAATACTTTGTGTAATGCAGCCAAGACACAATTTGTCTTCTTTGCCATAAGGACATTTTGCTGGCTCATATTCAGCTTAATGTCCACCAAGACTCACAGGGCCCTTTCCACACAGCTGATTTGCAGCAGGGCAACCCCATATACTGCTTTTGCCAGCAGAACCTTTTGGGGTCCCATGGAATAACAGTAGAGGGCAGAATAAAGTAGGAAAAAGAAGTCAGAAGGCTGGCAGATCCTCACAACATCCTGGATCCTGGCCCCTGCCAAGCGGCAAACCACTCTACATGGTTGATTTGGCCTACAGACGAGTGCCGCTGTCTTCTGCAGCAAGGTATTGCTTATGACTCTTGGTCATCTTGTTTTTTTCTTGGTAGCCTTATATTGTTTACATTTAGGTGAACCGGGTCCTTTGCAAGTAGGCACATAGAACTCTTCAGTTCTGAAGGCAGTCAACCTATTTTGCAGCTGCAAGTTCTAGTACCAAGATGAAGGCTCCTGCCCCACCTAAGAAGTCATCAAACTTCCATCCTCATCTTCTCCAGAGGTTTTGCTTACTTTGATAGTGGGAGTTGAGACTGCCTACATCTCCATTGCAGGAGGAAACTGAGGATCCTCAAGTTGTTGCATCTCAACAAGTCTCTATTTCCCTTTTGTCTTCTCTACTGCTACACAACCCTTCCTTCTATATCTCCACCACTTGGCAGCACCAGTCCAAGATAGTTCATGCTCAGATCAGGGGGCAGTCTCTCCTGGTCTCCCAGGAATTTCATGCCTCCTGGGAGTTAGACTGCATATGTCACCTGAAGCTCAATCAGTGGAAAGCTCTTGCCCTAACAGGGACAGCTGTTCCTGCATGTGTTGGGGGAAACATCCTGTTACCACCATCCTTGAGATCACTACAGCAGCTGAGGCTCCATCCTGCTTCCCTCCTACGTACCATATGGCACAAATGGCTTGGGTCTGTTGTCCACAATCTGGGCACAGTGCTTGACCTCCCTAATCAGAAGGAGATCCATCAAAGTCTCCATGCACCCTCTATCAAGGTGATAGATCTTCCTCATGCCCATACCTTTGTGGGTCCCCTTATCTTTCCTGACAGCAAGGATTAGCAAATAAATATCGTAAGGGCTATATGTTCCCAGCCTCTCTTCCAAATGGATGGCCTTCAGCAATCATCACTGGGAATCAGACTAGGCTGGACAGCATCCCCCTTGGAGAGCTGTCAGGAGAAGCTGAGGGTCACCCTCAGGGAATGCTTCTGCCTAGAGACTAAGTGTCTTGCAGCCTGAAGACTTCCATGGAGAAAAGAATGAGGAAAAGTGAATGTATGAGGTTGTTTTAGGGTAAATTTAAAAAAAAATTACAAGCAAAAGCAATGGCATTGCACAAATATTAAAGTCCAGGCTTCACAGATATGGAGTGTAGAGATGTGATTTAGGGATGGTTTATGTTAGTGTTGGTAGGACTACATGATCTAAAAGGACCATTTCAACCAAGGTGATTTTATGACTCATGCCACAAAAAATGAGTCTGAGAAGGCACCAAACGCAGCTATGAGCAATAATTAATCTTCTACAGAGCCATGTTTTCTTTAAGCTTCTCAAGATGTGTGGTTAAGAAAATCCTTTGCTAAGGTCGTGAGTTATAAGTTACTGCTTTTTCATCTGTTGAGAAGTAGGACTTGTAAGTGGCACCAGACCCACACAATAAACCTCATTTCAAGCCTAGAGTAGAACTGGAGCAGCCTTATCCTGGCCCATAAGCAATACCTTGTCTAGATATAGATGTTATTCACAGTCTTCTACGATTTCAAGGACAGACCCTCAACATGCATTTTTAGATGGACAGTAATTCTGGCATAACTTCAATTATACTTACAAGAGCATTGTTGTCAGCTTCCATGAATGCTTTCAAAGTTTAATGGGTAAGCTGTAAAAAGAGAAAGCTTTGTTTATTAAGCTCTGTATTATATTTTCATGTAAGTCTTGACAGTACAGTAAAAAGAAAAGCATTAATACACTTTTGACCTGCCAGTTTTACCATTCCCACTCCACCCACTCCCTCAAAAAAGACCATCTCCAAAGATAATGCTATCTTATGTAACCTGATTTTATTGATTCAGAAGTCAACAAGAGCTAAGGAACACTAATTCAAAGCTATCTGTGCATTTTTAAGAAACATACAGAAGAAGAAAATTATTCCTCACTAACATGGTTTGGAGTTTGGAAGAGGGGGGGGGAGAGGGCTTAAGAAATTAATAGAGAACAAATAAGTAAAAATGGTGGGAGAGCTATTAATTTGTTTTGGGTTTTTTTTCCAAAGAAATCTGTAAAATTTTGATTTAAATCTGAGCTATTGCTCAGTATTTTCTGGAAATTCTAATTAGCTAATATGCCCATTCTCCTGATTGGGATTCGATCTCATACTGGAGATTCTGTAATGAATTGATCGTTATTTCCTTCTGAAGAGTAAAATATGTGCAGTCCAACAGCAGGTGATACAGTTTGTTTTCCAAAGATGCACAAGATTAGCAGTTATCCATTTAGGTAACAGCTCAGTTGACTTCATTTGACATACAAAACAAATATTTTAAATGATTAAATGATTTTGCTTCTACTGGATGATGAAAGAATCAGTGCAATGCAGAGACAAAAGAGAACTCATCAACCTTTCAGTGCCAACACAGTTCCTATACAGCTCATCTCCCTGTGTATGAAAGAATTGTGCAGCAAAATGGGAGAGGGGATACAAGACTGCTGAAGTAATAAGGAACTTACAAAAATAGAGCCACACTTCAGAAGAGCTTCTAACAAGAACTTTTTCCTGGTACTAAACCCAGTAATTTAAGATCTGTGCCAATTCTCATGCATAATATTTGTTTTAGTTTGAAAATAAAGTCTTAAAACATAAAATAAAAACCTACCTACTGACTTCCAGCAAACCAAATATAGAGAGGCAAACAAACACATATTTTTCTGGCTCCCAACAGTTTCTGTTCAAAAATAGAAAGAAGCCTTATCTATAAGTGGCTCAAATTGAAGCAATATAAAGACAAGGAGAGATATTATGACAAATAATTTCAGGGATGTTTAGAAATCATAGCTAGTATGAACAAGCAGAGGAAACATCTTTAGTTATACAAGCAAATTAGCATCAAGCCTCAAATACTGAGCCAGAAAGCAAGAGAATAACAGAACAAATTATACTAATTATTGTGACATGTGGTCTTTTTCCTGCCATTTCTTCATTTCATGTGTGCTTTGCTTTTGGAGAGGATAGGGTTGTAATCTTAGGAACTACAGAGATTTGAAACAGCCAGTGAACCAAAGGCAGGACAAGTGTTAGTTAATTGGTAAGGAAAACTTTCCGCCTGTGTGCTTTGTGCCAAAGGAGTTGAAATGGATTTCAGCCGACACTTCTCAGTGACTTCAAGTCAAACTTCTGTTTAGTTTTTAGAACCTGGATAAACAATCTTTATGCCAACATCCAATTTTCAAAAGCAGCACTGACATCTGACTCATTCAAATTAGGAGTATAATTTATCATTCCATCTATAAAGCAAGCTATGGGGAAAAAAGCAAACCAGACATTCACTGCAAAAACAACTCTCATACACATAACCTGAGTTTATTTCCCTCAAGTAAACCCAACCTGAGTTAGATTAGTTACACTGTGAAATAGCACTCCGACCACTTTATTCCATAGCTTTCAGGGGCCTATACTACAGATTGTAGACACTCATGCATAGATCTTTGTCCTGACTTTGGTGAACATTGAATTTGAAGTGGGTTCTCACCCTCAAAGGTGTACCCTAACCACCAAGGTGAGGATGTGGGATTCCAACCCTTCCCATTTGCAAGGAGATAAGATCTAGGAGCAGAAGGAGAGTGAAACCCTCCAGCCTACTGATTAAGGAAAAAGGTGCATCAGAATAGCAGTCTGCTCTGATGGATGCTCAACTCACTAAAACTACAGTCAAACCAGGTGGCTTTATAACAGAGTAAACAAACTTGAATCTCTGACATCCTGGAGCATAAACTGTAATGGCTCTACTGGGTAAAAGCAAAGGGGATGGATACTTTAGCTGTGCTTAGAGGTGCCTGAAACAATTCATTTACTTTCAGTCTGAGATGAACACAACATGTCAAATACATTTTCAGCAAAAAATATTTCTATTTCAAGTTTTCTAACTTAAAATAGAAAGTTTCCAACAACTGAACTATAAATGTATGTTTGCGTAGCTTTATGACTCACACTTCATTCCTGTTCTTTAAGAAGTGTAATAAACATGAGTAAGAACTGATGCAATAAATGCGGAAACACAGCAAGTGACTTATCAGAAATATTTTGCAATCATTTCCATTTGACTACTTCACCCCCCTGAAATAAATAGAAATATCTCTGTTAAAGATCAAAAGCAATATTAAGAGCAGAAAAAATAGGGGAAAATAATCACCGAGGTGCCAATGGTTCTAATTGCAAAAGAAAATTAGCAATATTAATTCATTAGCAATACTCTCTTGTGGAAGGCCTGATGCTGTGTTTTACCAGTTAAAAGTTACAGTGAGTACAACTATCTGCAATGATATTGGTATAAACCTGCCTTCCAGGCATCCCTCAGGTGACATCCAGAGTAGGCATATGCCTTTCAGCTTCTGAGCAAAATATTTGAGATGCGACTCAAATATGACCCAAACTGTGTTGCAGAAGCACCCAAAATATGCGTAGCTCTTTTCCTGTTCAAATGGCATTGACACAGCCTTCCCAAAAAACGATTCTGTGGGTCTTCTGTGAACAGGGAAAATGAGATTTTCACCTTTACTCTGTCTAGATTTCTCACACTGGTTATCAGCTTTAACCTCCCTACCTACCTTCTGCTCATTTGTCTGCCTGCAACAATCAGGCATTAGAAACGGCATTGCCTCAAATTCTGGCTGCACTTGAAGCACTGTTATATGGCAAGGGGACAGCCTTCCATAACAGTCCAAAATGATGACATTATCTCTAACTGGGGTTCATGCAACAATGAAAGGGAAAAAATAATCTAAGTGATTGTAAATTCTTAATTGTCCTTTGGGTTAGTAGACATCAATTTAATCTGACTGTTACCTTAACTATTAGTCTTAACTATAGCTAAACTGACTAATTAGCTATCTAAATTGACTATCAGGAGTTTCTCAGTCTGCGGATTGTCTTTCATTTACTGTCTCACCAGCAAAATTGAAAATTAAGTCATGACAAACAGTTCATGGACCAGCCTGGTGAAGTTCTATCCCAGCCAAGACTCATGTTTCCTTGACTTCATGGTTTCAATTATAGATGAAAGCATAGATTCACGCTTAGCATTGGAAACAAGAAGTACCATCATAAGTTTCAGTTTTCATAGTACATCTTCAGCTTTGGCCACAATGGATAAATCTAAGCACAGAATCATAGAATAGTTTGGGTTGGAAGGGACCTTAAAGATCATCTAAATGTCCAATCCCCCTGCCATAGGCAGGGACACCTCCCACTAGATGAGGCTGCTCAGTGCCTTGTCCAGCCTGGCCTTAAACACCTCCAGAGAGGAGGCATCCACAGTCTCTCTGGGCATGTAAAATAACAATTACACTTTCAAAAGTTAATAGCATTCTTATCACAGGCAAGAAATTCTTTGTCACATTACAGTACCTCTGCTTGCCACCTTATTTTCAAGTACGTTTGAAATTATTCGATGCCCCCACCTGCAAGCAATTCAAAAAGACAACTTCTGGCTCCATTTGGGGGAAGGCCAGGAAAAAACTGGAACAAAGTTCACTGCTCCCATCTTGGAGCCAGAAAGGGTCTGGAGACATTGTCCTGCTTGGATTACAGCCAGGACCTGTCAGTCCAGCAGCAGATTACAGGCTACAACAGCATTGAGCAAGCAGTTGCATGAGCCCACAGTCACTGCCTTCAGGAGGAGAGGGGCTGGAAAGAAAGAAGTTCAACAGAATAGAGATGCCCCACAGATGTCTCTGTAGCCTCCCAGACAAAAATGAGACATCTAAATGGTGTGCTCTGTATAGCATGCCTGCTCCAACTGTGAATTTAAATGCAGAACCCTTATGGTGTTGAGCTGATTACAAGTGATTACTTTTTTTACTCCTGCAACTGCAGCTCTGACTACATTCAACACTTTCTTCTTACATGAAAATTTTTTTCTTACTCCTTTTCTTTGTGCTTGCCTTCATTGTACAAAATCAGAAAGGAAAAAAGTGAGCATTTTTCTAACATAGAGAGTATGGTAAAAATATTTATATAAAAATAAAAATTGAACTTGTTCTTTCATAGGAACAAGGCTTTCTCATATCTGTATTTTTTTGTATTTCACCAAATATTTACCCTTAAATCCTGCCATATTATAGGTCTCCCAATACTTCATATAATGTTAAGTCTCTCATTTCTTCGTCTTCTAAGAAAGTTGTTTCAAGTTGAAGTTTTTTTCCAAACTAGTACCCAAATGTTAAGGTCCTCTTACGTTTAGATGAGTGTATTCTAATACAGAGTAACTTAACTTTTTTAGTTAATTCTCACACAAATATCTTTTAAGTTTTACGTAAGAAAGAACAAATAGACAAAATAACTCTTAGACTTACCAGTGAAAAATATTCATAAAAATATTAAGTTAGTATTATCAACTGCTTAATGACAGTACACAGCTTACAGTAATTGCATATTCAGTATTTACATGTAATTCTATGATGCTCTTTAAATAAATTATTTTTAATTGTTACTTCATTTTTTTCTCTCATGCTGTGAGGTATTTTGGCAACAAGAAAAATTGGCAACAAAACCCATACAGTAGTACAAATAATTAATAAGCAGTAAATGCTTGGTATTTCCCATTGAAGCAGAGCTGCTAATTTATACCAGTTGAGGTTAATATAAGGTCTGAGGTTAATATAAGAATTTGAAACATCCATAATTTAAATTGTCTTAGTCTAAAACAGCTTGTTCCATAACACTGATTTCAACACGCACTTCTCCTGACAAAGGGAAGCAATAGTGTATTTGTGTTCCTGGGATCTCTCAGGTTTTACTCATCTAACTGCCATGATGCATCCTGTTTCTATTGGCAGCCAGATAGCTTCTCATGCCTTCTGACCAGACATAATATGGTACATCTGTTTTGCAAACACTGTCAAGCACAAGAAGACTATAATTCTTCCACCTTGTTAAAGCCATGGAGAAGATTGGAAAGACTGAAAGACCATCAAAAGATTTGGATCCAACTCCTCTAGGCACATCACTGGCAGAACACAACTGAATTACTTTATCGTGACAGGCCATGGTGCTTTTCGCACGCATAAACCCAACCTCAGGGAGCACACTGATCTTTGAAGGGAAGATCTGAATACAAGTCTGATTCAGTAACAGTAAGCACTTTGTCTTTCTGGACAAGAGCTGCCATTCCATATTCATATTTTTAGTGATGAAGAAATATTCTGAAGAAAGTCTACTCATGGACAAGCATGAAACTTGAATGACTTTAACATGCCAATATGACAATTTGAAATCCCATCAAGTAATTTGAGTTTCATTCTCTAGGAAACACAGTAATCATAGTGATTTTTAATCTTCAAGTTGTCATTAGCTCTACTTTTCACTTCTCTTCCACAGAGAATTCTAAGAGAAAGCAATGTTTTCATTTGTAAAAATTAATTTTTTTTCACTCCTCACAAAATCCAGATACCTTAAAACAGTAAATATAAAACCTTTGTTAAAAAATATAGAGCCTTGAAGGCTCTATAGTCAAGTTTTACTATCATGAAAACAAATAAAGGAAATTGTTTTTAATCAAGAAGCACAATTAGGATAAATAATAAAATAACTAAATTATTAATTAGACAAAAATATTTCATTTTCAGATGTATTGCCTCACCGTATTTCCTTCTTTCTGTAATCTCTCCTTTTGCTGAAACTTTCAGCAAACATAGGATGACAAAACCTTTAATTAGAATTGGTTAATTTCTAATCATTTCCAAAACACATGAAGGTCATTATGCTTTGATTTTATAATACTTATTTTTCAAATTCTATTGCAGTCCTTAAGTTTCAGTTTTATAACTTACATATAATGCACTCAAATATTTATGGAGGATGGTGCAATAAATCCTCTTTTCATGAAGTGGATAGACTTTTGGCCATTAATCCATGATTTAGAAAGGAAGAATGAGAAAGAAAAATTCCAAGGGATTTCAAACAAGATAATCAAACTGTTCCAGGGAACTTGCTCTCAAAACATTTGTGTTGAGTTCTGGAGTGGGTTTTTTTTGTTTTTCAAATGTCTGCTACTCCAGAGTTTAAGGACCAATTGTTTGCCGAAGAAAGTGAGCTACCACAAATATTAGAAGAAAGAAAGCTGAAATGTTGAATTTAAGGTAGTCAAGGTTGCAACTAGACAGGGCTTTGTAAGTCAGGTCAGAAGGTCAAACATCTGTTCAAACTGGACATCAGTCAAGTTTTCAGCACTTTTCATAATGTATTGTATGTGCAACCAATATGTTCCTACTGTGTCACTTCATTAAAAGTGACAGAAGGAGGAAGCAGCTGTGGAGGGAAGATACAAACTTTACTAAGAACCCAATGTCCTTCAGCATCCACAGGGAGCACTACAAGGCCCAACTATAATACAATGTGATATAGTATGAAGTAATATTAAAGTCCAAAAGTAGAAGCAAAATAGTAGCTGTCTTTGAAACTATCCAAAGGTTTTCCAACAGGAGGCAAAGAGGCTAGATAGCAACTACTACCTGAAAATAGGTCTGATTAGAAATTATTGAAATAGAAGAACTGTAGAAAACCCTACAGACTCGGCAACTAACCAAAACAAGATGAAGATGTCTCCCTCTATGGTGCAGAAATCTGAGACTGCAGTTAAGTTGCTGTGATGTGATTCACTATTTTTCTAGGGTTGTATCTCCACAACATATTTTGACTGGAAATGCAGTTTATACTGGGAACAGAGAATGCATCCAGAAGACAGAGAACTGTTGGAGAATCTCACTGCTGCAATCATGCCTCAGCAGGAGGTGCTGGTAGTGCACAAAACTCCAGATAGAGACACAAGAAAAAAATCATACCTGGAAAAAACAACTCCAGTACACTAAATTGCTAGTGCTTAACATTTTTTCCTCCCTATTCCATCTTCTCATCTTTTCCCTCACAATTCCCTATTTTGCTTTTAACTGAAGAGATATTCAATAACAAATTTGGCATGTGCTGCTTCCTACGTACTAAAATTCATCTTGCTGTTGCTTTCTGAGAAAATCTATTTGCCATAACCTCCATTCACCACACTTTGAGATCCACACAAATCACTTAAAGACTACATCAAAATGTTACAGAAAGCTCAAACACATAGCAAATTACTACATGTTGGCTGAGACATATTAACTACAAAAGATTTAAGCTAAATTGAATTGCCTAGCAGTTGCAACATTTGCTTCGGATTAACAGAAAATAAGCACAATTAATATGACTCAGCTGGAACATTATTATGATGGTACTTGTACCCAGAAGCTTCTCTTTGAATGAGTTTATGGACTCGAATGCAGCAAGAATAAGAACAAAGCTCTCCTGAGACCATGCAAAAAGGAATGGGTATAATGAAGCAGCTATACAAAACGAGAAAGCAGGGAACTTTATAAAATTATTTAAAGCATTACCACCCACAACATTGTTGAAGAGACTTTTCTGAAGTATTAGCAATAGGGATTGCAGTATGGTTATTGCCATTGTGATGGACCATGTGTCAGGTACTGCAGAGCATGGAAGAAAAGAGAAGGTAATACTGCACCTGGCAGCTTCCAGTTTAAAATAGGATACAACAGGAGAATGCAGAGTCCAAGAAAACAGTGAGACAGTTTTCAGAATTGATTCTCAGATGCAGTCAGAGGTAAGTCCCAGGATAAAATGACAATAAAACCCAGATTTTTGCATTTAACAGAAGAAATAAAAACACAATAGGAAAAAAGAAGGACAACAGGGGGCTCTGGGGAAGGCAAGGCAAGGGAGACAAAAGAAGATGAGCTCTAACCAGACGAGGAAGCCATATCTGCAGCAGCAGAAGCAGCTGAAGAAGCAGTTAAAGTGCTAGGTAGGCAAGGCAACATCCCTCTCCTTGACAGCAATCAGCAAGACTCGTCTGGAGAGGAAAGACGTCAACCACATGTCAACCTGATTAGCAGCAAGCTGCATATCCACACCATTAAATCAAGCAAATGTACTAAACTGTTGTCCATAGAGCATCCTGCCCCTGTGTCTCAACCAGACCTCATCCTATTCACTCACAACCAAGTCTAGTTAGCTAGACCACATGGGAATGTAGAGTGAGAGGATAAGGGTCAGCAATTAAGAAGGACAAACAGAGCATCTTAACAAGTGTGGAATCTCCTCAGCCCATGCCAGATCACTGCCTTCCCCACAGTTACCTCACAGGAACTGCAGATAGGCAAAGTTTGCACAAACATGTAAAAATAAAGAGCCATTAATGGCTTTTGACAAATGGAGTGAAATAGTGCTTTTTATCACCTTGTTTCTTCCTGGCTGTGGTACAGATGCTGTCACAAGCCAAACTTTTGCAGGTGATACACCTCTCAGTACACCCTTTTGCCTTTCCCACCTACAATCAGCACAACTTCACAATGGAAGTAGGTGTGGGAACATGACATGTGAGGATACATTCTATCTCTCTTAGGTGTAGCAGCAAGGCTACATGGGGCAAAGACCAAGCAATGCAGCACATGAAAGCAGGGAGTTTCCACCTCCTTACCCAGAGGCTCAAAGCCTCCTCAATGCCCATGGCTGATCAAATCATGTACAGCTGGGATACCAGAGTCAAGAGACTCCAAGAGAGGAACATAGTGGGAGTCACCCCCTGTTAGAGAGGCAATCTTTGCCTCTGAAAAGTGTACAAGTACCACACATAGAGGAGAGCTCAGAAGGGCCATTACATTAGACATTATAAATAATTTTCTCTCCCTTTTCTGAATTGTCAGAGGTCAATAAAGTTGGCATAACTGGAAGACAGGAAAATCCTGGTGAGCTGAACTGCCATTCCTGAGCATGGATAAAAAACCTTCCAAGAAATCTTATTAATAGAATTGAGCCCAGTAAAGATAGACATTACCCTGCATCCCAAAAACAACTTGTTGGAAGCACGTAAGTGAATGATGAAACAAGCTGTTAATCTCAGTATTCATCAGAGGCATATTTTGTTGAGGAAAACTTAAGTCCAGAGATGCAGTCAGGGTTTTGTCTTTTCTGGTTTGATTGAAAGGACAGGAGATTTTAATTTCAATTGTCCTTCTTTTCGCAATGTAGATAAGCCCATTCACATAGAATTTTGTTTTTACTCACACAATTTAATGTCTATGAGAAAAACATTAAAATTAATACATTCTAAAATTCTTTTCACATCAAAAACAGAGATCAGTCTCTTTAGTGCTGTCGGCACAGTACATCAGAGTCTTGCCCCATACAGCACCTAAAATAGTCTTCACACAATACTAGATTTTTGCATACGAACCTCGAATCAATTACATCATTGCTCCATTTCCATATCACACACCTTCACAAATACCTGATATACATGAGACTCATGACTACACTGTCATCCTCTCCTTTGATGTATATTAAAATATAACTGAATTAAATTTGGTAAACATAGGAATCATTCATGTACACACTGTCACTTATCTTCACAAACTCCATTATTTCTAATGATTTAATTATTTTTAAGTAAATCCATTTTCCTTTTTTTAACCTACAGGTGGAGGAAAAAAGAGGGGCCATAAGATCTTTTACACAACACTTTAAAAAAGGGCAGTTATGTGCCAGCATGAACCTTCCTTTATTTTCATCAGCTAAAATAAATTAAAGAAAAGAAAGTAGATGTCATTAGACAGAAACAACTAATGTTTGACACTTAAGAGGAAAGGAATGAGCCACCAGCTTACCAGCAAGAAATTCTGATGAACAGCCTTGCTTGTTCTATCCACTCCCACAACTCACAAAGCAGTGAGGAAACTTTCAGAATTTGGTTGTATTGCCAAAATTGCCCAAGAGGAATCCAGATTATTTTACAAGTCATGATAATACAAACCAGAAGCAAGTCATCAATGCAAGTGCTAAAAGCCATATTTTCCAAAAGCATTAGAAATAAGTCAGGTGGAAATGAGGTAGGGTCAAAAAATTAGAAATGTTTCCACATAGATAGTTTGGGGTTTGGTTTGATTTTGTTTTGTTTTCACAAGTGGAAATTTGTTTAAAAACCATGCTAACAAATACTTCTGAATTGTGGGAAAGAGGAGAAAGCTTATCATAAATGTACCATGACAAACAGCATAACCTTACCCTCGGTACAGCCTCTGTTGCTAATCTATTCTCCAGAACACCTCAGTCTATTGGGAGACCTTTGGGGTCCAACCCCTCACCCTAAGGTGAGGGATGCTTCAGGGCAGCCTAAACCCAGCTATGACAAATTCAGAGAGCCCTTGGGACAAAAGGAAGGATGGGACATGAAGTGCTACTTTTTTGGTTTTCCTATGTCATCTGCAAGGTGTGTCCTAAGAAACACCATCCAGGCAGGGATGAGGCTGGCAGTAAGGTATACAGAAGAGCATGATTCTAAGAGTTTCTACTCAATCGTTTTATGTCCCATTTTTCCATTTTTACTACCTGATACAATGGCAAGCCTAAATGAATAGCCCTATTCAGAATGTGAAACAGATGTTTCCGTAAATTGTATTTTCATTAGGCTTGGGGAACAAAGAAAATTTGAAATCACGGCCTTGTAGTTTTGGGTACTTTTCTGGTTTGTGTATTCTGCAATTTCAGTCACAGGTATATGAACTTCAAGAAAGAACAGACAATTACTGCACAAGCATCTAAATAATTTGTTCCCTCTACACATCTCCAGTTATTTCATAGAATCACAGAATAGTTAGGGTTGGAAGGGACCTCAAAGATCATCAAGTTCCAACCCCCCTGCCATAGGCAGGAACACCTCCCACTAGATCAGGGTGCTCAGTGTCTTGTCCAGCCTGGTCTTGAGCACCTCCAGAGAGGGAGCATCCACAACCTCTCTGCGCAACCTGTTCCAGTGTTTCACCACCCTCACTGTAAAGAATTTCTTTCTTATCTCAAGTCTAAATCTATCCCCTTCCAATTTACATCCACGTCTCATTTTAAGGTTATAGAAGACAGCACACTCCCTGTTAAACCCCATCCTTCTTCAAAGCGATAAACATTGCTAAAAGTAAGGTGACACACTTTGAAGTGAGTCTTTCCTTTTTGACTCACTGCGATATTACAGGTCAGTTTCTTCAAAGCAGGACAGAGGGATGCTTCTGCCTAGGGATTCTCCTGTGTTTCCTCAGATCTCTCTCCACTGAGGCAGGAAAACCTCAGGGTCCAAAGGTAGATAAAGGACACATCCAGTGGTCAGGATGCTTTACTATTCATGACACAGAAATTACAGTGCCATCTGTAGGACACATAGACAAAATTTAATTTGGAACCTTGCTGGTGCCGCAGGTGGCAATTAAAATTACAGGGCATTCTAGTAGTCTTGGCAGAATCATAAGAACATCAGAAACGGATGATTCATGTCAGTGTATAAGGAGTAACTTGAATGCCTTGTTCATGCTGAGCAACA
>VZTY01033017.1:102302-164875 GCA_013400935.1 Turnix velox
GTGGTGTGAGGGGAAGGTGAATGGTTATGGAAAGAGTGAAAAGGGGGAGGCGAGATGGCAAAAGAGATGTGATCAAACAAGCCAGTTGAACATCTCCCTGCTTTTCCACTTGCCTTTTCTCTGAGAGCCTGCACCAGTGCTTTTCCTGAAGAGGTCAAGGGGTTTTTAACACTTAAAAGAATACCATATCTTTTGAGGAGTTCCCAACAGCCCCTCACGAAGTTTCTGCTGCCAGGACACCCACCCACCAGGTCATCCAGTTTCAGCTCACTAAAGATCTCTGTATGTCTTCCCCAGTGCCATCAATGTAAAGTTGTTGTACAGCCTACTACAACAGTTGCAACCACAGCTGTAATGTCCCTGGTGCTTCACACGACCAGAAACTACCAAAATAAGCTATAGACATTCTTGCTTGTGTTAGTCTTTGGAAAAACATCCCTCTGCCTGCCCCATGCTCCACCATCTCTTTCCCTGCTGCCACTGAACTTTGGCCCAAACATCCAGGGCAACATCACTCAAAAAAGCTGACATAGTGACAGTATGAGCAAGGCACTTCCCACAGTTGAATACTACAGCAAAACCCTGCAAGTAAGATTACAGGTGGTTCATGAGGTTGAAAGGTCCCTTGCAAATCTTCACAGCATTGCAGGACCTCCAAAGTTAATGCAAGCTTCCTCGGACATTTCAAGGCAATGCAATTTTGTTTGAGAAGAGCATGCTTGTGGAGAAGTCACATCTGGCACTTTCTTCTCAACAAAAGATTCCTACTAAACAGACTTTATAATTGAGAACATTTTTCCACTTTCAGAAGGAAAATCCCTATAGATAAAGCACTGCTGGTGGCTTACTGAGAAACACAGAGCTAGAAGATTAATAATAATGAAAACAATCATAAGAACTTCACTGCAAAGTCAGGGCACAAGGCTCTGCTCCCCCTGCGCCAGGTGCCACTAAGGGTTTAGTAGGCTGTTGCAGTGCTCTGGAGCTGGTGGCACTCAGCAGAAAGGGACAGGGGATGAGCTCTGCTGGGAAGCTGCACCATGTCCTTGCCATATGCAGAACAACTGCTTGCCTCTCCTGCTATATAAAGCTACTTGTTTAATAAACACTATGTATATGTGTGCACACATTAAGCATGTATTTGTGCATCAGTGTATTTACAAAAACTGCTCTGTCCCTCAGGCTGTCTGCCAGAAGGCACTCCACTGCAGCAGTTCAAGACTACTCTGTAGCCCAACCCCATGTAAAATATTTGACCCAGTCTACCCCCATCAGAGAGTTTAACAATTAAATTCTCAATGAGGCATCGAAGATGTGCATCAGCAGCACACTTTCTTGTCCCACCACTGTGTCAAATTGCTGAATGAAGGGGTGGTTTAAAGAGCAGAAGGTGACAGCTGGTGAATCAACCTCCTCCAGGAGAGAGAAGCAGGGACCTAGCTTGCACCCTGGGCTCAGGTTTCAGTGAGAGGCTCCCTTGGACTTATGCTCCAAAATAAGGAGAGTATAATAAGACATTTAGCTTCTGTGCATCAGCTCCACCTAGTCAAAGGATAATAGAAGTATGGTTATGCTGGGACAGTCCTCAGTTGTGTAAAATGTTAGAGATCACAACTGTAGGAAGTATTCAAGGAAGTAGTAGTTATAACTAGTCCTTAACCCCCTGAATGACAGTCAAGTTAAATATCCAAGCCTCCTTTCCCAATGAGGGCCTATTACATATAGGGAAGTCTAAAATGAACTTTACACACATCTAAAAAGCTTTGGAGAAATACATAATAATGTATTTTGCTACATATAAACCTGACTACCAAAATCTGTAGAGGGCAAAAACTTTATTCCATTGATTACAACTCGGAGACTCCCCCTCCTATAGCTCAGCCTTCTGTTACTGAGGGGGACAACAATATGTGCATCTTATCCCCAAAAGAACACACACAATGGAGTGAACAGTGAAAATGTCACAAAGCACAAAATTTGAGCCTGTCTTTACACAACTTTTTCATACCACAGCAAAGGCATTTCTTTCCTTTTTTATTTGGTAAGGAGGACTCTGCTTTCTAACGCAGGAGGTTTAAACAGAAATAAAATTTATTCCCTGACCACTTCTGTTATATGAAGTGGAATCACTCCAAACAGACAAAAATCTTAATGGAAAATTGAAACTCATTCTGGACAGAGAAGTGGATGTTTTTCCCCAGTGCTAATTTTCAGGCTTAAATTTTTTTCATGTCCTTCATTAAATATTGTTTGGACAAATTCTGTGCTAGCACAAGAACCCCATCAAGCAGAGATCACTTCAAGAACTGAATAACTGGTAGTCACTAATACCAAGTACTGCTGCATGATCTACAGCCACCGTAGAAAAACACTAGTTTACAATTCAACAGTTTTCTGTTCCCCCATTTTCTTTGCAGTGCTGAGCAATTGGTCTGTCAATGCTCCAGGAGTCGACCCATAATAATATTTATATATATAAATATATAATATATTTATATATATTTTTTGACAGTTATTTTCCTTAAGTTTATATGCAGTGTCTACTTAAGATCTCCAGCATCAGAGCCTAAGGATAGAACTAAACTTCCTAAACCAACTGATTCTTATGTAGCAAAAGTTTTCTACATCAACCCTCCACCTTCCAGGCACTCACAGCATAAACTACTCGTATTTTCTTTCCATAGAAGACAGACATACCTGTCTTGAGAAAACACTTGTTTATCCCCCACCTCCATTTAAAAGTTTCAGACATTAATAGATAATAAAGGAGTTTCCTCAACTTACATATTGCTTTTCATTTTCTTCCTCTTCCCTTACATCCTCCTAGTTGGTGAAGGAGAGGATGTGGACAAGGCCTGGGAAGTCTGCATGAGGAGGAGCAGTAGTCCTTGCTACATTCTTGCCAGTCACGCTACACACCTCCTCCAGCTGACTGGGAGATGAGGTGAAGGCTGGACTTGATTTACCACATGAGGATGCTCTGTATCAGAGAGAATTACACCTCTGCTCAACAGTTCTCTTAAGAGATTCAGAATGAAAAGAAAGCTTCAGAAAAACATACAATTGCTTTCTCTCTTCAGACATCATGACATCCCCTTTTCCTATTCTTCAGTTCAAAGGATTCTATTTTACCTGCTGTCCTTACTCCAGCTCCAAGAAGACCTGGATCTGAGAAGTACCTGATTCAGTCGGTTGATTTTTCCAGGCCTCCAGCAGCCTGGCTGCAGCTCAGTTGCAACTTTGACAACTGAGTGGGGAGATAAGCTCTGGGAGCTTGCTCCATCATAGGTTAAAGTGGGGAGGACTGGAAGAAGAATGACTCACTAATGCCTGTATAAGGCCTTGTGACAACTAGTTGTCTCAGTGGTTTTGCAAGTATCAATTGTATTTACTCTAGCTGAAGTTTTGCTGTCTGCAATAGAAATTCAAGTTTCCTGTGGCTGCTTCCTAATTCAACATTTATGAAACAGCCAACACCCTTGGTCAGGATAAAGGCCTCATCATGGTAGATACTAAGTAGATAAAGAAGATGACATTATCTTTGCCAGCTCTTTGAGATGGGATAAAGAGGGAGTAAGATGATGTCAACATTCCTGGAAAGAGGAAAAACAAATACAGCCCTGACTCTTCTTGGCGTCTCTTGTCAAAATAATGACCATGGGTAAAGCCCAGATTGCATGCATACATGTAAGTAAAAACCAAGATTCAAACTTAGCTGGGAAGTTGTTTAGCTGAAGCTCATGCCTGTAATAATCCTCCTGCCTTTTGCTTAGAGGCAAGAAGAGAGTTTAAAATATTCTGTCTTCTCTTATCTGATACTGTTTGCAAATGTGTTTTTCCTTCCACCTATCTTTCCAGTAGGTTTTATTTATGTAGACATGCCAATGTGGTAAATTTCAGACATATAATTTGTGGCTTCCTGACTTGGGGATTGTTATGAAGTAGTTCTCATGAGGCTGGTCCTCCAGCTAAATACACACGTACATGCAGTGCACAGCTTTTACTTACGTGCATAGGCAAGGGCTCAGCATGCTTCACATAATTTTTTAGAGTCTACATGTGTTTCAAATCATGACAACACATAGAAAATATGTGCCTACAAAACACATTTTAAATGCACTTATGCAAAACAGTATATAGTGCTTATCCTTGAAGTGCTTTCTATATATAGGAAAGTTGAAGATTAGACTTCCTGTTCTCATTCTTTCCCCTCAAGTTCATTTCTTGTTATTCATTGTATCCAGGTTTCCATTATGACTGAGCTATACACTGGTTTTCACTGGCATGGAATCAGTTCAGGCATGAATTCTGATAACACACATATACACGATAAAGCATCAAGTTATTCCCAAAGGAAATATCTGGACTTTCACACCTTAGATCAACAATGATTGTGCATGAATGAGCATCGTTCTCCTGCTCAGTCTCTTCTGAGAGACTGCATCTTACAAGTCTTCAATTCATCAAAAAGGAGCAGAGTTATAAATGAGGATCAACCTTCATAGTCATTGTATTTAACGCATGCATGCCTTAAATTTCTCTTCAACTTAAAAAAAAAAATAAATTCAGTCTTGTCTACCAGAATAGTTTCAAACAGTAATTTAGCTCCAAAGCCCTTTATCTTTGATTGTGGATGAGGCCAAACAAGTTTTTCTGAGTTTCCTTCCTGATGGCAAACCCAAAGGAATTTCTCTACTAGAAGTTTCATATATGAACCTTGCAATAAGCTACGTGCACTATCAATTGTCAGCCAACCATCTGAGGCCAAGTAGGAATTACAAAAAAGCCATGTATAATACAGGATTGCCTCACAGATTTGAAAGTATTCACTCTAATAAGACTTTGAATTATGAGAGTTAGACATTACTTTCTCTTCTAGGAGCATCCTTTTCCTAGTGCTGAGATGCAACCCTACCTATTAAGCACAAAAGACCTGAGGACACTAACACATTAAAGTAGATTAAATTTAACAAAATTACACTGGTTATTCCACAGTCTTTTTACTAATCATATAAACTCAAGCAGTCATCTAGAAGTCAGGAGTGCTACATGAGTGTATTCACCCATTGATAAATGCTTGCAGGACTAAGGTCCAAGTTAACTAGATTCTACTGTCTTCACTATTATCTGAATTTACAGAAGATGATCTGTACTACTCATATTATCTTCCTATTTCATCATCATTATCTCAAAAGGATTTTTATCTATGTTCTTACCTGGACTGTCTGTGCTTTTTATGAATACCCATATTCATCCACAGAGGACAAAACAACATCTTTCTCACAGCGAAAAAAATTGTCAGGGAGCAGGCAGAGACATACACAGTCAAACAGTCATGAATAGCAAACAGGAAACTATGGAAGCAAACAGTTTCCAAAGAGCATCAGGCTGTCACACTTCTGCAGTGTCAAAATTCAGAATCTTTTCACAGTCTATTTGAGATAAAACAGACAAAAAGGCTGAGCAAACCAGAAAATCTAGCTAGTCACTAGCTCAGTACTCCTGCTAGCTGAAAAGTTTCTGCAGTGCCCTCTTACAGCACTTAAACAGAGAGGAGCCTGGCTACCCAACCAGATTGCGAGAGCCATCTGATCACACAGTGATGTTTGGGGAAAAAAATATAGAGTAATTAAGCAAGAAAACTTATCAGAAATTCCGTAAAAAGACTAACTTTTTGCATGGATCCTTTAGAAATCAACTATAGAAAGTGATAATAGAATATGTCGTATAACTAATACACATTTTGGTAGTCACTACCTGAGCAGTCACTCGTAAGTTTCCATTTGGGCCAAAGTCAGCAGAGATTAGGGTCTGTCAGGGTTACCAACAAAAGATGCTGCAGTCCACAGAAAAGCACCATTTCTCTACATCTGTACCTCTAATGTACTCCTGTACTCTGTGAAGGGAGCAGGGTGAAAGAGACTCCAGCAACTGAGCAGCAGAGGGTATTCCATCCAAGAGAGACCTTTCTCAGACATAGACCTTCCAATATGAACCACAGGCACAAATGCCTCAGGGCACAAGGCTGGGAAGTCACTTGATGCCAATCTCTGAGGACTGAGGAGGTGTGAGGTGCAGCAGTGGTACTTACTATTGCTCCTGCTTTCACCTCACATGGTGCTACATGGATGGACTCTGCAAACACCAAACTTACTTTGGTGGAGAGTTTCTCCTCTTCGCTACAATCTACAATCCTCCACAGGGATCTTCAGCAACACTCAACAACTCTTGGGACAACAGGATAATCAGGCAGACACCCTGTTTCCTCCAGGCATAATCCAATCCCTACCACATCAAAGAGGAGGCATCACTCCTTCACCACTGTGAGTAGGGTCTGGCTCTGCTGTAGTCCTTTCCCTCAGTTGGGGGAGTCCAGTGGAAAACACCGGAAGGATAACCAGCTTACTTGGGGGCTTTCTTGTAGCCCATTAGTCTCAAAAGAAAACTCTGGACTGCACTCATCAACCATCTCTTCCCAAAGAAAATGCTGGGACTAGAACCTGTTTATAGTGTCACTGAGAAGTGAAAGGTACTGTCGAGGAGCTGTTTGGACCAATGAGGAGGTAGATGGGCACAATATGAAATGTTTGGAGGAAGGTCTGAGAACATCCTGCCTTTCCAATGAGTGTCCCTGTGTTGGCTACATCTCTTTTCCTGCACAGCTACATACTCCTTGTGCCATTCTGACATCAAAAAGCAGAGATTGGATGAGGGATGTGTTTGTTGAAATATTTACCATGTTTGAGTCTTATTTCAAGATTGTAGAAGAAATTCATAGCTGTTTTCTCCAAATTTTATCCAAATCTGCAAATCCATGGGAGAAATAGCATAAATTTTTTAAGTCAAATTCTCTGCTAATAAAATTGAACATAGCTTCAATCTAGTTTCTCCTATGCTCATCTCCGGTATTACAAATTTAATCCATATTAATCCACTTCTTCTATGCATTCTCATGAAAGTTTCTCAAGGCAATAAATGGATATTTAAGACAAAGGGAATTGAAATAAAACATTTTTGTGAAAAGGTTAAGTGGCATCTGATAGTCTATAATATGTCAACTTAAGCAAATAAGGAGAGGGAAACCCTTCCATGTAAGTAAGGCAAGTACAAATCTAGTTTCTATGATATGGAGCGCAGCCAAGATCAAAGTGTGAAAGATTGAGAGGAAAATCTGTTGTAAATTCCTTCAAGTGAAAGTCCCTGTTTAAAAGGCAGAGAATACCAGTTTTAGAAAGGTCATGAAGTCACAGCAATTTTTTCAAAGTATAACTCCAAATGTCAATTTGACTCCTTTTTAAAAGCTTAGACAGACACAGCTGCACTTAGAGCATAACATTCATGCTAGAAGGAGAATAGCAATGATTAACAAGATGTTTTCCAGTGAATTCTGTGTAAACAGCCAGAAAAAAAAATAAAGATCTGCTCCGTAGACATCCTAACATCAACAGCTGTGAAAAAGTATTGCTGTATATCTTCAGTTTCAAAACAAAACCAAGAGAAATACATCCCTTCCACAGTCATAAAGTCGTATGTTGCAAATGAGCTGTATAACTAAGGCTTTCACTTGAGACTGATTTTACTCCCATTTTAGGTTAAGGGGACTGGCTGTGGGGAAGGGAAATGTGTTAACTATGCCTTGACTATAGTTTATGAGTAAGCTTTTGGAAAAGGTTGCAGCCAAGATGAAAGAGCAGCTCAAAGACAGAGATGGCAGGTTCTGAAATCCATCTCTGATAAATATTATAGATGTGTAGTTTCAATTTTGTCAGGATTCAAAAGTGCATGAGCATAAGTATGGATACCTACAGACATACACGTACATACACAGCTCAGGCATATTCCTCTGAAGCTAGCAAGTCAAACCAGGAATTTCACTTCAAATTAAGACTTCGTATCTTAATCATAAATTAAATAGACTGGATCTTGTGACTAACTGCCAGGTAGTAAACTGAGGCACTACATAGAGTTTACCTTGAGGTAAACTGCTGCTTCTCTTGGTTTTTAATTGGAGGTTAATTGAAATATGGCACACTCCCCTATAAACAAGTCCTGGTACTAAAAAAAAAAAAAAAAAAGATGAGGCACAATTTCATAAATGTATTCTCATAGTCCATCAAGCATTCATCATTCAACATTGCCCAGATATACTGTTAAAGGTGATAAACGTGCACGTATCAATAACAATAATCCGTTCTCCACCACTGAGCTACCTGATCCAGCTTTCCACAGGAAGAAAAATGCAGAGTGCAGCCACATCCAAGAACACAAAAGACCTGGCTCCAACTCTATGAAGCCTTCCTAAACTTGTGTAGCATTGATGCTAGCCTTCCATTTTCATTTCCCTTACACATGATTACACAAGCAAAACTGACTGTGAAGTAGACACAGTGACATTTGACACACATCTCCAGCAGAACATCAGAAGGCTTCATAGCAAATGCTCCAGCCTCTTTCTGCTACTTCCAGCCAAGACATTGTCTGATCACCAGCCTCTGCTCCTCAAAAACAAAATGAAACAAGAACCACAAACAACTTCCCAAGAAAGAAAGGACCTGGCAGAAAAGTGATGGTAAATCCTAGAACAAAACAACTGGTGCACTACAGGACTTGTAGGTAGACTCAAGCAGTAACCAGTTGCCATAGCTGATATATTTCAGGAAGTAGGTACTGAGACCCAAGCAGAGATGAAGGGATGCAAATAATTCATTTGTAACATCCTCCATACCTTGAAAAGCAGGAGTTATTGGTTATCGTTTTTCAGCTTATCAGATTGGTATTCTCTTGCATTGCTACTTTGCTATGTTTATTACTCTCCTCCCATAAAAAATTTAAGACACAATGCCCTTACCCACAGCTTGTTCTCTCACTAGTCAATTATCTATTTAATGTGTTTATATAGGCTATTTTCCAGAGTAAGAGTTATGTTGAAATTGTGCTAATTAAAACATTACCCATTTATTTGCATGGATAATCAGTAGTTATCAGTAACATGGTACTTTATATCTTCAAAGCTCTTTAGTTGCATATAATTGGATTATCTGAAAGTTTGCACAAGAACATAGCTTTGAATCTGTTACACAGACTCAGCTATTGCTTCCTAAGATAATTACTGCCTTTGAATGTGCATTGAATCCCAGTGAGGACTATAGCAACAGTCCTGAAGAAGCACATGTGTTACTTATGGAAGGAATGAATAGGGCAAAGAGAGAAAGACAAGAAGATCAGACAGCATTCAGTGATGACATGGAAAAGCAGATGTCTCTGTTCTTTGGTAGAAAAAGACACAAATCTATCCAGCTTCCCACCATGCTTTTTGCTGTGGATAGCTGTCATACTCATGAGCAAATGAAGTCCCACATCTCTAAAGCTGCTTACAAGAGACTCACCACTGTTCTTTCACTTCCCCTTCTTCAATGCTTTCTACAGACTTGCATACCAAAATATTCAGAGCATCTGGTGCTGCTTTCTGGAGTCTTTGCCCACCACTGACTTGTGGAGAAATTATGACACCATCACTGTGTCTCCCCAGAAATCTCTTATCCCTGGGCCAGTTACTTGTTGAAAGAAAATGAGGGTGGTTACCTTTGTGCTTACAGCCTGTTTTAGCAAGGAACTTAGAGAAATGAGATACTTTTGTAAGCACTGAGATACACTGCCTGTCTTCGTGTCACTTTCATTTTAAAAAAATTAAAGATTACAACAGGAACAAGTAGGAGGAGAAGAGTTTTTCAACAGTTTTAGATCCAAGGAAGCAATACAAATAAAGAGTAATTTTTGTAGGCCTGTTCTTTTGCTTTTCAAAGACTAAAATATCTTTGCGATATACTCCTCCTTGAAGACCTGAATGTATAGAGTTATCTCTAACACTTTGCTTCAGTTAGGGGACAAAAAAACTTGTTCCCCAAGTTCACAATGTTTTTCCAACATTCTGCAGGTTCCTTAATTGAAGGAATAACTTTGGTAATTGCAGATGATGATGACTTTATTCTAGACAGCTGCAGATTTGCAAAAGTATTGGTTTCAACTGTAATGATTTTTGGCTTTTACACCAAACTAAATCATCCCATGCATTTACTCAGTTGCCTTAGGGTCCTTTAAACTGCAAAACTTTGCTACACTTATAGTGATTTTAAGTGCATATGGTGGCTTTTTTACGGAATGACCCTGATGAACTCTACTGGGATGTAATTATATATGGCCTATTCACATATTTGCAGATTCATAAGGTTGGAAAGAGACATCAAGAGATCAGAAAGTCTGATTCTCCCTGTAGGATCTCAGGATATTCCAGGCAGAGGCTGTGCTGCTTAACCTGTTCTTAAAAACCTGAGATAATGGTGATTCCTTCAGCAGCTTAAACTAGCACTTAACTCTCCTTGACTTCAGATTTTGCTACAACTTCAGGCTCCATGATGTAATTTCAACCTATTATCTATTGTCCTATAAAAATCTCTCCTATAGTTTTCTAACCTAAGCCTTCATCATGTTTGTTCTTATAACACTAATTCATTTGCTCTTCTTAAGACTATGCAACATTATTTTATTTAGCATTTCCTCAAAGGACAACATTTTCTAAGCAAAGAGCCCTGAGAGGGTTGCTATTCCCTTATTTGAAATACATGCTGTGATCAGGCTACATTAGTGGCATTGCCAGCCCTAAATGAGTGTCACCTAAAGGAATGGGTGACTCTTGAAGATCCTGCTTAAAACAAGATCTCTTATCCTTTTCTCAGTTCTGTGAGGGTTAGACATACAAAAAATTTACCATCATTTCCCAGACAGATTATTCTTCATAGTGATGTATTCACAGAGGTTGGTATAGTCTCAGAAGAAGATTTGATTGCCTGCTGGTTGTATCCCTCTTCAGGTTTGGGAAAAGGGGAGGAGAAGGAAATAAGGGAAGAGATGAGATATGACATGAGATATGAGATCTCTGAGCAAAGTTCTTCTGAGTTGCTTTTTACATTACAAACCCAAGCTCTCACTGCTGCTCTTCAGGCCTCTTGAACTATATTATTACTATTCAGTTTGAAAGTGCTCAGAAGCCAATTGAACCATTGTTCCAGTGTGCTCAGGACATTGCAGCTGTAAGATCTGTCTTGCTACAGAAAACTTTATGATCTAAACAGGTAAGATAGATTATAATAAAGGCATAGAGCAGAAAAGCAGTTACCTCATTTACCGTGCTCAATGTTAATAAAATATTCCACAGGAATCTAGGTACTATTGTAAACATGTATGACTAAAGATGTTGAAGCTGCTAGAGGGGAGGAGGACTACAAAACTACCATTTCCCACTGCTTAGCTGGAAGTTTTTCCAGCAAGAAGACATCCCTTTACTACCATTGAGCTTAAGTAGGCAAAAATGTAAATTAAGCATTGAGTTTACAACAGGAGCAGCACAAGAGGCAAGTGGAGTAACAATTTTCTCACTGAAGAGGCACCAAATCTTACAGTTCACCTCCTAAATTTGAGGGGAGAGCTGGAGACACAAATGTTCCCCAATCTGAAGGACCTGCAGCCCTAGCACAACTCCCATATCCTCCCCATAAAATACTGTTTGAAATATAACTGACACTAAGCAACTCTTGCCTGAAAAACAGAAAAAATGTTGTCACTTGAAAGTAAAAACACTTTATGACCTGGTTATAACGCATTATCTATTCAGTCCTCTGAATACGGTTTCATATTACCACAGATCTAGATATCTCCGAGGAAAACCAAAAGTTTGATTATATGAGCCAAGAGAGCTCCCCTCCTAAAACAGACTCCTACTCATTTTCCTTTTCTCCACCTCCCCCTGTCCTCATCCCAAATACAGGAAGAAAGATCACCAGCTGCCTGCTAAAGAGAGCAACCACTGAATAGTGTGCATCATTCAGATGGCTTAGATTATTCAGCTTTTCCACAGGAACCTTACAGAAGTTGCACAAATGCTGCCTTGTGCATTTCTGAATCAAAAGCATAATTAATAGTCTGAGTACACATCAACACAGTTTTTATCTGAAGAACAACTTCTCATAAACAATGCACCACTGTATACTTAATCCTATGACAACTCAAATTCTTAAACCTACTAATAACTACATTCACCCTGCTCTTATGCACTGCACTTTCTCACTTTCTCCAGCCTTTAAAAATCCATTTTATATTGATCCCAAAAGCTGCATCAAAAAAGGCAGTGAAAAGAGGACCTAGCATTGAGCTCATCATACTGGAAGCCACCTGATGTGGAGTGCATTGGTTTTAGAGCGGGAGGGCTGGGAAAGAACAGAAAAATCAGACGTTGCAAACAGTCTGCTTTCCCAGATGCAACAGTGAGATAAGCACAGTTTGATAGTAAAATGTCCCATGAAGTTACTTGCAGCTGCGTTCTGAAAGTTCAAGAAAGCTCAGACTTGTAGAGTAATAATATTAAAACTTTCCAAAGACCAAAAAAAATCACACACAAACGCAAAACACATACATGTTTACTTGGTGGATTTTTGGTTTAGTGTTTCATGAAGGTGAAGTAGTGCCTATTTTCACTTCTCCAATTTCCTTAGCCTTTCCTTGTTTGTTCATGTGTTTACTTGAATCCTCTTTATTTATTTTCATTTCATCCCTGCAGTCATAATTCAGAAATGGCTCTAATAAACCAAACAGATTTGACACACAACATAAAAAAAGAAGACTCAGACCTAGCACTGTGGTGGAAAAAAATCTCTTGCCAGACAAGCCCTATTTACTTAGCAGAAGAAATGCTTATTTATCCTAGAGAACACAAGACAGTCAAACACAGCACTGCCTGAGACAAGTGTGACAACACGGAAAGTGCCCAAGGTGCTCAGTGGGAGCAGTCAAAGTGGAACTCCTAGAGGAATATCTAAATGCACATGCAGCACCCAGGCCACAACAGGCCCTCAAGCCAAGGAAGAAGGCAGCAATGGATCAGATGGACTGGTCATCACTGGAAGTTGCTCAAGACCTAGAGGAAAAAAACCCAAAAGCATTGTTTGACTCGGTGCTTTGATCAACAGAAAGAAGATTTTGTGGTCACCTAATGTGCTCATTTCCATTAGGGCACTGCAGAGGATTTGTCTTAGGGATGCAAAGTAGATGGGAATATCACAAAGCAACTAGAGAACAATGCTTTGGAAGCATAACACCTTTCGTTACTGGGTTTTCAGTAGCTGACTTTCATTTTCTTTTAAGAGGCAAACATGTTACATATATGCAACCCAAAGAGCTTGTATCAAACTAGCCAGGATGGTTAAACTCTCATCTTGCAGCTCCTGCCCTGACTCAACACTCTCAGACTCACTCACCCTTACCAGGGAGTCTCCGATCACACAGAGCTACATGAGCAGCAATCACTGTTTGAGATCAAAGTGCTCAAAAAACTCAGCATTTTAAGACATGTCCTTCATGTCTAGCTTCATTGGAAGCTAGATGTAAAATTCACATTTGCAGGAACATGCTGAGGGAGATGCCACATGGTGTTGTTCAGATTTTCTGAATTTCAGGATTCTGGTGATGATTTTATTCACTCCCCACCATCTCTTCACAGCAAGGGAGCACAGTTTCTCATCACTTCCTCTTCTTTGATCAACCACTGAAAAAATGGGTCACGATACTGAAATTAAGCCTCTTCCACATCCTGCTAGAGTCCTTGTTCCTCACCCTAAATCATATTTATGCCAAGTACATCAGCAAACTTAAGCCAGTAGCAAGTTAAATACAACTCCCGAGCCCAGGTTCACCCATGGCTTTGCAGTCTCTCCCAGAAAAGCCCAGCTCACTCACCCACTTTGCCTTACTAAAGGCCTTTCTGCACAGCAACGGGTGAATCATGTCTGTAACATATGAGTTCAAATCCTGCCAGATTTTTCATATAAAAATAATGGATCACTCACATTACCTGTGGATAAAGACCATGCTGTGGGACACATCATCATCCCTCTAAATTGTCTCCACAATTCCACATGAGAACAAACTTCACAGATCAAAGATTTGATCATGTATCTCATCACATTAGTATTTTATTCCAGTTTTTAGTTTACTGATCACAGAAGCCTTTGCTTTTCAAGTATACTCATAAAATAGTTCTGGTACTGTAGTCCCCAGCAACCAAGTGCAGGTCAATCACTGCATGACATCACACAGCTGATGTAGGCATCCCATGCAAGCCTTCTGCCTCAGAAATAATTAGGTGCTCTCAGTCTTAAACATTTGTACCTCCTGCCTTCACTGCTTCTAAAAAAGACCCTGAACAATTACTTGCTGTCTCTGCAGACAAATGTGTATTTTTAGAATCCAGAGTTACAAAATGCAGAACTAGGAGAAAAAGCAGACCTTTCATCCTCTCTGGTGATAAGAAGCCAATGTGTTTGGAGCAAAAGGGACAAATACTGCTTGGGGTGGTCTAAGCAGCTTCAAAGCCCAGTCTAAGCAGACAGCTTACTAAATACTAAACAGAGAGGAATTCTTATTGAAATAGAGAGAGCCTGGAAATACTCTCTTGCCAATGGCACTATTTTTACTGGAAAGGGTTGGCCAAGGCTATCTTGGACAACAAAACAGACCAAATGATACTATAAATATTAAAAGCTTTATAGCTGTTTGTTTGCACAAGAAATTCCTGGAAAGTCCCTTGCCCTTAATGTATGTAAGAGAAGGTCAGAGAGTAAACAGGAAGAAAGGAAGGGGAAAGAATTCTTTTTGGAGATCACTGATTTTACTCTTATCTTAGTCAGTTATAGCAACTTACATCAACTTCCCACCAGAAACAAACAGTCAAGAGCCATGCCAGAAGATATTAAAACTTCTGTTTATCCAATGGGCTTGGGGAAGAGAGTCTCTAGTCCTCTGTCATGACTAAAAAGAAATAAATCTTAATTCAAGTTCTGCAGAGCAAAATTCAAACACCACAGTTGCTCTATAAGAACCTACACCACCTCAACTACTGCCCTCACTTCCAGCTATCATGTAAAAGGACCAGATCAGTCAACCAACATGCAGCCACTGAAGTTTGGCTGATGATTTCACCAGGGTGATGAACTTCATTTTCATTATTATTATTATAATTCATAAAGTTGTTAATCATAAGGTAGAAAACATTTTGGTTTGGGTTATTTCTTTGCATCTTTCACAGCTTGCAGATAAAACTTCATGGTCCACTTGTGATTACTTGGCACTGTTGACATTTTCACTGGAAATATGCAAGGATTTAATGAGAAGTATTTGCACTGAAAACACCTAGTAGGGGATGGGAGGGAAACACATTAATAAATAGCACTGAGAACTATGCAATCACTTGAAACAGCCATTATGTATTTATAAAGACTTACTAGTTTAGACTGAGGCATTTTCTATAGCTCTCAGTAAATATGTCCCAAACAAAAATATCCTCAAAGTGAAGGTGATGAGGGCTCACCTCCTGCAAAGGCACTCCCTGAGTACACCACAATGCATGTCAGCTGAGCTCCAGCAACAAGGACAGCCTACTGCTTCATTCAGTCTGCTCCATGTGCCCATTCCAATGGGTCCTATTCTGCCCTAGCTATACCAAAGGAAGCCTATACTTAATGAAGAAAAATAAGTCAAAAACAACCAAAACTACAAACTGGCAACTAACTCTCTTCATTGGAAGTGTAACTGTAAACTGTGACTTGACTGTCCCCCAATTCTTTGGCTGCTGCCAAATTGCCACCATGGAAGATGAACTTTCATTCTCAACAAAGTCCAGGGAAGAAACAGCATTTGCAAACACAAATCGATCTCAAGGATTTCCCCTGATAATCAGCACTGTCCAGCATTTTTTGAGGGTTATTGTCACTGTCAACATAGTCAGTTAACAAATCACATAGTCATAAAGAAGAGGTATCTCTGCCCTCTCTCAAAATAACATATTAGGCTAACTCCATAACCACTTAAGGAGGAAATTCAGTGGCTTACATCATCTCAAACAACTGAGGTGGCCATACAGGGAGGTTTAAAAAGAAAATTTTACATCTCTTCCATGTTATGATAAAACACATTTCTCCCACTGGCAAGAACTGAAGGACACCCAGAAGTCTGGGGTTTTTTTCTTCCATCAAGCATGTAATTCTCATTTTTCCTCCTACTGGCAAAGTACATGCAACAGACTGCCTACATTTTCAGTATGTACAAATAAAACCCAACTCCAAGTTATATTAGCCATATTGTTTTAAAATTTTTACTTCATTCTTCTGGACTGAGTCCAGCATAAGCTTTTGGACCAATTCATGAGGCCCTACAGAAATTAATAAATTCTCGCCAGCAGGTACCAAGTAATATAAAAGAAACCAAAACTAATAGAAAGATGGCTTGACACTGCACAGGCTACAGGATAAAGTGAGCTTACTATTTTAAATCAATGGAGCAGCAGCATAGGCAGTGGAATTTGGTGAAAGTACACATTGACAGCAGCTCTTGACTGTTTCTGGCATGCATCTTACAGCTCAAGTGCTGTGCATGGAATTATTAACTACTTCATGTGACCGCCCTTGCTTGATATTACAGCAACACACAAGTGTAACTGTAGGAACAAATTGGCCAGTGGCACTTGTGTGGGTTGTTTCCTCTGCAGAGTTCCCACTATAATACTGAAAAAGTTTCAGCACAACACAGACCCATACATCCAGATCTGCCCTGTCCCTCTTTCTTCATTCTCCAACTGTGCTTCCATACTAAAGGTCACAAAGATTATGTGCTCCATAAGAACAGCATATGCAAAGGAAAACTCAGAGGAAAAAAAAGATGTCACAGTTGTACAGTCATGCAAAATCAGCTTACTCTAAAAGATCCAACACTTCTCTCCTATTGGGCATGTGCATCTTTAACTCACGCTCTAAGATGGTGCATCAACACTTAACAGTGGAAGCTGGCAAAAGTACTTAGGTAAGAACAGAAACCACAAGCACAACCCAGACTCCTACTTCTCCAAGATACCAATTCTGCTGGCAATGTTCTAACAATCCAAGCATGCAAGAGTCTGGTTGCCCAGATCACAACTCCAAAAACTGACTGATGAATGGAGAAAAGCTCCTGTAGAAGCAAAACCTGCAGAAAAGGTTTCAGGTAAATTTTATATCTATCTCCAAGTTAAAGTCTGATGAGAGGTTTAACTTGGTTTATTTAGGATGTGGCTGAAGGAAAAGGGCAGAGAAGACTATCTGTCAGCAGCATGATAAAAACAGGACATGCAATTTGGATTTTAAAAAGTATTTTTGTAAAAAGAAAATTCTATCAAGCCGGTCTTCACTGTCTGTTTCCTGGTTTGGCTAAATTTCAGAATTTCCCCCGCCCCCCAGTTCCTGATCAATGAGCTCCCAGCTTGTGGAGCAAGTTGTTTTTAAAACAAGCCTCACTTAGTCGGAAGAAAAGATTACCAATGCATTGATTAGTATAACAGTCAACATACTGACAGTATCCTGTCCAGGTCTGTTAGTCATCCAGAATTCGAATGGTCATTAATTACCCATATAAGAGGAAATACATTTTTTGAAGAATTACCCTGAGCTTTGCCTCTACAAGCCATTGGTACTCATTCGTATACCTTATTTCCTCTTTTATATTGTCATCCAGAATAGTATTTTCCCACAAGGGTTCTGTAACCCAGGGTATTGGTTTGCAAATACTCTAAATATTAAATAGAATACTAAATGAGAAGCCTGCTTAATATTTCTGAACCGCACATTCTTAAAACTTCACTATGCATCTACGTAAGAGTGACAAACAGTCTGCTATGTTTTGATGGATTTTAAAATCTTTACCAATTTACTGCAACGTTTTGCAGTGTAACTGAGTGTTCAAGGTATTGTGCAGTATCACGGCTAGATATCTGGATATGTTGTACTCACTGGGGAAGTCAGCCTAGGAGTGGGTTTTGTTATAACAAATAAATGCATCTTCAATACCAGGAGATGAGCCAAGTTTCTGCATAACAGCAATTTCTAACTTGTTACCTACATTTTTCTCAGATTAAGCCAGAAAGATATCACCTATGATGTAAGAATCTTACATCTGTGGGTCTTGTTTTCATATCCAACTACAAAGAACACTTCATATTTGCTATTCACAGAAAGAAGTTCAGCAGTCAACAGAGTTGGCCAAGTAAAGGGCACAAGTACTTTAAGTTCAGACTTTCTCCTCTCTTTTCAATTCACATGGTACAAAGAGAAAGAGTGGAAGTGTATAGGAGAAATGATTTCACAAACATTTTAAACACTTCTCTATATGCTAGAGCTTCTAACAGGAGCTGATACCATAAAGCAGACAAATAACCATAGCTCAGGAATATTGTGACATGCTCTGCTATAGCCTTACTGGTACTCAATGTCACTAGTTTAGGAAGCAAAACCCACAAGTTGATAGATATTAGAAAGAGCAAAGTCTGCTCTCATAAATCTTTCAATTGCACTCATCTTCTTATGTTTCCAACAACATGTCTTTGTTTTTTATATCACTGTATTAAACTGCTTGTTCCTGTAAGTGAAATCAGAAGTCACTGCATCAGAAAATCAGAAGAGGCAGAGGAAGATTGCACCTGTTCAATATCCAAAATAGCCCTTTACTACCAAAGAACAGATATTGGAGCTTTTCCATCTGATAAGCCAAGGGTGAAAGAAACAAACCTCTGTTTAGGCAAGTGTCAGCCTCCCAAAGACCTATCTGCCATACATTGCATAGAAATACCAGCAGCAGACAGAAATACTTGCAGACAAGAGGATTAAGAATTATTAGTGCACATGCTTCCAACAAAGGCAGGCATATCAGTATGTTCTACTACTTTTATTTTTGCATACATATACTCCAGTGGCCAAAGATACATCAACAGTGATGGCTAAAGCTGAAGAGGGGTAAAACTTGCCCAATATTATTTGCCTATTTGATTGCAAAACCATGCACAACTGTGTTTTCTTGGATAATTTGAAATGTAATCTCAGTTGCATTTGAGGAAGTACGAGGAACAGGTTGAGGAGCCTTTTCCTTCCCCTCTGCTCAGCACTGGTGGGGCCACATCTGAGCTATTGTGTCCAGGTCTGGGCTCCCTAGTACAACAGACACATGAGCATACTGGAGACAGATCAATGAAATGACACCAAGATGATGAAGGGGCTGAAGTATCTCTCCTATGAGGAAATTCTGAGAGTGCTTGGACTCCTCAAGAAGTGAAAGCTCAGGGAGATCTTAATGTGTCTAAATACCTGGAGGGAGAGTTCAAGGATGACAGAGCCAGGCTCTTTTCAGTGGCACCCAGTGTACTAGAGGCAATGGACACAAACCGAAACAGTTGGAAAATGCATTTTTAGTAAGGGTGACTAAGCACTGCCACAGGTTGTGCATGGAGGCAGTAGGGTTTCCATCCTTGCAGATAACCCAAAAGCCATCTGGATACTGTCATGAGAAACCAGCTCTAGGTGGCTGTGCCTGAGCAGGGGAACTGGACCAGATGACCTCCTGAGATTCCTTCTAATCTCAACCATTCTGCTATTTTGTGGAACTGCAATATGACTTCTGGCAATTTCCAGAAAGGACATTAATTTCATCCATTTGTAAGATTCAGGAAACTCTATCCACAATCAATTACTGGAAATAGATATTATAGACAAAAGGTTACGTTCAGTAACCTGGCATGATTAGAATGCTAGAGCATGGGTAGAACACTGGTTTGTTTGGTTTGGTGGGTGGTGATGTTTTTTTGGAGAGGATGTGTGATGAAATTAGCTTGTATTTAGGCAACACAGCAGATTTGCAAAGCCTAAATTCATACAAGTTCCTCTTTCCTCCTAGCTGCCCTGATTTAAGTCTACTTCATTAGGCCCAAGCTTATTTCACTGCTCTTAAAAGTTCAAGACAACCAAACCAAAAAAAAAAAAAAAGGCAGGAAACCTAAGCGTCTTAAAACATGCCCGGGATCAACCCAATGATTCTTTCACATCAATATGCACAAATGAATACACCAAAGTACATACTTCACCGTTCTTTAAGACACAAGAGAAAAGGTCTCTGTTAAAGCCTTGTTTAAACAACATCTCTTACTTTAAATCAAAGTTATTGAAATAGATTAAAACACTTCATCAATTTTGGGCTGGACTATTTTACAACACAGTGCCTGCAACTTGACAGTTTCATCCCACTCCTCAGAGGCAGGACCAAGCTGGTCTTGGTCTAGGATGCAATGCACCTCAGCTGTTTTTGGCCGCATCTGTAGTACAGGTTGCCATCTCAGGGGAGCAAAGCATGGCACAACACAACCATATCATAACATGCTTTGATCAAAAGGTTCCAAATCAGTCCCCACTTAAAATCACCAGTGGATCAGAATGAAATATAATTGAGAACAGAATTTAACACTGTTTCTTTGCAGGGCTGTAGTACACCTTTGTTAATTATGATATATTTTAATGTTTTTTAACACTTGTGTTACCAGGTATGATTCCTGCCTCAGTCCAAAGTGCAGGCTAGCACTTAACCTTCCTCCTCTTCCCCCCAGTTATTAGATACAAATGATTACTCTTTTCTTCAGCGAGGCAAAAGGAGTAAAAGCTGTTTGCACTGTATGATCTCTGAAAATAGTCTTATAAATAGTGTAAAATACAAAAGGCTTTCTTCTCATTTGAGTAATCTGTGCAGACAGGAAGGTACAAACTACAGTTTGTTCAAGTGTAAAAATATATACAAGTATATTTAATATTTAAATTACTTTAAACGCAACCGTTTGCGTAATACTAACAATCTTATGTACATTCAGTTTTAAACAATACCTCTTTATTATCCTCCTCTTTTGCTAAACAAGTTCTATTTTCCACCCAAATACCTAATGCTACTTCAAAATTCTGGATGGGAAAAAATTTGAGGTATATAGGAAATAGCAAGATGTCTTACAATTGTAATGCACAATAGCACATGTTTTTCATAAGAACAACACATGATTCAAAAAATGAGCTGTAAAAGTTCCCACAAATCCAACAGGACTGTCTTTAAAAGCTTACTTTGGTTAACAGCAAACCATTGTTAAACAAGTAAGGAAAAATTCTTATACTTTCCCATCTCTACAGATGCATTTCACTGGCATGTTGTAGCAATCCATGCAGCTTTACAGATGAGCACTGAAGCTGTTCAGACCTATTTGTACTGTTATTTCAATGAATTCATTTATGTATTAGGTTGGATTGATTCCTAATAATACAACTTCCCAAGATCTGTGAGTAAAAGAACTCTTCCTAAGATCTCTGGATATCAGAGAAAGAATGACAACACTAGTACTTCTTCCTCACAAGGTTGAACTCATGCAATACTTGCAACAGCATCGCTAATTTGTATGGACCTGCCATTTCCCTCATTTTACCTGTCCAGGAGGGTAACACAGCTTTTGCTGTTACCCTGAACCCCAGCAAGTTGCACCACAAATGCAGCCAGTTGCATTCAGACAAACGAAGTGCCACTGGACTTCACAGATATGCAATGATTTCCTCTGAGACAGGTGACATGTGCCTTCTGTACCACTGAAATTTTACTCATTCCCAAGAGAATAAAGGCCATGAAGAGGAACTTGATTTTTCTTCCCTCTGGGGCTACAAAAATCTTAGATCCATCAGAAATCAGAAAGTAAAAAACAGTGTAAGTTTCTCAATGAAAAGAATATCGCATTAGTTACTATGCATCAGTTAAGCCGAAAAGCAGAGAACTCTGACTGGTGAGCAAAGGTACTTGGGTAACAGTCCAATGAACAACAGTCAATGTGTCAACAATTTCAGTCGTGTGATCCAACTGATCAGCAGTGAAGGTTCTGCAGAGGAAGATTTTGTGGATGATGTAACAGAGGATTTTTTTGCACCTTCCTCTGGAAAGGGAATTGTTGCACTGTTGTGAAGGTCCACATTCATAAAACATCTCCTGCCTCGAATATAATCAGTTCCCCTTACTAAATGCTTGTCAGACACAGGCCTTGAGAGGGGATGTTGTGTGGTGGGGTTTTCTTCAGTGATTGGGGGTATTCTTTCATTACTGAAGTACCTGCAGAGGACATCTTCACCTGTGGGAACAGGAGGAAAAATCAATTGTTGTTGACTTCAAAACCCTCCATTATTGAATTTTATAAAGACATTTTGGTTACATGTCAAATTGCCGAGACTACAGTTACCTTTCACAAAACACTTGGACATATGTAGCTAGCTGTCAAATTAATAAATTTTTTCAATTCTAATATATTTTAAAGCAACATAAAGAGCAATAAATTCAGGTACCACCTGACTGTTAAATTCCAGATTCACACACTCCAAAATTACTAGTACAACCTACCTTCTTGCTAATCATCATGACCAAGACCTAACAAATCTTCCCATAACCTCTCATTGAAGATTCTGACAGATCAGAGCTGAATCTATGTTTGTCTGAATGCAATTTATCACTAACTTAAAAGCTCCTATTATCACTGCTGACAGAAAAAAGCAATTCTCTGGTTTTGATCTATGATGCTGTCTCTGTTTTCCTTGAAACCTGACCATGGCAGCTTGAAACCTCTTTCCTTGAAGCCTGACCATGGCAGCTGCTGCTAGAAACATCCTGCTGGGTCAGGTAGGCCTTTTTTTCTGACAGTTTACATACAAGCCTGCAAAATTTAAGTAGGTTTCAAGTATTAAAAGAAAGCCATAACAAAATGACAAGCAAAACCAATCAAAAGCCATATGTACAAAAACCAGCCCTGCCATCTGGTGATTACTCTGTTGGTCTTATCTTCTTTCTAATATCTCTCCAGGTTGATGCCTCTTGTTTTAACATTAAATTCATAGAATTTAGCTCCTGTTTATTTAAGATTACACATTAGCTTTCATAATCAATTTCAAAAATAGACTAGTCATTTAGTCATGCTTCCCAAACCAACAGTACTTGCAGCCTCTCCGATGCAAGAGGATGAAATGAGAAACGTCACTTCAACAGCTTCTGTTTTTCTCACATTCCATGACATCTGTAGAATATGTTTTGAAACAGCCACAGTAGAAGTAACTCCTAAAAGTCTCTAAGTTTTACTTTCACAAAAAAGCTAGCATCTGCAACAGCCTCCACATCTAAACAAACAGAAAGACTTATCAAAAAAAGCAGATTTTTATCACTATTAAATGCAGAAGATCAGGAGTAGTTATGCATAAGAGGAAAATGGTAAACGTGCTACAAAGACACAAGTACAAGTCTTCCCTCATCATTCTAGCCTAAAGAATCCTAAAATGGGCCAATAAAAAAATTGAGCCCAGCACTGAATAACCTCACTAATTTCAGAACTACCACCTGGCATCCAACTGTCATCTTGGATCAGTTCAGCAATAGGCAAACACTAATCTTCCATTCCTAATATAGACACTTCCACCCAGTTCACCTAAAGGAAATTCTGGAGACAAGTGGACAAGAAAGAGAGGCCAAAAACCTTGCCTTTTCTTCCTGGTGCTCGTGGCCTGGAGAAGGGTTCTGCAGCTCCTATCCAGCTCCCATCTGCAGGCATTGACAAGGGACGAGGTTTTCCTAGAAGAAACAGACAATATTACAATATTACATATTACAGAAACAGACAATATTACATTTTAGGGTAAGATAATAGCAAAAAGGAGTTAAAGCTTTAAAAAAAGGATTTCAAGACACTTCCACTGGAGAAGTCTAACAAAGTGACGTACTGAGCTTGAAACGTCACAACCTTCACAGAATCATAGGGTTGAAAGGGACCATCAAAGGCCATCTTAGTCCAAAGCCCTGCAGTAAGCAGAGACATCCTGCACTAGATTGGGTTGCTCAGAGTGTCATCAAGCCTGATCTTGAATGTCTCCAGGGATGGGGCCTCTACCACATCTCGGAGAAAACTGTGCCTCATCACCCTCACTGTGAAGATCTTCTTTCTTATGTCTAACCTAAACCAATCTTGCTCTAGTTTACAGCCATAGCCCCTTGCCCTATCACCACATCCTCTGGCAAACAGACCCTCCCTAGTTTTCCTGTAGAGCCCCCTTTAGGTACTGGTAGGCTGCTATGAGGTCACCCCAAAGCCTTCTCCAGGTTGAACAGCTCCAGCTCTCGCTGCCTGTCATTGTAAGAGAGGTGCTCCAGGTGGGGTCACACAAGAGCAAAGTAAAAGGGAGATCACCTCTCTCAACCCGCTGGACACAGCTTTGCTGATACAGCCCAGTATATGGATGGCCTTCCAGGCGGCAAGAACACCCTACTGACTCATATCCAGCTTTTCATCCACCAATTCTTCCAAGTCCTTTTCCAAAAAGATGCTCTCTATCACACCTCCTCCCAGTCTATACTGGTAACAAGGATTAGCCCAGCCCAAGTGCAGCACCCTGCACTTGTCCTTGTTGAACTTCATTAGGGCCCACCCCTGCAGCCTGTCCAGGTCCCTCTGGATGACATCCCATCCCTCCAGTGCACCACTCAACTTGGTGTCATCTGCAACCTTGCCACTGTCTATATCATCAATGAAGGTATTAAACAGCACCACTCATTACTCCTGTCCACCAGGACTTTGAGCTATTGGCAAGCTACCCTTTGTATGCAACCATAGAGCTAGTTCGTTATCCACCCAGGAGTTCACCCATCAAATCCATATCCTCCAACTTAGAGAGAAGGACATTGTGGGGTATTGTGGCAAAGGCTTCACAGAAATCCACATGATATCCTGGGTCATCTCCTGTCCACTGATGTAGTCAGTCCATTGTAGGAAGCTACTAGGTTGGTCAAGCAGGACTTGCCCTCAGTGAATCCATGCTGGCTGTCTCAAATCACCTCCCTGTCCTCCAAATGCCATAGTGATTTTCCCAGGCACAGAGGCAAGGCCAACAAGTTGGTAGCTCCCAGCATTCTCCTTTTTACTTTTTTTTTTAAATGGGTGTGATGTTTGCCTTCTTCCAGTCCAATTTTGCTCATTTACAGCAACAGTGGACATAATGACCAAATGGTATGACCAAAATAATCACAAATTACCAAACATGGCATAAGAGCCCAGATGATAGACAATTATTAAAGAAATAACAGCTCTTAAGTGAAATTATTTCAGATGTGGAATTTCATTCACATTCACTGTTTGCAGACTTCCCTCAGTACCTATCAAGTCTAGCAAGCAGTTTTCTGACAAATTATTCCAAACAGATCAATGCATTTATCACAACAGCAACATTAAAAGGGAAAAGAACTCACCATAGGAATGTGTTTTTTCCCTCATCTTGGCTGGTAGGATATTTGCTTCCAAAGGATACCCAGGCAACTGATCTGAATCAGCAATAGTAAACCTTCGCCTTCGACTCTTCTGATCCAGAAAAGAATTGGGAGACTCAGCACCCTTGGGCCCTGGTAGTAGTTGACTGGGATTGTTGCCTCCTCCATATAGGAAACTTCCCTTTTCATCTCTGAAAGGACATTTCAATTCAGTTAATGGCTTAAACATTCCATGTTACAGACATCAGTGGGTTTGAAAGATATTCAAGTTATAGAGCCATGCTCCTAATGACTGTCATTCTGTTGCAAACAATCCAAAAAAAATCCAAGTAAGGTGATGGAAGACTTCATTATAAATATACTTACTAAGAAGAAAAGAAAGATACCTCCCTCATATTCATTTACTTTTAATGAGCCAGTAATGTAACACATGGAATTTTAAAGTTATCACATCTGAAAAAGCTTTTGAGAAATGGGACCTTCATGCCCTGAGAGTATTAAAGCTTTCAATTCACTGCCTGTTCTGAATGCAGTTGTGACAGAAGAGTGCATGCATCAGTTTATCTATCTCTCTGTAAAGGCAACACTTATCACCTCCTTCTGAGAGGCTATGCTTTTCAGTCGTCAATAGAGACTATTAACTGCCACTGGATATTTATTACCTTCACCCTCCATTCAAAAATGAGACCCAACTTTGAGTTTCAGAAATAAATTTATATTACACCTACATATGAGTTTCAGCAATTTCTGCTGGAACTCTTTTCTCAGAATACACTGAGTTAGAAGGGACCTTCTAAAGCTCATCCCGTTCAACTCCCTTGCAGGGAGCGGGGCTATCTTGCACCAGATCAGGTTGTCCAGAGTGTCATCAAGCCTGGTCTGAAAAGTCTCCAAGGATGGATTCTCCATACACTTCTCAGGCTATCTGTTCCAGTGTCTCACCATGCTTGTGGTGAAGAACTTCTTCCCAATACGTAATCTAAATCTGTTATCTTTCATTCCAATGCATGTACAGAGAGCTCTCCTACAACACCACCATGTGGAGACTGTGCTGTGGGAGGGGAAGCCAGATACTGTTCTCTGCCTCCTTAGCAAGGACCAGAGAAGGTCAATGCCAGGAATGGAAGGAAATAGGATCGTGAGGGGGAAACGAAAGAAAAGAAACAACCACATAAATGTGAAACAGTTTCAAGAGAAGACCGAAACATGCAGAGATGAAATTAAACAGACAAACAGAAGAGAATTGCCCTTTCTCCTCTTTCAGCCTGTCACAGCTTGCCACACTTACTTTCTTTAAAAGTCAAACTAAAGAAGCTTTCCCTTTTACACACATTATCTAGGACAAGTTTTACAACTCACACTGGTACTTTCTTCCTTGTTGAATGGCATTCAGGTCTAAAGTCATCTGAAGCTAGATATAATTTGGGGACTCATTCCTAAAGAAAAACCCAACTGAGCACATGCACATATTTCAATTATGTGCTTGAAATTTCATGATTTAAAGAGAAGAAATAGGCATCTTAAACTCAGCCGCTAAATGCACATACTTGGGTTTATGCCAAGAAATTTTACCATTTTTACTATTTCTTTTAGGAACTGAGAAAGCATAAACATGAGAATTGGTGATATCAGGCCAAGGTGGGTCCAGCTTCAGTGAAGAGCCCCCACATTAGAGAAACTTCCCCTTCCCCAGGATTATGCTGAAGACTGCAGTTGAAATAATTGATGATCCCTTCCTTTCACTAGAAGTTTCATACAGCTTGCAAGATTAAAAATTTAGAACAAGCTCTTTTCTATCCTAACTTTCATAGAAGTTACTCAACTGGCTTAAAAAACAAACCCACACACAAAGAATTCACATCCACAAAAAGTGGAAAAAGTTACAGACAAAACCAACGTCTTGTTATGTACCTCAGATTTAAACAAAATCAAAACCATAACTTCACACTGAAACTAGGGATGACATCCATTCATGTTTTGGGAACAAGTCTGATCTATGAGGCACACAATAATCCTCAAATAATAAAATCTAGTTTGATTCTCATAGTTTATGCATTAGTTTAAGCATAGGCTTAAGCAACTATATGCATTTAGCGAGTGAGATCCACTGTTTCCTCAAGCTGATTTGCACAGAGCTCCAACATGTCAGTCCAAAACCAAGTGTTATAAAGGAGTTTTTTGTTCAATAGTGCATATTTATTTGCATACCGAGGAGAATATGGGACAGCTGGTGGAGGTGGTATGTACAAATCCAAAATGGCTGGCTTCTCTTTTTTCAGTGAGGTATCCATGGTGCTTTCTGATGACTGGGTTGATGCTGGAATAGGACTGGTCTGAAACATGAAGTATTCTATCAAACACCTAAGCACTCATAGTTCACAAAAATATAATTCACTAATTAATAGTATGATTTCATGAGCTGCTTCTGTGAGAAACACATTAAATGATAGACACAATAAAAGCTAGTAGCATTTACTTTCTCTTCATTACATCTGCAATCCATCCTACAGAAATCTCATCACAGGTATTGCAGGACTCAAGAATATTTTTCTCCTCCCTGTTTTATTTTTTTCTGCAAACTTCATAGACAAGAAAAAGCAATAAACTCCCTTTTTCTATTTTTATATCCATTAAAAGAATGCAAACACAGATAGAACCTACAACGCTCACAAATCCAGCTCATGCTACCCTCATTGAGCTGGCTGGTATTTCAGCTCCCTCTTCTTCATACTTTTATATCCTCAGCAGCTTAATAGAATCATGTCTGCCTCTAGGAAAGCAGAGGCTTAAAGAGCCCTTATATCTTTGTTGGGCAAAATTACTACATCCCTCTCTTTTTGTCAAGGACCTGTCCAGGCTTTCACTCTGGCCGCTCAGTTAATGGCACCGGTGCACAAGTATAGTACCATTTGCCAGTATAATGGAACTGAGAACTGACAGCAAGCTTCTTCAATTACTCCTTTCCCCAAGCTTTTGATTGCCAGAGACTATCCCAGCCCAGCTCTTCACACCAGTAACACATTGCCTGTTTCGGTTAACTCTGGAAAGCTCACAGCGTGGTGATGTTTTTGGTTTTGATTATACAGCAGGCTTAATGTCAAAAAAACCAAGACCCAGGTAAAAGGATGGATGAGAAAGGAAGCCAGTGTGGATCCTCCACTCAGTTTGAGAAAAATCTGCTTGCCTTATCACTTGGAATAGCTACTGGCATTTCACAGGCTGATCAATCTTCCTCACATCTTTAAGGAGACTTTGTCAGAACATAAGTAGGAATGAGAATTCCTCTTGGTTTTCCTTATTTCAGTTTAGATTCAATTAGCTTATTTCCTCTGCAAGCATTAATCCACTAGCTTCCTAATACAACATGTAATTCCTCAACATGGTTATTAATTCATTAAATTCACTTTCTTTGTCTGCTCAATACCCAATCCGAATTGCCCAACAACCAAATCTTACTTAAATAAATGACTTCTCAGAAAAATTCATTCTTTTCCATCCTTCATCGCTAAAAGAAGACAAATCTTTCACTAAAAAGAGGACAAGTACACAGAATAATCAGAAGTTACTTCAGCAAGAGCATATTACTTTGCTTAACAGAGGAAGCATTTCTTACTCCACAGTGATAAACCCCATATATGTCAGCAGTTTCACCTCAGAGAACTTCCCCCAATGGCACTGATTAAAATGTTCAACACACCTATTCCATCTGTGTATTAAGAGGGCACTATATGGGTGCTAAAAAGAACATTTTCCCTTTCATCTAAGAACCAGAAGAGGACAGCTGTTTCACTTAAACTTTCTTTAAACATGAGTACCTGGAATTTCTGGTATTTCTCTTTTTCATGCTGCAACCAGGGCATTTCCATCCTGATGTTAGAGTTGAGCTGGCAGCCTCTCACCTGCACCAAGGGTGGTTTCCAGCGCAGGTTCTTTAGCGGAGCAGGAGTGAAGTGGAAAGAGCCAGTGGGACGTTTCTTAAGAAGCAGCCTAACTCCAGTAGGATTCTCCCGCAACTTTGCCACCAGATTTTTTAGTTGCCATCCAACCTAGAAGAAAATTAAGACATCTTTTATTTAGTATTGCTTTTCTGAAAGCAAACAAACAAGATAAAACTAAATCTCCCAAGTCAAACTCTGTTCTAACATGAGCTTAAAGAGAAATAAAAGATATAAAAAAGCTAGAATGAAGAAAAAATTGGAAAGCTCCTCCTTGAAAGGACTTCCTTTATTTTGTTTCACTACTTAAGCTGTAAATTAAATCTGAGATATCAAACTCTTTGCACCACAGCTCCAGTGCTAAAAGGACTCATGGACATGGTCAAACACAGTGAACTAATGCTGTCATGTTTCTTTCTCACACTGAAAGACATTGCTTACCTTTGCTAATCAAAAATGTCATTTTTTTCATCTAAGTCCTTATATGCAATTAATTCAACAAATCCTTGTAATTTTTTTCAACAAATCCTTGTAATTTTTTTAAAGCTATTATCTCTATTCCAGTAAATTGTAACAATGTATTTTAATATAACCTAAAGCAGTAAAAGACAATGCATAAAATACTGCTTTTTTTTTTTAAATATTGCAAAGAATTAATTTCAAGTCCAAGTAAAATTTGTTTTGAAAGTAAAAATGTTAAAAAGACTCTTAAGACAGAAAACACCAGAACCATTCCCTGACTCCAACCATTCAAAATGTGTGGAGAGAGAGCTTTGCAGAGCAAGTGAAGAGGAAGATAAAGGTAAAGCTGTTTATTACTAACCACAGTTTGCCGATTAACTTGGATCACTTCATCACCAGCATGTATCTTTTGAGAACGATCAGCCGGGGACTATTAAGAGGAAAATAAGAGGCATAAGCTTTAGCAGGCTTTCTTCACTTCCGCAACGACAGCCATCAAGCTCAGTCAAGGATTATCTTATCACAAGGAGCATCACTGAAAGTTTTCACAGAACACGCTATCTATTGAGAATATAATCATGACTTGAAAAATGCAATACATATAAAGTTGAATTTGTTTTATACAAGGGGAACTAGAGGGAAAGGGAGCATTTGTCATAGGACAAATTTTTTTTAAGTGGGGGAATAGTCTCCACTGTCCTTTTGCCTCCAGTTTGTGCTGTAGTTTCAGAGCAGCATGAGAGGACTGAAAGATAACTTTTGTCTTAACACAGCAACTACCTTAAGCTCAGTTTTCAAATAAGTGTATACCAGTAAAAAAAAAAAATTACGCTAACATTTTGAATGTACAGAACAAAGCACTAAAACCCCTGCAGCCATCAAAGCAAACCTATTTCTTTTCCCTTTTTTTTTCCCCCCAAAGGTAAATAAGAGATACCAACCTTACTGGGGAATTACTTGCCAGTATCATCAATGTCAATAGATAAAACACATGCTTGTACACATCAAGCGTGTGTAGACAAGTATCTTTCAAATTACTGTCTAGTAATAATAATACACCTTTAAATTTTATTTTCTTGGAACAAAAAACAAGCTCTAGGAAACAGGAACAGCTAAATGTGTCAATATTTATCTAAATTTATGTACAGCTGGTCTATGGCACCAGCTATCGCTGCAGTTATTGAAACTAGTTTCACTGCTATTAAACACACCGACTTCAATCAGCCTTGACAACACCCAAAGCACACAAGCCTATTACCTTGGTATATTGCACCCCGATCACGGGACAACTTCTCTTCCCACTCTCCCCACCCCACAAATAATCTCCTGGTACCAGGCCATCTCTTCCCAATGACTCCAGAACTTAGATTAAGGACTCCCTTCTTCTCATCATCACTCCTTCAGAGGTTCAAGTAATGTTTTATTAGAAGGGAATGTAGAAGTTGAATAACTCCATTTTTTCATTGTCTTCTTGCCTCCTCTGAGAGGAAATGCCTCTGTGGAAGGCTGCATACATACAATTCAGCCAAAGATAGGGAAAAAAATGCTAGGCCAAAGTTAAGTTGTGGGAAAAAAAAGAAAAATACTCATTTCAAGCTGTCCTGTGGTCAATCAATCAACAGCCTTTCTGGAGGAGGGTAGGGTATCCTTGCACAGAGGAGTCCTACAACAAGTGCCAGTGAGCACAGCAGATAGTAAACAATTGCATTGTGAGAAGAAAGCTCAGATGAAGGCAAACACGGCACTGAAAGTCACAAGCAGGACAGCACAATTCAATAATCCTCTTGGTTGACTGGTATCAAATGCATGGACTCCACCAGTCCTTCCAATGTACAATATTGTTGATTCTGGAGTGCAGTTCAGCCATATTCCAACTCACGAGCTTAGGTCAACATTCAAAGTTATAGAAGCAATACAGCTCAACTCCTGCCCTCCCAAACTAAGTCTTGATGCACAGGAAAATCATCAGCAGTAAACCTTACTTTATTTTGCATTTAGAATATGTTGAAATCACAGACAAAGTGGCTTTGGTCTACGTTTCAAGCCTCATCCAGAGTTACGTCAGGACAATAGCATAAAAGCTTTCATTTTTTACTCTGAACTACAAGCACTAACTTGCATCCACTCCCCCCTGGCCCCTGGATTTGGCAGGGGTACAACCAGAACCACTGGCTCTTTTCTATTCCCAAATAAAAAAAAAAAAAAAAGAAAAGACATTGCTAGAAAAGACATTGCTGCAAAAGACAAATTACTTCGCTCCTTTTCTTTCAGCCACTCCTCCCAAAGAGCACCATGTCTGAGAACACCTCAGCATCACCCAACAGCCTGTTGGCCAGAAGTCCACTGCAGTCACTGGCCAGAAGTCATAATTAAACTATAAGCTACAGAGAACTTAGTGTCAGAATAAAACAAGTAACTATCTACAGCAAAAATTATAGTTGCCTATCATGCCAACAATTTCCTTCCTTCTTAAAGTCTTCCTTTTTCACAGTTGTTTTACAGTGCAAAGTAATTTTGTCACTGGACAGCTCAATTTCATTACTTGTTACTGAATTTGGCACTCTACCATCTAAACATTCCTACTAGAAGACACCAGCAGAGAGCAAATACATTCAAGACTTTGTTAAGCAAGATACCATAAGCACTCAAAACAGCAGATACTTATTAAAGCAATTATTTTAATTCCAAGTATTTGAACTAACTCATGTCCTTGCAGAAACTGGTTTAATTAGACTAACAGTGAAATACATAGACACAAATATTTACAAACTGTGGATAAACAAATGATGCACCACAGTATTTAAAGTATTAATATAATGGAAGTCATATGTCAAACAGTGAAAAGCAGTAAAAAGACAAACCAACTCAAAGTTACTGTCAGCCTGAATTAATCTGTTTACTTCACTTACATTCTCTGTAGTTCCAGTAATTACATGTAATCCATCATATGTTGACTTGATGTACATTCCCTAAATACAAGCAGAAAATTAAAAACAAGTTTAAAAGCAAAAATTACATAATTTATCTGATTAAGCAACTGCTGGCAAGACTCAGAACACTATTAAAAACACTTAATTTCCCCTTGAAAAATGTGTAGTCTAATAACACAATATTCTAAACCTCCTCACAGATCACTTTTGAAGTAATTAATAATAATATTTATGATGTCTGAAAAACACTAATTATTAAATAATAATAATAAATAGCAATTTAGAAACACCATCTAGTTAGTAATATCAAACACTTGCTGCCTTGTTGCTCTTTGGTCTTGAAGGAAACTTCATTACTGCTCTGTCTGTACTTGAGAACCATAGGTTATTAGATGGCCACCAACTCTCTCTTGCCATACAAAGCACACTTACACAGGCAGGTTACAGATACTACCTATGTGTTCTTTTACAATTTCTCTTGGCAGAATTAAGTATTTGTGGCTGTATATGTTAATGCTGAATGTAAATGCATGGACAAATACAGAAAAAGTAGGTGTTGACTGTATGAAAACCAAATTAAACATTGCTAACAAAAAAGCTCTAGTAATTGGACAGATCTATGCTTAAGATATGACCAGTCTGTTGGCTTCATCATTTGTGGACAAATACATCCCTACTTGCCCTGTCTACATCTGTTGGTAGAGGCACTCTAGTACTGATCTGTACACAACCAGATGCTATTCAGCAGTCTTAGGCAGCTTATCTGCCTGAAGTAATCACACTTAAAAATATAAGGCAAAATACAACTTTTTTTGTCCCTTCGTCTCCAGCCCATTCCCTTTCCTGCTTGCCTGTTGGTATCCAATTGTATGCACATATCACTTTATTTATTTAATCCAAGCTAGGTAGACTCTGCTTCATTGTAGTTTGTGCATTAACGAATAATGTACTCAGTCAAATTCAACGGCCTAGGTAAAACTACATAGCATGGCAAGAATCATATTCAGCAATATTACACAACCACTGAACGGAATCAGTTCTTACCAGGCCTTCCCCAGGTTTAATGTTTGTTAAATGAATCTCCTCCAGACATGCACACTGGCTCATCAATGGATCTGTAGTTGATCGGATGGCTTTATCACAAATGTCATTTAAAGTCTTGGTCTACAATCAGAATATACAAAAAGCAGCTATAAAATTTTTCTTCCAACTTTTTTCTCTTTCAATTTTCAAAACCAGAAGTGAAATGAGTTCTTAATCTTAATCTTAGTTCTTACGTTCTTAAACTTAATCTACTAATGAAGTAGAGTTAAGAATGATAACAGATTTGTTTGTACAGCTCTATTCTACACCATGCCTATCTTCTTACTTTAACAGACAACCTGTTTCCATTAGTGCCACCTCTGCTACTGACAGATGCCAACACATTCTTTTTTAAAAAATAAACACAAAAATTGCAAAAAAACCCCAGGTTTTGGGGGGTTGTTTCCTTTAAACAAAATAAAATCCAGTAAAATACTGAAGTAATTTTGATAATTTCTTGTGGGACCAATTAATAGTTTCTTATTTTTATTTCTGCTTTGAGTACAAAATTGACCATATACAAAAAGAAAGTAAGATGCTGGCTAGTGAAATATCAGCCCAAAGCCCTACAGTATAAGGTAGGACATCTAGCAGTTAAAGCATTTCTTTCAGCTGGCCTCTGAACTGACCTCTTCTGGAATGCTTACGCAGGCAAGGTTCATGTTTCCTTTAGACTAAAACACAACTGATCCTAAGCTAATATTATAACTATAAGCAAATTATTACTTTGTTTGTGCGTATGTCAGTAAAGTCAGAGATTTTAACTAAAAGAATGGCCAAGTAATCATAAGGGGAAAAAAAAATTAGTCATAAATCTGCACCATCCCTATACTCAGATTTTGCCAATGCGAGTGTGTTCTGTATCTTGACATTAACTGAAGAAATGCTGAAATTTAAAACAGGTTACAAAAGCTTAGAGGCAAAGGGAGGGAGGATCAATACACAGTACAGTAGTTAGTTACATACAATCTGGGAATCAGGACTGTAAGCCACCTTTCACAGAGCGGTTTCAATCCTTTGGTCAAAGTGGAGACATGCAAATACAGGGGAGAAGGGGGAGGAGATATTTTATAGGAAGGCACTGGTTTGGATTACAATGGTCCCAGAAACAATATTTCTAACAGGTTGTCTTTTCTTTTACATGAGATTTACAGAGCACATACGAATGCGAGGAACTGCTCAAACAAGGGAATTCCAAACAACAATACCTACTTCCAGAATGCGTGCGCACAAATGGAAAAAGATGCAAAGGGCTCCCTTTTACGTGGTCTCTTTATTTATGGACAAATTTATTTGTAGTTATTGTGCTACTAAATTCCTAATTGCGTATGAGCTAGTGGAAGGCCTTATCAAAGAGCACAGCCTGGTTCATGTCAAAAGCAGGAAGCAATGATTAACTGTTACAAAACATATAAAGCATTCCATTACTCTCCTCATTTGGTCACAAGGCTGCTACAGACAACCCTGAAGGCTCAGACCTTTCTAGCTCAAGAACAGTCAGACTGAACTTTGGTTCTGTGGCGATTCTTTTGATGAAAAAGGATCACAAGGCATAGTGTATGCTTATTAAGGCAATACAAATTGCAGGCATAATTAGTATAGTTAGCCTATCATATTCCTACAGCACTACTCCTCTGTTGAAAACTTGAGGTCTATATTCTCTCAGAAAAACAAAATGCAGTCCAATAAAACTTCAAGGAATACCTGACTCCCACCTGTTCGATTTTGATTGATCTTTTCTACAGTAAAGAATATTCACAAAATGGCCCTCAACACGATATACTTGGTATTGCTCTGGGACTGAAAGCTGCCAGTGCAATCACCATAGAAGTCATCCTAATAAATGTGAATGCAGGCAGTCGAATTTCAACAAACGTGTACTTACTACAGTTTGGACTTTGTCTTCCATGTCAGCCACAGAGCAGTCCTAAAACAAAAACAAAATCTCTACATTAATCAATAAATTTGTAAATATATCCCTGAAAACACTGCAGAACTGCCACTTTAGCATCAAACTGAAACAGAGAAATTTATGCTGCAGGGATTAATCAGATCAGTTTCACTCAGTAGGGTTCAAATGTACTGTTAAACAACTATTTTCTGGCCATGGTTGAAAGTAATAATAAACCTTGAAAACTAAGGGAACACAGGATTCAATTACAGCAGCAGTTCCTTCCTGAAAAGCAGAACCCTGCACAATTAAACTAGACTGTAAAAAAGGCCAGGGACATGAATTTGCCTTATGACAATAAGCATTTACTTGGACACTCCTCTGTCCCAGGCATCAAAATGGATCTAAAACATCTGTTAAAAACGGCAAGAAAAGCAACTTCTTTAAAATATGATATTAATGACATTCCTGAACATCAGAGGACTGCATACAAAGCCTTATTTACACTGCCCAGGTACAAAAGTCTTTGAACAGAAATAAGTTCATGAACTGTAGAATTTGAATTAAAAAGTTAAAACAAAATAACACAGTAAGATTTACAATATCTATAACATCAAACCCCAATCATTTAAACAAGCATATATTTAAAGTTATCTGCCACTGACATCTCAATCTGCATAGCAACCATACAGTGCCCAAGAGATGCATCCAGAAGCCGTGAATTTAAGCAAATTTTAGTCATCCTCCACATTTCTTCTGTCCCTTTCTGTGCTTTTAAATATAGAAATAAAATTTAAAAGAAGTCGTCCTCCAGATGTGGACATGCCAGAGATATGGAACAGCTCAGTTATGTTCTTTTTTATGCTTTTATGTCTTAACACTGTTTACCATTTTAATGGCCAGCAAAGACTTTATACATTCTGTCAAAAGCTTCAAGACCTTTCCTGAGCACTGCTACAGAGTTAAGATTCCATTGTGCATCAGCACAATTTTCCTCCATTAACTCTATCTGCTTGAACGAGTAGATGATGTAACCTGTCATCATGCAGCCCTGTTGCTCAATATTGCACAATTCTTTCACTCAGTTTCTGTTTACACTGATTATTATTTTAACTTTTAAGTTGCCATATAACTTAACACAACAGTGGAGTAAACACTGCTCCTTGTCATTCAGGTCCTTGTCATATAGGTGTCATTCAAGTGAAATGGAATCTTATTGCAACCACTTTTACGCATCATTTAGGATTATACATTGCAGCATTGGTTTCACAAGAGCTATGCTGGCTCTTTCCCACTGAGAACTGACCATTTATTCTTACACCTAGTTCCCTAATAGAAGTACTTCTGAAGCCTAAATAGTCATCTAAAGATATTATACATATCTCTCTGTCAATGGGCTCCTTCAGATCAGTGTAACGTATCTGCAGCATTTCAGAGAAAATTAATGTCACTCCTTGCCCCATTAATGCTTTTCCTCATATACACCAACTCTATTCTTTATTATTGCTCAGATCAGCTTGGCAGAGAACTACTTTGACATTTTAAAAAATGCTAGAGTTGTATTCACCAACCTCCACTCCTCTGGCATCCAAAGCTGATTTAACCAACAGATTAGGCACCATTTTTAGTAGTTCTAACACAGTTCAGCAATCTCATATCTCAGTTCCTGTAGCACTCCTGGATGAAGACCATTAGCTGCCAGAAATTATTACTGTTCTACTTCACAATCCACTAATCTGTAGCTGTAAATCGCTGAGTTTCTGCAATTGCACATGCAGTGCTTACACAACGGTATACAGCAGCAAGCCAAGTTACATGCCTCTGGGCTTACAATACCCAAATGCTCTCCTTTCACAATGATCCAACTGATATAATTGGGTATCATCATAACTTCAAAGCTCACAGGATGTTTTTGTCCTTTTACATCATTCCCCCAAAAAAGGAACAGAGTCACTCATGCCATAGGGCACAAATTTGCAAAATTCAAACACCACAAAATTGATTACAGAAAAATGGCTATGAGCAAGCCTGGTAGGAGCTGTAGCCTGCACACTGTGTGTCACAGCCAAAGCACATTATCACAAATTCAAATGCAGGCAGTATTATTCAGAAAGCAAAATGACAGTTTCCAAGACTGTCACAGTTTTTACATGTTCTTTTAGTTGTGTGCTCACAGCCCAGCAGATAAATTGGAAGTTTTGAAACAAAACATTGTTGTCTCTCACTACAGGCAAAAGATACTTGGTTAGGGTACCATACAGTAGGCAGCTCATTTCATTACATCAGCTCCATGTGGGACAAGTCCAAGGGAGTTTAAAAGCATGAGTATAATAACCAATGGAGTAATATTTTTGTTTAGAGTTAGCACTGATAACTGCTTATCAACTTGTTCTTTGGAACTTGAAAAATTGTCAAATTCAGACCAACTATTTAAAAAACAAACTGTCTTCTCATTAAAGGTCAAGAAAATACAGGTAGCCTCTAAGATACTCTCACTTTGGATACAGCCAGCAACAGCAAAATCAGAAATTAATTGGAGGGCAGAGGAAACTATGAAAAAAATGGACAACTAAAAGTGACCCTCAAAGCTGTCATTTCCAGGTCTGCCTTCCAATAAGCACTCTGCATACAGCAATCACATTACGCTGTTTTGAGAAGCAAAGGGGAAAAGAAATCAGCTGACCTTCTGAACAATAGTCGTGAGATCTAGGCAAAGCTGAATGATTCTGTTCTTCATTGATGAAAAGTCAGCAATACCTGTAAATGGGGTCCTGTAACAAGAAAAAAAATCTCATTGGATGGAAGTGACTAGTCTTCTCACATCCTGTCTTACCAGTGAAGAACAGCACGTGAGAGCAAAGAGACCTAAGTCCACACAATTGTGAGGATACAAACTTAGAATATAAATATTGCTGACTCCACAATCCTTCTTCTTCCCTGTACCGTACTGGTGAACGTCTAGCCCTATGGTAAGCAAGTTTAAAGAGCGCATCCAGCTAAGCTGTTAACTTCTCAGATCACACTGATTGTATTATAAAAATTATACCCCTGGGTTTGTCGGTGAGTAGCTGTCTATACCTTTCCAAGTCTTTGACATTTAGACTGGAGAGAAAAAGAAAAAAATCCCTAAAATATGGGAAATGGATTTTCACATCTTACAGAGAGTCCAGGAAGGCTCAACCTTACTAAAAATCATTATAGGTAAGGTAGCTTTTGAGTCTCACCTCAAATCCCGCAGACAGATGAAAGGGCCAAAAAGTGGGTTTCAGAAGCAACACCAGAAGATCCAGATATGGACATGCCAGCCATACTGCTGACAGTGAGTTGCAGAAAAAAATTAGGCCTAACTGCCAGCAACAGGGTGAGAGGGAAGTAACAGATGAGAGGCAAAAGTTGTTAATATCACTACCTGTGACAGAATGGACTCCTTGCTGGAGAGCACAGATATTTTTAGGATAAAAGCTCTCCTTGCTGCCAGTCCTCCTTTGGCAGCTCTACTCCTAACCCTCCTTCTCTAGAAAACTAGCAAAGCACTTGAGAATTCACATTCAACTCAGATAGCACCCAATTGGCTTTACTGCCTGTTTCCTTCCTCTGCAGCTGTTACAAAATAACTCTCCCTCTTGCCAGAAAAAAAAAATAATTAAAAGGGGAAACAAAGAAAGAAAAAAAACCTGCCCACACACACACAAAAAAACCCACCACCACACCCAACACAGGCAGAAGTAGTCTCCCCTGCGACTCAGTTTTTGAATCTTAGAGCTAAAGCCACAATTTCAGCAGAAAGTTAAAAATTATTTTAGATTTTTACCTGCCAAAGACAAGTAATTTAGAAAGTGGTAAGGGGAGAAGAGGAAGTCACAGGTATGAGGAACTGAGCTAAATGGTAAGGTCTTCACCAGTTTGGATACAGTGTTAACTGTTTTACTGGCTTTTGCAAGAACAGAAGCACAAGAGTACACACCATAGATTAAATCTGTCCACTATGAGGCCTTCTGCATTATCTAAAAAAGGAGTGAGCGTGATCAAGATCTTCACACCCAAGCATCAATAAGTTGCCCTACAGGGAGAAGCAATAAATTATAGCAGTAAATTAAAATCTAAAGATTTTTATTCTTACCTGTCCAACCATGCAAGCAAGGCTTTAGCAGCACCAATAACTTCTACCACGGAAGTAAGGAATTCATTGGGGGGCTTGCGAGAGGTATTGCCATCATAATTTGAACTTTTCTTACGGCTGCTGATATAATTTTGCAGATTGTTGGATGACGCTCGCAGTTTGAGAACCAGGTTCTTCATATTGTCTGTTTCAAGGCCATAATTCTGCAAGGAATGTTATTAATTTCATAAATCTCCTCACTAAGTCCTCCTAGTTAAATCACAGGTTACAAACTCATAATGGTATGAAAGGTCTGAGGATTTATCCAATTGGATTTTTTTGTTTCGGCAAAAATACCATAGATTACAACCTCTAAATAGTAATTTTTGGATACCAAACCCTCTCAGCTTATGATATTAATGAGATTTGAGGACACATTTCAATTGGAATTAAGTCCTGATATCCTATGAGATGTTGCGGTCAAGGAGATTGTGTTGTTTTTCTTTTTGCTAAAGGAAAGCAAATGCAGTTCTCTTAAAATGTTTCCTACAAGGTGGTACATAACCACTGAAGTAATGTTGCTTTTGAAACTGGAGAGAACTTAAATCTATCAAGAGATAGACATCAATAAAAAGTGAACATAATTTCACAGTCAAAAATTGGAATATATAATTGGATCATGAGTTTCCAGTAACTAAGTTATTTGATTAGAGCAGTGCCACTGTTAGCAAGTTTGAGGGTCATTAAAACTACTCATGGACATCATATTTTTCATTCAACAGCATCATCATAATTTCTGAAACAAAAAATGTGTAAGATTTCATTGCCTATAACATCAGCTTTATCAATTAAATTACAATCAAACACATTCTGCAAGATTATTACTCAGTTTTTATGCAATGCATTGATCACCTCATTCCAAACACCTCAGAAGCCCCATACTGTATCTGTTCTGAAGGCAACTCAGTTTTGTAATCAAGATTTTCTTCCATTTGCTGCCATTGTGCAAATGTGTGAAAATTACTAAGATGCTGTTGAGCATCTTCGCTTTTGAGTTATGCCACCTTGCAAAACCTCTGTGGTTATCTTCTGAAAGTTAAGTCCTAAGAAACTCTTAACAATTATAGAGTAAAAACTCTTACTTTTCTTTTTTAAAAAAATAAAAGCCGAACTACAAATAAGTCACTGCATTTCTCTACTCTTTTGCTCCTACAGACTCTTGCTACTAACTTCCAAGTTCCATAGTTTATTCCACCTTCAAAAAACTAAAGCAATCAAAACAAATCATATTTCCATACAATTACAAGCTTTTGGGAGTGAAAGTTACACAAGTGCCTACCTCCTTACCCTGATGGCTCCTGGCAAGGAGTAGGGGTTGAGAGGATATATCCAATTGAAAAAAATGCCACTGTTCCAACTGGAAAATATATCCTTAAATTTTTCAGGCTGACACAGAGTGAAAGATTTGGACTACCTGACATTTTAAAAGTACTTGCATACTGTCATTGTGAATTTAGCACCTTTTAACACAAAACTGCCACACTACTCTTGAAGTCAGCTTTCTGCTCCTCACAGGACACTGTATATTAGTCTACTTTTGGAAGAATGATTTTTCACCAGCAGGTCTGGATGTAAGCTAAGTTCCTGTAACCACAAGAATTTGAAAGTATCTTAGTGGCAGAAATCTCCTCCTTTAGTAGGGGAATCATGGAGGATGCCAACTCACTCCTTCCATAAAGGGACAGAAAATATTTTTTTTTTCTGTACAGTGATACAACCACCTAATCACTTGATTGTGAGAATCTTTCTGCATTTAAGTTTCTCCAGGTTTTCTGTTCTGTCATTCAGGTACTGAAATTTACCTACCATCTATAAGCTTCAGCGACTAGAAATGGCCCCAGCATTTAAGAGGACAACAGATCAGATTTTGGCTTAGCTCTAAAAACATTCACATACTCCTTATTACATCTCTATTTCCACTTCAGCTAGTCATTATATAATTCTGTCAAGTAGTTCTCGGCTTTGAGGTGAACTTCAGCAATACAGGTCCTGCCTCTGGAGATAAAAGGACTCTAGTTTATGATTGCAGCTGGTCCCAAACAGCCAATCGAGAACACATCACAAACAAGCATTCCAGTTACTGCATTGAGGTTTCCTGTAACTTTTCCCAGAATCTATGGAGTGCATCCAAGATATCAAAACCAGTAGATTTTACTCTAGGAAAAGGCTTGCCTAAGCACTATGCCTATCCAGCACAAAGATTTTCAATACAGATGACTTGAAGTCTCTAGCTGCTCCAAGAAGGATAAACTTCCCCAGAACAATGGGTCATTGTAACACAGTGATTTACCTCTGCTACAGGAGCAAGCCAGTCTACTCACCTGTTCTCTTTAATACGCATAAAATATTATTCTCTTTCTTTAGATACAGCATCTCACACAAACACCTACTTCTGTTCTTCAATGGCAATGACCATTAGCCTTGAGGAACTAAACTATTAAAAAAAATCTATTCCCTATTTTATCATAGTGTGCTCTCAGCTGTTTTAGCTCCCTGAAGTAGTTCACCTCAGGGTCAGGTTAGTGCAAACACAAAAGATGAGTAATCGGAGGACAGGGAGGGGGGGCAGATGCAGCTGATTTGGACCAACTTAACTTGTCATGGAGTTGTAGCCCTAGCTCAGGACAAACAGTAATGCTGATAACATGGCAGCACACCGGCCTTCACAGTGACTCACAGTTGAAGTTCAAAGCTCATCAGACTTTATTAGAATATTTCTACCTAAGGCTACACTATTTAACACATTACTTAAGCAACCAAAGTGGTTCAGGAGTGACATCTAAAGCCGAGAACATGCTATATTTTCCTACTCCTCCCAGTTTAATACATCAAAGTTGCTTTCAACTACACAGAGGCTGAAGCCAGCAGTCAAGAGCACCCCATGTCAAACATTACCAGTTTTTTACTCATTAACCAGGAGAGCCACACTCTGGGCTGGAGAGACATTCAAAACTGCACACATGCAAGACAGGGCACGTGCACACTAGAGCAGGCTCTTTCCAAACTCCATTACATGTAATGAGAAAAAGTACACTGACCAAATAATTGCTCAAAGTCAAGACACCAACCTAAGATAATGAAAATATCCAGAAACCACAACAACAGCTGTGTCAGAGCTAACTTGAGCTGATCCAGAGCTCTGCTACTGCCCAGGGCAGCATCACTTTCTCCTTCACAGCCATGTTTATATGCTGCAGTGTGATGAGCTGGATCTGCTGTCTGGTTCAATTGAAAACAAGCTTTGGGAAGACAGAGTAAAACCAGAGAGAATGCCTGCCCAAAAGCTGATTCAATTCACTGCATGTCCCCACAAATACTAGAGTTATTAACACATGGTACAGTCACAGTCACCCATTCTTGCTCTCTCCCTTTTAGCAAAAATACATCCTAAAGAATACTTTTGAATTGCAAATTTACTAATAAACAGCATAGAATTTCAATTGTTTTGGGGTTTCAACTGGTCCATTGTTCTGGGGAAGTTCATCCTTCAGGACTGAAGTCAGAGAATTCAGTCATCTGTATTGAAAATTTGAGTTGAAATCTCTAGAAAAAAGTCTTATGGGGTGGTACATGAAAGTCATTCTTTTGACAAAGATAAAACTGAAGTGGTAAGTTTTCATGCATGCATGTTCCGTTTAAGACATTATGTTTTGTTGCACTGCAAACATGCTGGCATAACATTACTACATGTGAAATTATCAAAGTCATAACACCAAAAACTATTTGCTTATTTTGAGGTTTCCTTGGGGGTTCGGGGTCTTTTTTAAATTGCTTAAAACTAGCATCTTTCAGTTTAACACCAACTCTTTTTCGCTTTGAATTTTTTCCATCATAAAGAGTAGGTAAAGATTCAGAAATCTAATCCAAAGAACCCATTGAAAGTGAAAATATTTGTATATACATTTTCCTATTAATGCTTGCATTGTTTCATTTTTATTAAATCCAAACAAGCAAGTATACTCATCACTCCCCGATGAGTAAGCATTCGGTTTCTTTTCCACTGCCATTCTCAATGCTTTTTATCTCATTTATTTGGCTGAGAAAGCTTATTTTATGAATTCCTGCCTAAGATTTTATAGTTTTGAAAAAGTTTTAAAAGCATATTTGCACATGCTTGCTCCTTCCTCCCCCAAATACTTCAAGGTCACTAAGAAATCTCTTCCATCTATTTTATTCCCCAAACAAATACTGTCATCACCAAAAACTTGGAAGCACTCAAGTTGACACTTTCCCTTCACCTCCAGGGAATTCATAAAAATGTATTAGACCAGTTCAAAGACAAAAAAAAAAAAGTTTTCTTACAGAAAACTTTTACATTCTATCCCTGCCCAGCCTCTTTCCTGTTGCCTCTTCAGCTGCATGCACAGCCACTGCTATGAAGAGACAAGGAACACTGTCTCATCACCAAAGCAGAGACGTATTTATTTCTTTTTTCTTATACTGGTTCTAGAATTCACTTACTACAGCAGTAAACATGGTTAACTTGCAGTCATTTTCAGCTAAATGAGGTAGCTGTCAAAAATGGCTCCATCACCATAAAAGCTAAAACAAACCCAAACTTCTCCAAAAATATAATAGGATGTATTTGGTGTCCTTTCTCAGGGAAAGGAATGCAAGCTAATGCAGCTAATGAAGCTGGAAAAAAGTAAAGTACGTATGTTCAATGCTCGAAAGGAGTTACAGCAAGAGAAAGATGGTAGAAAGACAGATGTTTCAGTGCCTTTTAGAACCACAAGTGTTTCTTTGAAACCTAAAAAGGCCAAACTAGACAAAAAGGAAAATCTTTGAGAACTCCAGGAGTGAGGAGACAAATTCCTCCTCAGTTCTTTTTTCCCAAACCATCCAAGAACAACTTTCAAAGCCTGACCTCAGACCGGTCCAACCCAACATGCACTGGGGAAGGGAAACAAAAAAACGAAAAAAAAATATAGAGAAACACATCCCCCACAAAATAAAAAAAAAATACTTTTGCTTTTTAATTCAAGGGCCTAAGAGTTAGGACAATGTCACATTAAAATGCCACCACTAAATGATGAAAATACAGACCCATACCCATTTTCAAAGAATTAATATAGATAGAATGCGGAAGCCTTGATTCTCTCTGAGAAAGAAGAGATAGAGAAATTAAAAATTGGTTGTCACTAGAACTTAAAAAAATACCATCTCATCAGGGCCAAAATCAACAGTGATTTTATACAACACCAAAAACTTGAGGCAAAGGATATCAAGAAAGTGACAAAGATCATACCAAAGCATAGGAATTCTTCCTTCACCTCTTAAAAGGGAAGGAGGACATTTCAGTTTCAGTATGTGAACTCTGTCTAATGCATCAACTTGAGCTGCATTTCACAAAGGATTTCCAAATATAAGTCTGAGATCAGAACCTTTGTCTACAAAGGAAATTAGAAGGAAATTGTAGGAGATAAAGTACAGCTTTAGGTTCTGGCAGTCATCCAGCTTTGTTCATTTTATTCTAATAATTTTAGGCATAGAGAGAAAAAAGCACCTTCAAGGGCTGCCACATCCATTACTTCAGTCAGGACTGTACACAGAACACAGTGCATTTACTAACTCACCAGATCCCTTTACTTGCCCCACGGATTATCCATTCCTACAACATGAACTGTGTTTCAGGCTACTTATATTCTTCTTTTAGGTATTCAGTTTAAAAGTTTTGATAGGTCAAATACCAAAGAGGAAATAAAATCCTTTTCAAACATAAGAGCAGGTCTTCAGGAAACCTTTCCAACTGCATGCGGTGATTTCATTACACACACTTCTTTCAGTACAGCCTATCCAATTTGTTTCTGGTTATGGAGTACAAAAGATCTCTGTAGCACCCTTCTGCAGCAAATAACGCACGTACCATACAGGCGATAAAGACTCTATTTTAAGAAGTGTATGTTTGGTGCTGCAAGTCTCACCTAATGAAGGGAAGGCGGGTCAGTGCTGGTTGAGGAACCATTGGGCAGCCTTTCCCATCTCTCTCCCTGATGTAATCATAATACATGCTTCTGGCACTCATTTGCTGTGCTACATGAAACGTCTTCAGGATTATGTCCAAAGCAGTAATAAAGTAATAAAAAATAAAGTTTGTACTAGCAAAAGAGACCAAAATTTATCTATTCTTTTAAAGAATGTTAATTTTTGAAGTGTCTGCAGAGTCACATAACAGGACTAACACAGAGGAACAGCTTAAGTTCTAAATCCAATGAAAGTCAAGTTCAAATGTAACTGAGTTACCAAAACATCCTCTAATTTCTAGAACATTTTCTTCTCTTACTATGTAGACTACAGAGTTGCCCTAAATTTCAACTGATGAGAGGAACTATTAGCTCCTGTCATTTTAACAGTACATGTTTCTCCAACAAAGTCACTGTACTCAATAGCAGTTTTATAATTACTCTGTTCACTAACAGGAGCCACAAGTTCTTACAGCATCACTCAACTTCCTTCTTCAGAAGCACAAACAAATGAATTAGCATTGCCTCTTATGAGGAAAAGAGTTAGAGCTATTAAAACAAATCTTGCAAAAATTAAACTCTTAGTTTTCTTATATCGTGTAATGGAAAGCAAGACACCCAGGTATTCTATTTTTAATCAAACATGCCTGTAGTTGATCCAAAAGAGCACTTATAGAAATTCTTTGCACGTCTGTTCGCCATTTAACTAACCAGTGCACAAAGGAGATCCACAGCCTCTAGAACCAGTTCCTGGTGTCCAATACGTGAAATACCCAGGTCTTCAAGGTCCTGGTGAGAAATCTGTAACAGCTGTTCACCATTTATCTTCTCCCGTTCAAATTTATGGACATACTGCTGCAGGCAATCATCCAGGCCTACCAAAACATAAAAGAGAGTGATTGATCATCTTAGCTTTCATCAAAAATTTAAATATTATTATGATTTTTAAAAACCACACCATCACATCACACAAACCCTGCAAAAGATGTGTGATGCTGAATTATGGAATAAACTTGCAGTGAGACTGAAGGTAAACTATAGGCACACAGAAACAGAATATGCAGGTTTTATAATACTTGGGTTTCCTTAGTGGATCAGACTAAGCATGTAAGAATGTCCATTTGACATCTGCACGAGCACAATCAAAGCTATTAGAGGGCATGAGCAGACTCAGTTGTCAGGGTAACAAAACCCTGAAGGGCAAACAAAGAAACAAAAAACTATCCCAAAAAAACCCCAAAATATAAATACAATGAGACAAAGCAAGAACCCAGATCTTGTCCAAACCCTAGTTAAACAAGCAGACAAAAGCACAAAAACCTGCAGTTCTCCAACCATTTTTATATATGAGACTGAATGAATGATGAGAGGTAAGATGGAACAAAGGCAAAGCAATCAAAAAGCGGATTGACTCAAGTCTTATTATTCCCCTGATATATGAGGCTGTGAAGCTAAGGATTAACACCAATACAAAACTCAATTCACTCTCAAGTCTTTTTAAAAGTTTTGAGTACTTAGTCCCAGCAATATCCCAAAAATCCTCAGTTTAAATTGTGATTCTAAGATCCTGTTCTCTACAGTATCATTTCCCCAGTGATTAGAGTAAGGATTTCTGGTTTTCATTTTTTTTATTTAACTAAACTTCATGTGTTAGTCTTGTTTTCTTACGTATTCTACTCATTTCCTCTCTGCTGCTACACACAAAGTCTGCAAGAATCAGGGGATATTTGGATGGACACAATAGTTTAAAGCAAATACAGTGCTATTGATGCCCTGTCCCTCTTCAACATATTAGCAAGAGCAAAAGGAACACATTCAAGCAGTTTTGTTTTGTAGAAATACATCACACTCCCCGAAGGCAGCTGACAACAGAAAAAAATTCAGACTACAAATCTGACAACTATTTTGTAGCATCCACAATAGCTACACTGTTTCACCACAGTTTGGAAAAAAACCAAAAAACAAAAAACCAGAAACTTCAGCTGCAGAGAGGATGTTTATCCACTACGTTGGCTCAAAAGGAAGCATTGAGATGGACAGGATGTTAAACATTGGAGATGAGAAACACAAATGGCATCCTGAACTACAGGGAAATGAGAGCCAGAAGACCATCACTCAATTCCACTCATGGAGCTGCTGCAGCAACCTGGAAAACAAGCATTTGCAGCACATGCTACTGCTAAGAAAACATCACTAGGGGGATTTTCAAGAGTCACGTGAAACACATTCATTCTGTAACAGCAGCACAAGCAATCACTGCTGTTCTGCAGTGTCTAGTCACAGCAGATCTGTAGATCATAGATTCTCAGAGGCAAGGGATCACTTAACAAACATCAGTTGCCTTTATAACACTCACTCAAATTAATAAAGAGACAGACATTCTATCACTTAACAGTCACCCCATTGCATGACTCAAGTAATCTCAATTACTGCACTGCATAAAATTCTGGCTGTAAAAGCTTCACAACTCCACGTGTAGAGCTACTAGTGTGCACAACTGGATTTTTAAGCATAATTATGAATGGGAAAACCCAAATACAACACAAACAGAATCTCCCAGGGTGTTCTTTGGGGTACACTCATTTCTTCACATCTGTCTTGGCAAGGCTGAACAAATTTTCAAAATTAAGTCCAGTGTCCTCTTTCCCACAGGCACCAAACTGTTCCTCAGGCTATACAAACTATTTTCCCAGTAAAAATAATAAAAAGAACCGGCCTTCATTGTTGAACAGTTTATTTTTTCAAAACAAATTCTCAACTGAGGCTGACATATCGTGCACATATTTGGCATTCTCAATTTTTAATGCTGTCTTGCAGACCGTTGTTTCCCATCATTTGCCACTGTAAGCTCACAGTACTCATTACAAATTACACAAATGCCTAAAATAAAACACTTTATTCAGCATAGAATGAAGTTTTTTATTTTTTAGGGCATTTTTTTGATACAGCATTACTTTTGCCTATTTTCCTTTCTGCATGTTAACTTTCTAGATACTCATCCTACACTAAAACATGAAGATTCAGCCCACACCAAGAAATAAATTGTAGCTTTCAGTTTGCCTGCATTTGTTTTGTTTTGTTGGATTTTTTTAATTCATTCTTGCCTGTTCTGAAAGTTCTATTAAACTTGAGCAGGTATCTCTAAAATTTATTTTTTAGCAAGAATTCTTAAAAACGATACTTCTACAACTGCACCATAAGACCACATTTCATGAAATAAAATATTACAGAATCTTACAAATTTTCATTCAAAGCAGTTAACACAGGAGGTATAGTCTTCTAGAGATATAATTAGAATCACAGAATAGTTTGGGTTGGAATGGGCCTTAAAGATCATTTAGTCCCAATCCCCCTGCCACAGGTAGGGACATCTCCCAGTAGATCAGGTTGCTCAGTGCCTTGTCCAGCCAGGCCTTAAACACCTCCAGAGAGAGGGCATCCACGCTGAAAATTAGCAGTCCAAAAACTATGCAAAGCAAGAAAATGGACATGCATACTCATAGTAAGTATTCATTAATGATCATAGATGAGCTTATTAACATCAACATTGCTATTTTTACTAAGAAACATACAGGAAAATCTCAAACATTTTAGTTGAGATTGCATCCACATTTATAGCCTATTCTTTAAATTTCCATCATATGAATGTTATGTCTAAACACCCTATACCACCCAAAAAAAAAATCCCATTTCTCCAAGGGAGAAAGAAAAAGGGAGGAAAAAACTCAAATCAGTTCAATAAAATCAGCAAATACCACTAGTAATCTACACGAACTGCTCATTTTGTCCTTCCTCCAGATATCTTAGTTTTTTTCCATGCATATTCTCTACTTCTGAGACTTGGTATTGCCATTAGCACAGTATATATATTTTTGAGAAACTTCAATAAATTAAAAGCCATAAAAAAATTCTCTTGCTGAGAAAACTTGTTCCTTATATGTGGGGTGATTTTCAACAGTGCAATATTAGTAAGTTCAAGTAAGAAAGTAGTTTTCTTTATTTCAAAAAAAAAAAACAAAACAAAACAACCAAAACCAAAAAAACCCACGCACCCATAATTAAGACTGATGTTGGAAAAGTTGCCAATATTTATTTCCTTCACTGACTGAAGATCCCTTCTAAAGTTTAATCTACTGGTATTATACTCAGAGGGTGTTTAAAAATCATTTCTCTCAATTGCAGGTGAGAAATTTTCTTATTATTCCCTGCATATACACTGAAACTATGCAAAAAAAGTAACAACCTTACTACTTCCATAACCACTAGAGAATGCTGGAAAATAAAAATAGCAATTGCAGAATGTTACCCGAGTTTTACAACAACAGTAACCATGATTTTTTGAGAAAGGAGGGAGACTAGTCTAGTTCATGCTATTCATACCATAAAAAGTCCTCTGAGGAACTCTGTGTAACTTAAATAAAACCCTCTCAAATTTTGGCAGCTGTAGGGATGTGCAATAGATACTAATAACTGTCTAGACTTTTCTAAAAATAACTTTCCATCGCCATCCAAAGGACCCCAGAAGACATTCAATACATTACATATATACAAAAACATTAGGACAGGGCTTACAATTACAGATTTTTCACTTATACCAATCTCAGTCTGTTTTCAAGATTAAGAAAGTAATTTTGAATAAGAATTGAGGAAAAACCCAGTTTCGAGGAGTCTAAAGGTCTAAACCGTAACTATCAGTTTACTATTCTGAGAGAAATAACATTTCTGCTGTTGAGAGATGTGAGCCATTCAGCAAAGACATACCTGATTCTAAACGTACTAGTGTACTCTAAGTAGAATCATTAAGTAGTTTCATGCTTTTTGTTCAACTTCAGTGTTGGAAGTTACTAATTTACCTATCATAAAGCAATAAAGAGTTCATTAATTTGTTACATTGTTAATTTGTTACCAGCATCACAAAAGGTCTCCTAGATAATCCAACTTGTTCATAAATTATGTTTGCTTCATCTTGTCAATTGTAAGCAGCTCCTCAATGTTTCTGTTCAATCATCTGCTCCTTAACTAGCAGGCACTAAATCTAGCTTTGCTGAGGATAGGCATTGCCTATTAAGAGCCAGAAGGGTACACAAGTTTCTTGTCTGTCCCCTACTACTCAAAGGGTTGGAGCAACTGCCCTATGAGGACAGGCTGAAGGAGTTGGGGTTGTTCAGCCTGGAGAAGAGAAGGCTCAGAGGGGACCTCAGAGTAACTTATCAGTACCTGAGGGGGTCCTACAGAAAGGCAGGGGAAGGAATTTTTAACATAATATCGGATGGGAGGACTAGAAACAATGGATATAAATTAGAGGGGGATAGATTTAGACTAGACATAAGAAAGAAATTCTTTACAGTGAGGGTGGTGAAGCACTGGAACAGGTTGCCCAGGGAGGTTGTGGATGCCCCCTCTCTGGAGGTGTTCAAGACTAGGCTGGACAGGGCACTGGGCAGCCTGGTCTAGTGGGAGGTGTCCCTGCCTATGGCAGGGGGGTTGGAACTCGATGATCTTTAAGGTCCCTTCCAACCCAAACTATTCTATGATTCTACTTCATACAAGAATTATGAAATTAGACAAGTTGCTGGCCTCTGCCTGCCTGCAAGAATATAAAGGGCTTGTGAAAACTTCAGCAGGATAGAAGGAAAGGGCAAAGCCTTCAGCTTTGATGAGTGCTTTACTATACCTTCTGTAAACCCTTCAGACCGACAGGTACACAGTATTTTGCAACAAGTTCCTATCTTCAGCATTTCCAAGTAACATATATGGAAAAACAGACTATATACATTCACATTAGTTAAAAATACATCCATTCTTTCCATTCAAACCTATCCATATATCCCTTAGCTTCTTTTGAATGCAAAACTGAAAGCTTTGCTTTATGTCAAAGAAGTGGTGAGTAAGTTTGGGTTGCAAAACCTCTTAACCAGAAGGGCTATGATGGAACCAGTGTTTAACCTTTGATCACTCCATATAGATAAAATCTCAGATTAACAGGACTTCCACCGTGCCATATTTTTTACCAGTTCTGCCTACAAAGTAATTGATTGAGATCATTCCAGCAGTTCCATTACCATGCTCTAGACTGTATATCTAAGGACAACAATAAGCTCTAACACTTCACAGGGTAAATCCCAAACTATGAGAGACAGTCACTAATCCCTTCCAAGAACTCCAGCAGGTTTGCAAAGCAAGACCTTTCTAAAAACATCAGAAAACATCACTTAGATTTCCCCCACAAAACTTTTTCAGGAAACTAAGCAGATATCAGGTCAGAGTAGAGTACTTACAGAAGACTGTAGGGAGGAGAAAGACACCATATAAAGGCTGATAAAGCCAGGTGTTGCACACAAAAAAAAAAAAAGCAAAGCAAAACCCAAAAAAAACCCACAAAAAAAACCATCAAAAAGAGCACTGATTATACATTGATTCTTTCAATATTGGAATAAGGGACAGCAAATTAATCAAGCCTCCAACAGGTCCAAGCATGCAGTAGTGATTCTTCACACGGCCAATTTGCAATGAATTATAAACATCCATACAGGTTCAGTGAATGGATTCATGAAAGACAATGTCACAGAAGGCATGTCTGACTGAAAGACTCAAACAGAAATGGTTGAAGGTTTGAGGAAGCCTATGGAAGGAAATATACCTCCTTAATGTATCCCTTTTTAGTAAACATTAAGGATGGATAGCACAATACACTAGACTTCCACAGCTGTGTCACACACAGCACCAAAATGTAGTCAATTGTCTTCTATTTAATTATTTTTCTCCTAAGAGCAGTGTTATTTTCTTGCTAGCAAAGTCTAGTATTGGTGTTTGCATTTGTTGTAATAGACCATCCCAAAATGCAAAACATCTCAGAGGAGGAAGCAGAGGAGGTTATAAGAGGTGAGAGGATAAGGCTAAACATTAATTGTGATACCAATTTAATCCGAACATATAACCACAGCTTTTACAGACTGATTAAAACACAACAAAAAACAAACACTCATCACAAATAGACACTAGGAAATAGATCACAGTTAATCACACATCTGCTTTTGTGAGTTGTAATCCAGATTGAGGTGGAAATTGCAAAAGTGGGTTAATTTAAAAATTGTACCTTCAGTTGACGTGCATCAGGACTGCAAAACTGCATTTGAGTAAATGGTAGAATACATTAACCCGAGATAAACACAATTCTACAGTAAGTGAAAAGTTAGTGTTATTCAGTTCCAAAACAACTTAATCTGAGTTGTGTTTCCTTTCTTAATAGCTCTTTTTCCAGGAACTCATGGAAGAAAACTGGGGGGGAGGGGGAAAAAGCCTACTTCTGTTTTCCATAGAGGGTTTCTTATTATCATATACTTTTAAGGTTTAAAATTAAAGGCAAAATTAAAATGTAATGTTATAGGAAATTGAAAAGTTAATTGTGCTGGCATGTCAGCTTTCTTAAAAAAAGAAAATAAACAGGACACAGCATAACGAAATCAATATAAAGAGTTTTTAATTCTGATTAAAGAGATGCAGGCACAAAGACACAGGCCAAGCACATTTTCCATCAGTGAAAAATAGATCACTATGTCACAACTATAGAGAGAGAGAAATTAAAGATTTTTCAATTTGACAGAACACACCTTCGAGACATGAAAAAGTAGACTATAACAGGGAAAAAAAAATATATACTTCATTACATTCCTAGTGATTTGAAGGCAGATTGCAGATTTGTGTGTGAACACAAACAATCATGCCTTTCACCAGAGAAACTGGTCTGGATATCTGTGCACAGATGTCCATCCCTGCTACACATACATCATAATCTTGTGGAGCTTTGCTGCAATCACTCTTGCCAATGTCCTCCATTACCCTGAGAGAATGTTTACTACATCTCTGAATACTAGGCTATTAAGTATCAATTTGGCGTCCGTGGGGTTGAAATTTTGACTTGGAAAATAGGGAAGAGGTGAGAAACATCCTCAATCAGGACTTAACCACACAGACACAGGCAGACAGACTTGACAATTTTCATCTTGGGAAAATGGGTTTACAGTAAGGAAAAATAAGAATCACAAACAAGGGCTCATATTCAAGACCTGAAATACCTGGCGGCACAATATCTTAGTGGCAACATTTAATCTGTAACTCTCTGTTAATCACTAAACTCTCTGTTATCACTAAAACAGGACTGCAGACGAGAGAAAAATGGAAAAAAAATTGCACGTCATTTTTTCTGGCAGACTTTGGTGTTTCCATCAAGGATTAAAGTTACATACAATGAAGTAACTTCACACAAAACAACGCCCGTTTTCTTTTTTAAGAATCAACTGCACCACTCATTGATCAACTGTGCTTGGCAAAAGCAATCTTTCCATGCTTTAACAGATTTTGTTTGGCAAACTAAATAAATGAGATGGAAGCAGAACATATCCATATGTTCTCTTCTAGACCTGGCACTATGGGTTTCAACAATACAAATTATGAAAGACAATGCTCAGCAAATACATGCAAAACATACTAAAATAGAGAACGCACCTGCCCTGGGCAGGCAAGGCCAAATAGCTTCCTAGCCAATGCCACCAAATATCTTCAGGGACACTGCTGACAATATCCTTCCTGACTTCACAGTAAAAACAATACCTCACTTGCAACAAGATGCAACTTGCATTGATGCTCTGGGTAAACTGCAGCATGAGCAAGGCAACACAAAATAAAATGGCAGTATGCTGTAACTGCAATGAATCACTTCTATTTAATCAACATTCATTGCTCAATTAGCACCTAAGGACTTCTATAAATTCCAAAGTAAAACAAAAAAACTTCTCTTTGCCCAATATATGAATACATGCAAAGGTGTGACTTTATGTCAGTTGGTTGCATTTAAAAGATCTGCAATTAAATGTGTTCAGAATGGCTCTCCACTGACAAAGAAGCACTTTCAGTAAGCACGATCCACAACTTGTTATTCTTTTTTCAACCTAAGTAAGGGTGAATGGATGAAAATCCCATAATGGTCTGCATTCTTGATGTCTGACACAATTTAGTCCTTAGGGAGCAGACTACATGTGTATGTGAGAGATTGCATGCAATCTTTCATGATGAGGCCCTGAACCTGTAACATTATTTTAAGCTCCAAAAATAACCTAGAGCTCTGCTGTTGTATTAAAAATAACGATCAAAATATTCCCTATAAAAACTTTTGCATCACTGTGACAGCTTTGTCTTCCAGTTGCCCAACAAATCCTGTTGCTCTTCCTCACTCTTCCTAGTTGCTCTTTAATAAAATAAATAAACAAACCAATCTGTCAGATACTTCTTATACACATGTGCTGATGATTCAGAACATATTGCAGTTTCCCAAGTACATAATCATAGGGATAAGGCTATTTAGTTGGACACTAACATGAGACACCCATTATCAATAAAATACTACAGATTAAATTCTTCAATGTAGTGTTGCCTGTCTGAGCTATGAAGATAAGTGAAACTGCAAGAGCAGGGGTATAGAGAAGGCACTTAATCTACACAGTAACTAATCACAAAGAATGAATAGGAGAAAAACAGGCTAGACATAGAAAGAATCACACAGAATCACAGAATATCAGGGACTGGAAGAGACCTCAAGAGATCACTTAGACCAATCCCCCTGCCAGAGCAGGAACACCTAGACCAGGTCACACAGAAACACATCCACACAGATTTTGAATGTGTCCAGAGAAGGAGACTCCACAACCTCCCTGGACAGCCTGTACCAGTGTTCTGTCACACTCAATGTGAAAAAGTCTTGTTGCAAATAATATACTAAAAACAGTGAGTGCAGTCATTTTTGCACCCGTTTTTAAATCAAAACACTTCAAGGATGTATTAGAAAATGTAGATTCCAAAATAATGGTTTGGTGTGATACTTTGTAAGAGGAGAGAGCATGCAACCAGGTTAATCCTCCTTAAGCCCTGAAAGTACTCCTATTTGTCCACTATGCAGAGACAGACTTTTAAGACCACAGTTAATGGAATTCTATTTGATCCCCATTCATCTTTATTCTTCTCTTATTACACACACTACGGTGACCTTATTTACACTAAATTAATTATTAAGTCTCACTGAGGATGGAGAACAGTGGGAGAAGGTAAGGAGGGGCAGAGAAGTGATGAAGATGGTTTCTTTTCTAAATTAAGGATTAGTATTGTTTAGAAATTACTGAAGCAGGAGCAAAGACATAGTATCTCACACAAATTCTCCTTATGCAAACTTGGCTTCATGTCACCAAAACAAGACTGATACTAAGAGGATGGCACCATCTCCATGTGCTCCCTGAAAAAACAAAACCTACCAACTCCAGATGTGCTCTCTTCACAAGTAATGAAGAACATAAGCAGGAAGCTGTGAAGTACCAACTTACTTCCTAACTATCACCACAAATGCTAACAAGGCAATCCTGTCTTTCTCTTCACCATTAGCTGGAAATGAATGAGGGCTTCCCACCCATGCACTAATGCAATTCATCAAAAAATTCTCTCCTCTTTGTCACTTCTATAAGCTTCTTCACTGAGGAAAAGTCAAAATGCTCTGAAAACCTCTATAAAACAAAAGTCAGGAGACAGCAAGGCTGCTTCTACCCAAGTAAGACCAACATGACAAAATTACCATCTGCGAGAGAAGGCAGCATAACAAAAAACAGCAGGAATAGAGAAACAGTCAAAAGAGGAAAAATTCCTATTGAAAATTCCCATTTGAGACACAACAGTGACAATTGAACCATTCTGTAACAGTCTGACTGCACTTCAAAAGTAAGAACACATTTTTTCATTATTTCCTTATCTTACTGCTTATTTCAAATGGACAGAAGTAGCAGAAGAACATTACTGGCATACAACAGAGGTCCCCAGGTTACTCTCTCATCACGCTCACATGGCATAGGTCAGATATTCCTTTTATCCACCAAACCTTTTTATTGTAATGAATAAACAGTCATCAGCTTCTTGATCTGCAGTCACTAAATTTCAACCATTTGTCCCCTAGTACACATGCACTAATCCTGGTAGAGAACACTGAAAGTCATAGAAACCAAAGCCAAGCATATACTTGCAGACCAGAACTGACAGCAGCAGCAATTCATACTCTTCTCCTAAAAGATAAGTGGTCAGTCTTGAGAATCTCTGTCACAGAGGGAACAAACTCCCACCCAGCTGCACTCTTCATCTCAGTATCAAAACAAACTACCAGCAAAAGAAGGTTACATAGCAAAACTCCCAGGCAGAGTGACAACTCGACTCTAAAAACCATCAGCCCGATCCACTCAGATAAAAAATGGAAACTCCAGCCTACTGTATCCAGAGATAGACTTCTATCAGGCCATACCGAGTCTCTGCTCATTTGGTTTGTTATTGTTAACAACTTCCTCACAACAGCATGGATAAACATTCATCAAATGAATAAAATGGAAGTAAATATAAGCATAGAACTCAATCACATGCAATATTAATACTAATTACCGTAATTACACACTGACTACATGCAACACAGAAGCACTGTCTCCTTTGAAGCACACTTCCCAAGGTGGCAACCCCCACAACTCATAAACTTTAATTAAACTTTAATATGTTCTGTATCTTCCATGGGAAAACTAGGTCAACACCTTTCCAGCAAAGGCAAAAGTTCATTGTTGATCCTAAAAACATTTTTGAAATTAAAAAAAGAATCCTTACACAGTCAAGCATAAAGTTCATTAATTTTCTAAAAGCGGTAACAGGACACTCTGCGTGCTTGTATCTCCAGTGCATGAAGCCTGTGTGCCTGATAAATTTTTGTGATTGACAGAGTGCAACAACTCCCCACCCTAGGGCCTTCATCTCAAACATGCAATTAAGAGCTTGCCATTTAAAAGCTTTAAGGTTTCTGTGGTTGAAAGAGAGTTCATGAGTCACAAGAACTCCTTTTCTTGAACTCTGGCAATTAACAATCTGATACCTGTTCCCACATTAAAAACAAAAAGTAACATTGCAAAACTGTCTACCTCTTGGCTCCCAAAGAGAAATGGGGTGATCCCTTCAATTTGGTTTGGCTGCCCTCTCACACCACCATGTGGAACTGTTTTGGCTGATTGCAGCAAGGTCTATTACTCACATCTGCCAATCCTAGATGCATGCACCCTTGCAAATATTCCAGTTATTGTTACACCCATGAGCTAGTCAGGGAGCAGCCTGCTGCTGTAAGGCAACAGTTGATGTTGCTGCCAGATAGCCACTGCTATGAAACATTCATGACTAACACCTCAGAATCTCACAATCACCAGAGGAGGCATATGAGAATCGCTATCCATCAGCACCTGCTAATCACCTTAATATGTCACAGCAAGCTGAACGACATTAACAGAAAAATGCTGACGGCATATACCTCTTTCCACCATGGTCACATCCTCAGAAGTAACTACTAGATTCTCCTAAGAGATTCTTTCATTACTTGGATGAATACATTAATTCTTTTGAGAAATACCCACAACATTTACATCAGGAATTCTAGCTTCTTAAGTTCTTGTTTGCAATATTCTATATACTTCATTTCTCTTCTGTGAGCCAGGACACACAAGGAACCAGCCTCAACACCAGAGAGTAAAAATCACAACCCTATGTTCAAAGGGAGTTTGACAAAGGGAGAGGATCATAAGATGAGGAATGACACCCCACCCCAATGGAGAACTGACAGTTTCACTGTACTAATCATTGCTCTTCACCCGTGAAGAGTCTGGAAGCTGATATCACACCTGATAGATTTGAGGAGACTTACAATGTGATGCAAAAAGGATAAGAAAGCTTAATCAACATAAAGTACCCATTGGGTTCCCAGCAGTGGAAGAGGGAAGACACATAGAGCAAGGTCACGACAAAATCTCTCAGAGGTAAAGCAGCCATCATACATTTGAAGCAATAAAGGCAGCAGCAGAGAGGGAGGGAGCTCACCTAGCTAGAAAAAAAAAGCCAAAACCACACAATATATCAAAACTTCAAAGCACCAAAACATCCCAGTGAAAGTCGTAGCAGCAGGACAGACCTGCCTTGAGCCAATAAAATAGGCATTTTAAAGCCTATCCCTGAAGCATCTCAGCTATTTTTAAACAGACCATGCAAAAAGCAAGGTTTATCAACTGAGGAATCAATAAACAAATCTCTCAGCTCCACCATATTTTTAATTGCTTTAAACATCTAAAGTAATTGCTTCAAACAATTAGCTGCCTGATACATTTTTGTTATTCCACACCATCTTACAGCCCTGTGAAGTGATGATGCCTCCTAAAATAACAGAGCTCAAGTGCAACATCCCAACTACAAGAATGCCAAAGGCATCTAACATTAACGGTGGCTGAGTGCTTTACATGAATCATATAGAAGTTCAAAATATCATCAATCTGATAAAGAGCCCCACCTTTCTCCTAGGTGCAAAGTGCAAGGAGGGCAGGAAAAAGCCCCTGTATCTATCTCAGCCATTCTCACATCCTCATATAGTGGTTTTCTTTGTTATATCAGGCAGATATTCCACCTTCGTAGCAGCACATTTCTGATCCACTGCTGAAGCTCTGAACAAGTCTCCTTGATACTTTCATGGTAGTTTTAAGTATCTCACCTTACGTAACTACAAATCAGGATTTGTGGGGAAGTCAATCAGTTTGACTGATGGCTACTGGCTTCTTTCTCACAGCAATTCAGCTGAACTGAGCTTCATTTGGTTTGGACTTTTTTTTTCTTTTGAAAGATCTGTAGCAAAACAGAACTTTATTGGCGCAGCTTCCAGGGAGCACAATTCCTAGGTGCCAGAAGCATCTCTAAGGAGGGCCCTTCCATATATGACTAACAAAGCTGCCAGGGAGGTGCTGCAGGCAGAATGAAAACAGTTGAAGTCTTAATAGAAAAACAGTTTTCAAAAATTCGGTTTTTCACAACATAGGGAAAAATATTAAACAATCACAGAATAAAGCCTTAGAATGCATCATTCAATTGGAAGGGTCATCTAGTCCAAACTCATTGCAGCAAGCAGGGACATCCTGCACTAGATCAGGTTGCTCAGAGCTTCATCAAAGCCTGACCTTGAATGTCTCCAGGGACAGGGCCTCCACTACCTCTCTGGGCAATTGTTTTGGAGCTTCTCCATTCCCATAGTTAAGAGCTGCTTCCTAACATCTAATCTAAATCTACCCTGCTCTAGTTTAAAAACAAAGTTTAAACACTGGAGCTAGGCAGAAGAAAGGATAGAAGAGGTCAGTTATTATCATACTTGCATTACTTTCACATGCAATATTTTAAGCACTCTGTGTTAAAAACAAGCCAAACTTTCATCAGATGATGAATAGCATGCAACATAATTACAGCTCTTCCACATACAGATCCCACTAATTACATTCAACAATTGTTCATACATCAGTTGCCTACTGACCAGTAGTATTCCAACAACTCTAAATGCAGCCATGCCTTATTTTCTAAAGCAAACATACACCTAATTCTTACCTGAGAATGTACCACTCACTGCTATGACCTTCTACACTCCAGTAGTTCTCAGGTAACCACTCGAGAAAGGAGAATCCAGTAATCATAAAACTGAATCAGGGCCCGCAAGTTTTCTTCCTCTGTTGCAGGCATCAAGGGATGGACACAGTTGGAGACTGACATGCTTGAACTCCCAGGATGCTCAACAGAGACCTACACAGTAGACTATGGAGCCCAGCTTGCCCTGAAACAGACACCAAGCACAGGATTTTCTGAGCCACTCTCTCAGCTCCAGTGACTGTAACAGGAGTATAGACATCTAAATTAATCATGTCTTAATGCTGATTTGAATGCCACGCACTGTATGACCAGAGGCAAATTAGTTACCGTCACCATATGCTCCACAACACAGAGCTATAAATGAACACTTGATGTATCTAAAACAAGTATAGCAGGAGTTTATAAGACCACATTAGAGGATGAAAACAGCCTGAACAGTCATGATAACGCTGTTTCTATTATGTAGATAACGTACTTCATGTTAGCTGGAACTTCAATGTGTAAGGCAAACACACCCTAAATTCCTCACATCTATAATAACAGCAAATCCTTACTGAGAGGAGTACTGAAAAAATAAAAGTACTAAAAAATAAAAGACTGCAAAGCATCAGAGACACTGCAACAATAATGTGCTATGGTTAAATCAAGATAAGGATTACATAATGTGCCAAAAGAACCTTTAAACAGATCCTATAGACTTACTTTCTCGAGGCTCTACTCCAGGAATCCTCTCTTGGTACAATTGAAGTAGGAATAAAACTACCACAACTAGCTAGAATCTTACCAGCCAGCATGACTCTGGTACACATATTCTAATAAAATAGTAAGCAATAAAAATTTTCATAAGCACCGAACCATCATATGAGCAACCATAAAAACACATTCCCTCACCACCAAGGCCCCACACTGCAAACAAGTGTCTTCTGTGGAAACACAGCATTCATCTTAGCCCATTTTAATGCTCCAGCTTCAGCTGTTGCATCAAACTCATACCTACCCTTTTGAGGTACAGCCAAAATCAGCAACAAATGAAAGTGTTGCCAGGTTTGATTTCCAAGTTATTTGGATCACATATGGATTTATCTACCCAGTGTTGTCTGAAATAGTGTGAAGTTAGTATCATTAGAGAAAATATGAAGGACTGCTTTTGAATACAAGGGCATAACTATGATGCACTTATGTTTACAAAGGCATTATATTTCACAAGAGGTAAATTATTATATATTCTGGTGAGCATAGCTTACATCCAAATACTACACAGAATATGACAAATCTTTAAGGAAAACATAAGCATGCAGAATTTATAGCATAATAATCTTTTGCATCCTCATTCTTCCAAAGCTGCCATTACAGCTTCCTTTAGGAATGTCAACAATTACTAAGTTTTATGTTTTGCCATAATTGTTTTAAAATTCAGTGATGCTAATAGAACACAAACAGCAAGAATCTTGCACCTTGTGAAAGATGGAGTGAAGGAGTGAATACCACCACTAGAATTATTCAGAAAGAAAAAACAAAAAAACGCATCCAACAAACCACCACTTATGTCAGAGTAGATACCTGCATTTCACCAGGTTCTTACTCTCTACAACACTCCCTGGCCACAGCTCTATCCCGTGGTCCCTATAAATGTTTTTCAGCTCACATTCCTCAGGCATGTTAGAACTTGTTCTTAGAGCCCTCCCTCCTCAGGGGAAGTCCTACATAGAAGGGGAAAAAAATAAGCCTCTATTGTTAATTCTTCCCTTCTTCCTCCCCACTCCCATAGCTAAGCAAATACCTTCCCAGCAGACCAGTGCTGAGGTACCTGCTCAGGTACAGTATTCTGCCTTCTGCCACAGGGGGATAGCAGCCAATTCAAAATTAATTCTTCCAGGCATTCAAGTTACGATATTGCTGTCCCCATTAAACTGACTGGTAGATTTTTATTGTTCTACCCATCACTAAAGGGTTTCCTTTAGACCATCACAGCGAGGACACAGCTCTTTCACATTAGTTCAGGATGAGGAAAAAAGTCCTGCCAAGACTGCAGCTCAGTAGAAAGTATCTTTGAAACAGACAATAGCAGTACTAACACAACAGAAAGCAGAAATATTCTCTCATAAGGGCATTTTACAATCAACAAAAGCCAGAAGGCTCTCCTTAACCAGTCTGCCTCACTGGACCAGTAAACTCATAATACATCCAAAGGAATCAATACCTTGAAACCTGCCCTCTGCCTGGCTAAGAAAGCATCCGTATCAGACAAGATATCTGATATTTAATGACAAAATATACATTAAACTTTTATAACACATCCACCCAGGAAACTTAATTCCAGTAATACAAAACTCTTATGATAAGGAAAGACATTATTGATAAATGGATGGCAATCCAAGCAACATTCATTTTGCATGTACAAGACAGAGACATCAGCTAGGCTCAGGTGAACCTAAT